>JBAMNC010001541.1:60000-137500 GCA_037902135.1 Cetoscarus ocellatus | reverse complement strand
GAAAGGTGAGGTGTGGTGTGTGTGCGGGTGAGAGAGCCAGACAGAGGGACATACCTGCAGGGTTCAAGAACAACCTCCAGCTCCTGTAGTTTGTCACACTCTGGGCTGGTCAGGTTGACCAGGTTGTGCTTCTGTTGGGCAAAGTTGCATTCACAGCCTCCTGGTTCTGCAGGTACCATGAGATCATTGAGAGCGTAGAATTCTATCTTTCAATAAAATAAAACAAAAACTGCATTAGTCTCGCAAGGGGCTGTAAGTTTTGAGCAGCATGTTGTACATGCAGTAGTTGCACTGAACACAGACAAACACACACACACACACACACCTCCATCAGGAGCAAGAAAACTATAGATAGTAAACAGTCTCACCTTGTGGACAGGGGCTCTCTGGCTTGTCCGAGGGCAGTCTGCTGCTGGTGCAGTTCTTCTGTACTGGCAGGGCTGTGCTTGAAATGCCCTACTATTTTGTGGCACTTTACCAGGGCGGTGTCAAAGCTGCTGTGCTCGAGGCAGACTGTGATGGTTCGCTGCAGCATATGTGCGGCACATGGTGCTTGAAAGGCAGCCAGCGTGCAGCTGCGACCATGTTTCTTGCACTATCGGTTCCGATGGTTGTCACTTTGTTTTCTATTTCCCGTTCCTTTGTCACAGCATCGAACTGCTCAGCGCATGCATCGGCATTATGGCGGGTCACCGTTTTGCGCATGGTTAATGCAAAAGACCTAAGTTTCCACTGACTATCGATTAGGTGTGCTGTGACTCCCAAGTAGTTATGATTGCTCACCGACATCCAGTGATCCCCCGTTAAGGCGATGTGGTGTGCTCCTGCCAACAGTTCTCCTTTTGCTTTCCATTCATCACCGTACAACTGGTGAAGTTGTTTCATCACCGTAGTTCTCGAAGGTAGCTCTAAAGTTGCGTCTGACGACGCTATCTGAAACGCCTCATTTAGGCACTCGTCTTCCACGATTGAAATTGGCCTGCAATCACCAGCAACCCACTTTGCGATTGAGTTTGTCAGTTTTTCTGTGGAGGCTTTACTCATTTGTTTCCCAAGTTCTGTAAGCGTGGGTTGGCGAGGTGAGCTCACAGTAGCGCTCGCAGTGGAACTTGTTCGGACGTGTTTAGCATTTAAATATGTCAGGCTGGAGCAGCTCCGATGATAAGAAAACTGCTCCAGCTATCTCAGGTTTGAAGGGTGTCTTCTCCAGACTGCATGTTTCAGCTCCTTCCACTAATGTTCAATAGGATTTAGATCAGGGCTCATAGAAGGCCACTTCAGAATAGTCCAATGTTTTGTTCTGAGCCATTCTTGGGTGTTTTCAGCTGTGTGTTTTGGGTCATTATCCTGTTGGAGGACCCATGACCTGTGACTGAGACCAAGCTTTCTGACTCTGGGCAGGACATATGGCTCCAGAATGCCTTGATAGTCTTGAGATTTCATTGAACCCTGCACAGATTCAAGACACCCTGTGCCAGATGCAGCAAAGCAGCCCCAGAACATAACTGAGCCTCCTCCATGTTTCACAGTAGGTACAGTGTTCTTTTCTTTGTATGCTTCATTTTTTCTGTGAACATAGAGCTGATGTGACTTGACAAAAAGCTCCAGTTTTGTCTCATCTGTCCAAAGGACATTCTCCCAGAAGCTTTGTGGCTTGTCAATATGCATTTTGGCAAATTCCAGTCTCGCTTTTTTATGATTTGCTTTCAACAGTGGTGTCCTCCATTAAGTCCACTTTGGCTCAAACAGTGATGGATGGTGTGATCTGATACTGATGTACTTTGACCTTGGAGTTCAACTCTAATCTCTGTGGAAGTTGTTCTGGGCTCTTTGGTTACCATTCATATCATCCGTCTCTTCAATTTGTCATCAGTTTTCCTCTTGCAGCCTCATTCAGGGAGGTTGGCTACAGTCCCATGGACCTTAAACTTCTGAATAATATGTGCAGCTGTAGTCACAGGAACATCAAGCTGCTTGGAGATGGTCTTATAGCCTTTACCTTTAACATGCTTGTCTATAATTTTCTTTCTAATCTCCTGAGACAACTCTCTCCTTAGCTTTCTGTGGTCCATGTTCAGTGTGGTACACACCACGATACCAAACAGCACAGTGATGACTTTTCAGCCCTCCTGTTGTCCTTGGGTCAGTTTGACCCGAAATCAAAAGTCAGTTTGTCATAACTTTGGTTTTCTTCCATAAAATCGCCTGAAAATTATGTGGATGGTTCCATAATATGGTCTTTGCAAGTAAAATTAATTATGACTATTTTTGTCAATTTATGTGCATTTTATTAAAATTTATAGCACCTGTTGTCCTCCTGGCTCAATTTGACCCGGCCAAATTTAGTGGTGTAGTGGGTCACACTATTATGCTTTCCAGCCCAATGAACACACCCACACACACTCCCACCCCCACACACACCCACACACACATACACACCTACACACCCACACACACACGCAATTCAAAGCATTGGGCATTGCATTGCCATGGGCCTCCAGACTGAACACATGCGGCACAAATTACGTGTGTTTTAAATTATGTGTGTATGTGTGTGTGTGTTTTTAATTTATAGCACCTGTTGTCCTAAGTCAATTTGACCAGGCCACCTTTAGTGGTGCAATGGGTCACTCTATTGCTCTTTCCAGCCCAATGAACACACACCCACACACACTTCAAAGCATTGGGCATTGAATTGCCATGAGCCCCCAGACTGAACACAAGCTCATAATAAATAACAATAAAAAAAACAATAAATAATAATAAAAAACACTAGAAAAGCACTCAGAGAGCACAGACCCTCGCCAAGCAGCTCAGCTCCACCCATAAATTCTGATTTCCACCCAACATCATAGTCCTATATTTATTTTATACTCATATTGTGGAATGAAAAATGTCAATCTGCAAGAATTGTGATTGTTGTTGATATAAGTATCATCCAACAGAGTGACCTAGTTAGTAGTGGGTCTTTCCAACTTCTTGACTGAACCAGTTTGCTGCTGCTTGCACAGATGTTGGTGTTGTGCGCGCCGCAGTGCTTCCAGTGGGCGATGCCTGTTGGTTGGAGCAAAACCACGGCGCTTCGATGCGCGGCACATTCGCTCTATGTGGAATTTGATGGTTAGGTTTTTACACTCATACACACAGACTTCTGCTATGTTGACTATTTCTGTATTGACATTATCAGCAGTCTTGTTTTGAGTGATTAACAGGCACGTCTGGAGGGACTGTGAATGAGCAGAGCTGTCACGTATGTTTCTATAACGTTAATGGGCTCACAGTAATGCTACTAGTAGTTGTGATTTGTAGAGGACTGTGCCGGGCTTTCTCCATTGGCAAAACTTCCTCCTCTCCATTGTGTCTGCATTGAATCTGCACGCTGAGCTTTCAGTGCTGATTGGCTGTTCGTGTAACCAGAGTGTGTTGCCAATCAGGTCGTGCTGTGGATGGGACAATGCTGGAGTGAGATAAGAGACAGCAGACGGAGCGGCATGGAGAACTGGCATTGTAAGGGAAGCTGGGAAATGTAGTGACACAAGCTTGAAAAACATTGATATCATTTAGCAAATGAACTACAATTCCCACAATGCCATAAATGAATGGGATATGCCATTATAAACTTCAGTGTTTTTTGTGATGTCAGTCTGGATCGGATCAGCACCAAAATGTATTGGCTTCTTCACTGGACCAAACCACAGCTCTAGTAAAAATTTTATGTAAATCCATCCTGTAGTTTTTGCCTAATCTTGCTAACAGACAAGCAGACAAGCATGCAAACAAACATACAAACAAACAGACACGCCCTGGCGAAAATATAACCTCCTTGAGGTAATAAGAGGTGTAAAAGGAGTTTAAAAAATGAGATGGAATGAAATTGGCTAAAAAATATGTGATCTACATGTGATATGTGATGAGAATGGTGTGATCATTTCACACTTTATGCTTTATAAACAGTCAAATGATAGGGGTAAATTTGACCCAGGAGGACAACAAGTGTGACTATTTGTGGCCATTAAAAATATTGAAATGTTTTCAAAACAATATCCTGACTAAACTTTGACATATACCTGTCTGTGGTATTCCATCTAATTGTGTGCCTCAAATAATAACTTTAGTGAAAATCATTGTGAATTTCTGCTTTTAAAAAATGAGGTATAATTTTATGTAAATCAGGTCTGTCATACCATATATTACAAAAATGAATGTACATTTTATGTTAATATGTTGGAAAGAAGTTCACTAAAAAGGAGAAACAAAAAAATTGGAGATAATTTTATACTTCATGCATTATAAGCAGTCAGAACAGTTCGGGTCAGTTTGACCCAGGAGGACAAAAGGTGCGTAGAAAAAATGAAGCCAATACGAAGGTTAAATAGGCAGACTGACTTATTACAAGTTTGAAGACACCTTAGTTTAACATGTCCCTGTGTTCAAATCATTTTAATTTTTTCTAGGGGTACCATCATTTTTGTCCAGGCCAGTTTCCTTACATTTTCAGTAATTTTTTATTTATAATGATTTTTGTCAGTTTCAAGTTATTTCATTGACCATTGTGGGTTATTCTTTCGTTAACGGAAGTCCACGCCTGTGCATATATATATATATGTATATATATATATATATATATATATATATATATATATATATATATATATATATATATATATATATATATATATATATATGTGTGTGTGTGTGTGTGTGTGTGTGTGTGTATGTGTGTGTATGTATACATATATATGCTGGTTTAACTTTGAGCCTTCTGTTTTAATGTGGATGTCATAAATGTTTAGGTTTCAGTAAACTAATGTTTGTACATGATAGATGTTGAAGTTCATATAGAGTTTAAATTGTCTAAAAAAATAAACATAATTATTTGTTTATACTGAAAATTGATGTTCAGAAAAAATGATTTAAGCTCCATTGACTTTGAAAATGATTAATTATAGGTATAAGAATAAGAATCAAATTATTTAAAATAATTTCTCTGTTATGGAGAATGTGTAAATGTATCATTTTTTTATTTTAAATCATATTAAGGGTTTATGATGGTTACTTTTTGTGTTTGATATTAAGGTTTAATTTAAGTTCATTATTTATTGAGCATACAAATATGATTTCTTTGTGTTTAGTTTGTGCAGACATGGAGTCCTCAGCTGTTCGGGAAGTTCTCTCCAAGGTCAGATCACCTGTTTCATATCACTGACATTGTAAAAAATCATTGTTATATTGATCATTCATTTATATATTTATTTTTATCTTATTTTATTATGTATATGAGATTATTGTACACATACATAATTATATGTATGTAAATATATCTGTATATTTTCTGTTTTTTCTTTTTGCTGTTTAATCTTTACTTATCTATTTGTTTTTACTGAATAGAAATATATCATAAGTAAAATACATAATTGTGTTTTGGCAATATGTTTGTCACAAACCGTCATGCCAATAAAGCCTATTTGAGTTGAATTGATAAAATAAATATTATTTTAAATACCATAATTATACCCACTGACATTATCAATCAAACTTTATTTGTATAGCACTTTTCATACAGGAGTTTGTAATACAAAGTTCTTTACGTGGGAAATCAAATAAAATAAAACAATAGGTTTAGGGGGACCCTCACCCTGGTGCTGTGGTTTATTATTTATTTTTTTAAAAAGGTGTTATGATTGAGTTTTCATTCATAATCAGCTCTATGATCAGATCATTAACCCTTTGGTTGCTGATGAGGGAAAATGAAGCTGCAGATGATTAAACATGTCCATCTTTCTGTCCTCGTGTGTTTCAACCTCCACAGACTCAAATAGGTGTTCTCCTCCAATGATCTACTTCAACTGCTCTGATGAAGATCCCAAAAATATTGAGACAGTGTGTAAGAAGAGCTGCAGAAGCCCGGACAACTGTGTGAGTAACAAAACAGTGGTAACAAGTTATCACTAATATTTTCCATTATTTGATTAGTACTAAAAAATATTACTTCAACAATAGTGATAAAAAAAAATAATAGAAATAATGTAGAAATTAAAACAATAATTAAATCAATAATGACAATGATAAAAAATTCATGCATTATATTATAATTATTATTTTAATTATTATAATTATTGTCATTATTATGATTATAGTGTTATTATTAGTATTATCAATAATGGTAACAGTAATAATAACAATAACAGTAATATTTAAAAAATGAGCAATGTACGCACAAACACACACACACACACACACACACACATATATATATATATATTCATACACTACCAAGTTTTAGAAAACACAAATTTGTACAGTTATTTATTGCTACTGAAGTTGTGCAAGTCCAATGAATAGCTTGAAATGTCACAAAGGTAAGTGCTGTACTGCCATAGCTTAAAAGAAAAGGTTAGATTACTCAAAACTGAAAAATTATGTACATTTCAGAATTATACAAAAAACCCTCTTTCAGGGAACATGAAATGGGGTAACAATCTAAAGCTAGAGTTGTTAATTTGATTTAGATACACTTTTTTTATACTGGTTAAAATGATCGTTATGTCCCGATGGCAATCAATGCATGATGTGTTCTTAAAAGAGAGTGAAAAATAGCCGCTGTCAGGAGCAGGAGTAAAACAGGGAAAACACCAACCAATCACAGCGATTCGCTCCAAATTTATTTAACCAATCAAATCCCGTACTGCCATTCTGTCCACCTTCTGCGTGTATATTTTAGTGGTGTGCACTGACCCTGATTCAATGCATATGCTGGAGAATGCTTACCTGTCAAGTTTTGGCTTTGAAAACAAGGGAAGCCCACTGCGAGCCGTCCCACAACCCCAACCAAGCTCCAGTATCCCTTACATTTTAAGACAAGTGTACAAGAAATCTAAAATAAACACTTTGTTTTCTTGGTTTGTTGCCAACTGCCACCCAGGGGGCTAGGCTAAGTCCTGAGGAGATGCTACATTCAAATTCATGCTAGTTTTCCAAAATTACCAACCCTAGCTTTAAAGCTGTTCTGCAGCAGTGAAGGTTGATCAAGCCTTGAAAGCTGGCTCTACTAATTCCTACAGGTGTTCCAACTTATCTTGATTGCTTACAGCCCCCTCTGTCTGCATAAAAGCATACCCTGTGGTACCATACCCTTGTGAGCATCAGCTGAACAGCATTGTATGGCAGAAAGTCTTATGTTACTACAAAAATGGCAAGAAAAAGGCAATTAACAATGGAAGAGAGACAGACCATCATAACACTTAAAAATGTAGGTCTTTCTTACAGACAAATAGCAAAGAAAGTCAAGGTGTCAGTGAGTACAGTTTTCTTCACCATCGAAAGGCACTCAGAAACTGGGGAAACTCTGACAGGAAGAGGTCTGGCAGACCCAAAGTCACAACTAAACCAGAGGACAAGTTTCTGAGAGTTAACAGTTTGCATAACAGGCGGCTCACAGGACAACAGCTTCAAGCACAGCTTAATAGTGGTCGTAGTAAACAAGTCTCAGTTTCAACTGTGAAGAGAAGACTTCGAGCTGCAGGTTTGACAGGACGAGTTGCAGCAAGAAAGCCAATGCTAAGACGTCAGAATAAGACAAAGAGGCTTGCCTGGGCCATGAAACACCGCCATTGGACTACTGAAGACTGGAAGAAGGTATTATGGACTGATGAATCAAAATTTGACATCTTTGGTTCATCATCTGTGTATGCCATTGAGTAGGTGAAAGGATGGTTCCTCAGTGTGTGACATCAGCTGTCAAACATGGAGGAGGAAGTGTGATGGTCTGGGGCTGTTTTCCTGGATCCAGGGTTGGTGACTTGTACAGAGTGAGAGGCACCCTGAACCAAGTGCAATGAGACATTAAACTGAATACTATTCAGTAAAAAACTGGAAAAATTGGGGTGTTCTAAAACTTTTGACCGGTAGTGTATATATAAATCTATATATATTTCACTCACAAGTCTTTCACTCCTGTGTGTTACAGCCTGGCCTGTTAATAAAGCTAACGGTCTGACGGTTTTTAATCCTATTTATTAATATAATTCTGTGTTTTAGGTCAGCTCAGTGTGTGTTCCTGATAGTGTTATGGTTTTTATTCATATTTATTAATATTATTATGTGTTTTAGGTCAGCTCAGTGTGTGTTCCTGGCTGTGTGTGTCCTGATGGTTTGCTGTCTGATGGAGCAGGTCAGTGTGTTTCGGAGGAAATGTGTCCATGTTTTCATAACGGAGAAATTTATCTGGCCGGACAAACTCTGAACGTCGACTGTAACACATGGTTAGTACAAACATACCCACTATATCTATATCTATATATATCTATATCTATATCTATCTATCTATATATATATATATAT
This sequence comes from Cetoscarus ocellatus, assembly GCA_037902135.1. Classification (NCBI taxonomy): domain Eukaryota; kingdom Metazoa; phylum Chordata; class Actinopteri; order Labriformes; family Labridae; genus Cetoscarus; species Cetoscarus ocellatus. The sequence continues at coordinate 129,160 of JBAMNC010001541.1, read as the reverse complement.
ATATATATATATATATATATATATATATATATATATATATACACATATATATATATATATATATGTGTGTGTGTGTGTGTGTGTGTATATATATATATATATATATATATATATATATATATATATATATATATATATATACACATATCTATATCTCTATATATATATATACATATCTATATCTATCTATCTATCTATCTATCTATCTATCTATCTATATACATATATATGTATGTATGTATATATGTATACATGCCGCCATGATGGAGGGATTCATGATTGGCTATATGGATATATGTTGGTTGTTATACAAATACATACAAATATGTATGTATTTGTATATATATGTATATGTGTAATTTATATATGTATATATGTATCTATGCATATATGTGTATCCATAATATGAAGAGCTTTGTGCTCTATTGTAAAGTGTCTTGAGATAACACTTGTTATGAATTGGCGCTATACAAATAAAGATTGATTGATTGATATATATATATATACAGATGTATAGATAGATATAGATATAGATGTATAGATGTATAGATATATATGAAAGTTCAATGAAACCTAAAGTAATAATAATAATATTATTATTGATGTTGTTTTTACACAGGTCCTGTCTGAACTTTCTCTTTGCTTTTTTTGCCCATCAGTGTTTGCCGTAATAGGATGTTCACTTGCACCAACAAGGTGTGTGACGCAGTCTGTGGTCTCTATGGAAACGGTCACTTCACCACGTTTGATGACAGGAAGTTCAGCTTTAATGGACAGTCTGAGTACACACTGCTGCAGGTGAGGTGTCACTAGGGTTCTTCAGATGTCTCCGTATGAACATCAGCTCTCCATCACTACCCCATGCTCCATCCAACTGTCTCTGGATCTTATCCATCTGTCCCTCTGTCAGGACTCCTGCAATGAGGATCAGCTTAACGGGACCTTCAGGATCATCACTCAGAACATTCAGTGTGGACATCTGAAAACCACCTGCTCCAGGATCATCAAGATCTTTCTAGGGGTAAAACACCAACATCTAAACATCTCAAACTCTCAGCATCTAAACATCTCAGCATCTTATCATACCAACTTATAAACATCTCAACATTTTATCATCTTATCATATCAACTAATAAAAATCTCAACATCTCAGCATCCTGTCATACCAACTTATAAACATCTCAACATTTTATCATCTTATCATATCAACTAATAAAAATCTCAACATCTCAGCATCCTGTCATACCAACTTATAAACATCTCAAAATCTAAACAGCTCAACATATTAATCAATCTCAATCAATCAGTCTTTATTTGTATAGCACCAATTAATAACAAGTGTTATCTCAAGACACTTTACAATAGAGAAGGCTGAAGACTGCTCTATTGTAAAGTGTGTGTAGCTTATATATATGTATGTATATATTCAACTACATACATCCATCACCCAACATGAATCTCCGTAGCCAATCATGAATCCATCCGTCATGGTGGCATAAAAAACCTTCTGTTTAGCAGCAGGAAATCTTAAATGTGGACCCCAGTCTCATGATGAACAGCAAATCCACACGATGCTGTGCAAAGGAAGGGAGGTGGGTGGAGACAAGTGGACTTAAGTAAGAACCAAAGCTAGATCATTTGCCAATCATAGACCTGTCGTCATCATATTTGTCTCTGCCAAATATAAAAGTACTAGATGTTAGCCCCTTGACATGCAACATCTCGTTTTCAGGGGATTCCTCATGTCTGTATGATTGTAGTGATAGTTGTTATTGATGTATAATCAATAATAATCATGAAAAGAATAGTAAATGTAATGTTTACATTAAAATTGAATAGTACAACAGCATCAAAATGAGAATTTATAAGTGATGTATTTTCAGCTGATAATTGGGGGTTGGGGTGGGGGGGTTCAGAGACAAATGACTGAAAATAAGAATTTATGGTAGTGATAGACTCATGGATGCCCAGACCATAAATGTGTCTCCATTGAGTATAAATTCATTAAAGGTAAGCCTCTTGAGATGTGGCATCTCATTTTCAAGAGGGACATCATGTCTATATGGTGCTAGACATAGTTACTATGGATGTATAATCAACCATGGATAAAGAGATCATGTTAATATCAACATTAACAGCTATAATGATTATGAACTGGAATGAGATGGCCAAATATGTGTTATGTCTGTAATTGTAGTTATTGAGGCTTCGTGACTCCACAGCAGCAGGCAGTCTCCACCGAGGATCCCAGACCACCTAAAAGACCAGAGCCAGAGACGAGTACAGGAGCAAACAGAAAGGGGCAGAGGCAGATATGGAGAGAGAGTGTGAGAGAGAGAGGGATAGAGCCCAGTGTGCCAGATCCCCCCGGCAGTCTAAGCCTATTGCATCTTAACTATGTGTCTAAACTATGGACTATGAGCTGGTCCCTAACTGAAAGCCTTATCAAAGAGGAATGTTTTAAGTCTGACCTTAAAGGTAGAGAGGGTGTCTGCCTCCCGAACCGTGGTCGGTAAATGGTTCCAGAGAAGAGGAGCCTGATAACTGAAGGCTCTACCTCCCAGACTACTTCTAGAGACTGATGGAACCACGAGCAGGCCAGCATTTTGGGAGCGTAATGTTCTAGAGGGGTTGTACGGCACTACAAGCTCTTTGAGATAAACTGGTGCCTGTCCACTGAGAGCTTTATGGCTGAGAAGAAGAATCTTGAATTCTATTCTATATTTTATTGAAGCCAATGCAGAGAGGCTAATACAGGAGTAATGTGGTCTCTTCTCCTAGTTCTAGTCAGCACACGTGCTGCAGCATTTTGAACCAGCTGAAGCGCATTAAGCGACTTACTGGGACAGACTGAAAGAAGAGAATTACAATAGTCCAGTCTAGAGGAAACAAAAGCATGGACTAGGTTTTCAGCATCGTTCTGGGACAGGATAGGCCTGATTTTAGCGATGTTATGAAGATGAAAAAAGGCTGTTCTTGAAATCTGCTTTATGTGAGAGTTGAAGGATAAATCCTGATCAAACAGAACCCCAAGATTTCTAACAGTTGTGCTTGGTGCCAGGCTAATGCCATATATGGCAGTTACATCATTAGAAAAGGTTCTCTAAGGCGTCGAGGGCCCAGCACAATGATCTCTGTCTGAGTTAAGAAGAAGAACATTTCTGGTCATTCAGGGCCAAATGTCCTTTAGACACACTTCTAGTTTAGATAACTGATTTGTCTCACCTGGCTTCATTGATACATACAGTTGAGTATCATCAGCGTAACAATGACAATTAACGGAGTATTTCCTCATGATATCACCGAGGGGAAGCATATGGAGAAGAGAATTGGACCTAATACGGAGCCTTCAGGAACTTCGTAACTTACTTTAGTGTACACAGAGGACTTCTTGTTCACGTGTACAAACTGGTATCTATCAGATAAGTAGGACTTTAACCAATTTAACACAGTCCCTGTAATCCCAAGTAATTCCTCTAATCTCTGTAGAAGAACATGATCTATGGTGTCAAAAGCAGCACTATGATCTAACAAAACAAGTACTGAGAGAAGTCCCTCATCTGAAGCTGAGAGTAGATCGTTAGTTACTTTTACTAGAGTAGTCTCTGTGCTGTGATGAGCTCTAAATCCTGACTGAAAGTCCTCAAACAGGCTGTTGTTTTGAAGGAAGTCACAAAGCTGATGAGCCACTAATTTCTCCAGGATCTTTAAAGTAAAAGGAAGGTTTGATATAGGCCTGTAGTTAGCTAATGTGCCTGAATCGAGGGTAGGTTTTTTAAGAAGAGATTATTACAGCTACTTTAAAGGACTGTGGCACGTAGCCTGATGATGATTGTTGATTCTCCATGTCTTTGTTCAACCCTCCTGTTTTTATGTTCCAGACCATTTCCCTCACCTGGTCCTTTGAGGGACATCTACCTTTCCTAATTAAGAGAACCTGGCGAGAACTTCCAACCTATGAGGACGTGGCCATCATCAAATCCATCACGGTGGTAAGAACATGCGGACACATCGGGCTGGAGGCCTCCACAGGACATTAGTGGTTATAATTGACAAACTGATCCCCTGAGGGTCTCACCTTATTCTGTGCAAGGTTAATTTATGGGACAGTCTGGTGAAGCAGACCCCAACCCTTCTTCTGTTGGGACCTCCTGAGACAGATAAAGACCTGGGGCCTCATCTATAAAACATTGCATGGTATCTATATTAAAAGTGTATGTGCGCCCAAAAGCTGAATATGGTGAGTGCCAAAAATAATCTGAATCATAATACCATAAGTGCGCACACCTGCAAGCACTTTTCCCTTTATAAATCCCAGTCCACCTGGAAGGTCACGTAGGTGGATTCACCTCACATCCTGCCCTCTACACACCCACATGTTACCATGAAAGGTGAATGCAGAGGACCTCCTGAATGTTCCTCCACATAAATAACCCTACTGATGGCATTTTTTGCTCAACCATGGCAGAGAAGACAAAGAAAAGGAATTTCCCAGACACTGAAACAGAGGTGCTTGTGGGTGAGGTCGAGGCCAGAAAAATGATTTTATCTGGTGGTCACAGTGGCATCACTAATAAAAGAAAGACAAGGGAGTGGCAGCTCGTTGTCACCGCTGTAATAGTGTGAGAGCCACAGAGCGACCTGTGGCAGAGGTGAAGAAGAAGTGGTCGGACCTGAAAGTGGAGGCCAAGAGGAAAGCGGTATGGCACCATCAAAGTGTGTCTGCTACAGGTGGGGCAAGGGCACACCCAGGCCCACACCGCTGGATTCCAAAATAGCCTCCATTTTTGAGATGGCCAGTGTGTGTGGCATAGAGTCGGAGAAGGAGGGAGACACGGATTTGGAAATATGTTAGAAGCTGTGGGTGACAAGGAGGCTCCGGGCACGGCGTGTCCTGGCACCGTCGCTGAAGGCCCAGCTGTCCCCAGCACCAGTGCATCCTGAGCACATGGCACACCTTGAAGTGGCCGGGTCCTGACCGACACTGTCCTGCAGACACAAAGGGACATCATCAATGTGATAAATGAAGTCAGAGACAAACTCCACAAATATGCACAGTGCTGAACAACACATATGATGCCATGTCTGACATTGCCAGCTCCATATTTATTTATTATTTATTGTCCCTCTAGGGGAAATTTTGTCTGCAGTGATGGCATATCCAAGAGCACTACTCTGTGGTATCTAAATCAGCTTATTAGCCAATCATCATCAGGAAATCTCCCTCTCTCTCTCCATCCTGATCCACCATCTGAGTGATCTTCAGCAGTGCCAGAGCATCCACTGTGCAGCATTACACACGAGTGTCACTGCACTGTTTATATGCTTACTCAGCAATTATACTGATTGTTACACACTGTGTCACAAATAATACTAATCAGTCAGTGCTATCCACCGCTCTCTATCATCTGAAGATGAAGTATGATATATGAACATTCATACAGTAGTAGGCCTAATGACTCTCTAAAGGAACATGTATATGACACTGCAGACTCGGGTGATTATGATTACACAGGTCTATAAGTCTGATATGTGATGACATTAAATGTATGAGATGAATCTGGCTTCAGTTCACCGCCTCACCATCTGTGCCGCCAGTTTCCCCCGCCTCCAAAATGCTCAGCACCAGGATCAAAGTTGATGTATCGATGCACACATTCTCATGCCCAGTTTATGTTTAGAAATCACAACCTTTGTGTGGGAAGTGACTTACGCCGCTTTCAAGCCACGTTTTGTGCATAAGCAGGCTTTATAAATGTGGCCCCTGGTCCCCTCTAACCCCCCTATCAGTCATGATCTCTGTACCTGGTTTTAAAACAGGTACCAGGCTCTTCCAGGCGGTCTAACATGTATAACCATGTTTGATATCTGAGACAGTCTGAGCACCTGGATGTGTTTTCCTCAGTCTTCAGTCTCTTTGCTTTTCAGTCTTTACTTTACAGAGAAAACAGGAACATTTCAAGTCTTCTCTCTGTGCTGATGTGGATCAGGGCTGCTTGTCCCTCTGCTCAGAGTGTGTGGTGATTCAGAGGAACAGGATTTTAGAAGAACAAAGAGGGGACAGACGGTGTAGGACCTGAGCAGAAACATCATCACTGAAGTGTCCCCTAAATATAGACTTCTTATTAAGATATAAATACATAAATGTGGTGACTGTAGGTGACTATGAGGCTCTCTGCTGAAAAAGGACCTCATCATTGGTAATAAGATATGGTGCTGCTGGAGATGAGGCTCATGTTTACCTGGTGCTCTTACAGGAGAATGAGTTCCAGCTCAAAGACGGGGACTTCCACGTCTTCAGAGGCAACAGTAATGTGTTTCCTGATCAGGTCCACAGGATGGGATCTTACATCGTGGTGACCATCAAACCAGGGCTTGTGATCATGTGGGACCAAAAAACCAGCCTGAACATCAAAGTCAGCAGAGAGTTCATGGTAAATATGACCTCAGTGATGTGGGGATATGAGAGTGAGATCTTCTGATCATCAGCTGGTTCCTCATGTGGAGATCTTTGGTGCATTAGTAACTAATGTGATCTCTGCTGTGCTAACACATGATTGGACCATGAGACAGACAGGGCCTGGGAGACGTATGACTTTCCTTCTCTGATCTTCTCTCCAGTTGTCATTTAGTAAAAATCTTCTTCAACTTTCAGGGCAAGGTCTGCGGCCTCTGTGGAAACTTTGATGGAAACAGTAAGAACGACTTCACCACCCCAACGATGGACTTGGTGGAGGACGCTCTGGAGTTTGGGGACAGTTGGAGGGTCTCATCAAACTCCCCGAAAGCCCAGCTCATTTTTGATCCATGTTTGTCCAACAGTTACCGAGCAACCTGGGTAAAGAGACAATGCAGCATCATCTACGGGGTGACCTTCAAGAGCTGCCACGCCAAGGTAACCATGGAAACAACACACAATATTTGTGACCTCCATGAAATATATCTGTATAACTTACATTAAGCTGTTCTCTCTAACCCCCCAGATACTAACATAAAGCTGTTCCCTCTAACCCCCTGGACACTAACCTAAAGCTGTTCCACTGAGCAGATCAGGCGTTTATTTGGGACCAGGCGTCTATTTTGAAGAGGCGTTTAATTCCTTTCTCACAAAAATCGTGCTTAGCAAAAAATGAAAAAATATGGTAAATGTAATCATATTATTTATTTACACCAGTATGAATTTCACCTTTAAATTTTCAAGGCAAGATTACAATACCATAATTATACTTTTGTCTTCTTCTTTCAACTCAGCACTCTCTAAAAACTCTTAATACGGTTAAGGAACTAGTTAAGTTAAGGTCTTACTTCTTTTTCCGCTGTACCGGGGCCATGGTGATCATCAGCAATGTACCAGTAACTGATGTGACTGGCCTCCTGACGTTAGTTAAGGGCAAACAACATGCAGCGGCAGTGACAACGTCTTCTTTGAATAATAAAGCCCTAGTATGAAAGATTCTGGCTTTCTGCTCTGTGGTGCCCTAGACGTAGTGGTTGTTGAGTGTAACTGCACTGTCGTAAAACAGAGCGCCTCACACCAACGTGCATTTGTTGACATACAGAGGGAGGCAAGCGAGCCGACAGGACATCCTAAGAGACAAATAAACCATGCGGACTGATAAGGTACAGTCTGATCATGTTTCTTTTAGAATAAATCACTTTCAAGCATCAGTTGTCAGTTGGTAGCTCAGCGTTTGCAGGTGTGTTCTGTAACTTTGACCGTAGCTCGTAGGCTGTGCCTAATAAATTGGACTCTGCGTTTATTTGGAAGGGGCGTTTATTTGTCAAAATGTGCTGCTACACCCTGCGTTTATTTGGGACTCGGCGATTATTGGAACTCCGTGTTTATTTGGTATTTTACCGTAAAACTGTTCCCTCTGACCCCCCTGATATATAATGGAGCCGTTTCCTCTAACACCCCCGATACTAACATAAAGCTGTTCCCTCTGACCCCCCTGATACTAACATAAAGCTGTTCCCTCTGACCCCCCTGATACTAACATAAAGCTGTTCCCTCTAACCCCCCTGATCCTAACATAAAGCTGTTCCCTCTGACCCCCCTGATACTAACATAAAGCTGTTCCCTCTAACCCCCCTGATACTAACATAAAGCTGTTCCCTCTAACCCCCCTGATACTAACATAAAGCTGTTCCCTCTAACCCCCCTGATACTAACATAAAGCTGTTCCCTCTAACCCCCCTGATACTAACATAAAGCTGTTCCCTCTGACCCCCCTGATACTAACATAAAGCTGTTCCCTCTGACCCCCCGATACTAACATAAAGCTGTTCCCTCTAACCCCCCTGATCCTAACATAAAGCTGTTCCCTCTGACCCCCCTGATACTAACATAAAGCTGTTCCCTCTGACCCCCCGATCCTAACCTAAAGCTGCTCCCTCTAACCCCTCCAATGTAGACTGATTATCTGTCCTCCCTCTGTTGTTCTTCAACCCACCCTCCTCCCCCCTCTGTAGGTGGATCCTGGTCCCTACTTCGACTCTTGTGTCAGAGACTCATGTTTGTGTGACTCCGGAGGAGACTGTGAGTGTTTCTGTACAGCTGTGGCCGCCTACTCCAAAGCTTGTAACGAAGGCGGCGTCTGTGTGAAATGGAGGAAGCCAAACATATGCCGTGAGTTTGTTTCCCTGACAACAGAATAACCTTTGACTAAGTGAGATGATCATTTACCACATCAAAAATGACTTATATCAATTATATGTTTTCCTAAAGAATTTGAATATATTGAGCAATCAAATGATCTAAATAATATAAGTGATATAACCCCCCCCCCCCCCACCCAGCGGTCAGAGTGAGATCATTTTTATGCTTTTTTAGTTTGATTCAAATTAAATAATTCATAATGATTCTTTATTTCTTGCAGCTATATTCTGTGACTACTACAACAGCCCTGGGAGCTGTGAGTGGCACTACAGACCGTGTGGAGCTCCATGTATGAAGACATGTAGAAACCCATCAGGAATATGTTCCAACCTCACCAGAGGGTTAGAAGGTACAACAAGATCATTTACAGTAATATAAATGATTTAACACATGATCATGATGGTCAAATTTTGATTGACCCAGATCAGTGCTTTTGAAGGTTACCGATCACCCTCACAGGACCCTTAGGGTAAGTTGAGCTTGCTTCTTTTTGGGGAACCTGATGCCAAATCCGTCCACAGGGTGGTGCAGCTCCCTTTACTCCCTTCCACCCGGCCTGGCCCGGCCCCCTGTCCGCCTGGCCCCTCCCCTTTCGGTTTGGGGCTTTTCTTGGGGGCCCCCACCAGGACATGGGGGGGGGGGGGGGGGGGGGGTGGGGGGGTGGGGGGGGGGTGTTCCCGCTTCCGTTCAGGAACTGTTTTTTTTCAGTTTTGAAGTATCTCAGTAGACCCCCATCACATCAGGGTGCTTGTTGTTGGCTCAAGGATCTTTGGGCCAGGGGTCCCGGGGAGGGGTCTCTAGGTCATCATGGGGTACTTTTCTCCATTTCGGGAATTTTCACACCCTTCTGCCATACCAATGATTTCCATTGTCCAGGGGTGTCGGTTGCCATGCCCCGAAAGTGCCCAAAAACTGACATCAGGTCAATTTGGGGAATTTTCTTCCATCAATGCAGGGGGGGTAGTGTAGGCCCCTCCCACTTCTGTGAGGGGAACCTTTCTTCAGTTTTGGGGCACTTTAACCCCAAGGCATTGCAAAACATTCCCATTGGTCAGGGGTTGTTAGGCCACGCTCCCAAGGTGCCCTACATTGACTTCAGGAAAATATGGGGACCTTTCTTACAAAAAATGATCAAATTGCTACACTGTCATCCACCAATGCAATGGCCCAGTAAAGGCCCCTCCCACTTCCATATTAGGCCATTTTCTTTGGTTTTGGGGAAGTTAAACACAAAGTCACTGCAAAACGTTCCCATTGGTCAGGGGTTGTGATGGCCATGCCCCCAAGGTGCCCAAAATTGATTTTGGATCAATTTTGGGGCATTTTTGTCGTACAATGCAGGGGGGCCAGTGGAGGCCACCTCCCACTTCCCCTAATTGATTTGCCTTGACCACCCCTGACCACCCCTTCACTGTGGGACTTTAAATCTAGAAGGTCCCCCAAAGAGAACAAAAGTTCACCTAATTGATTTGCCTTGACCACCCCTGACCAACTCCTAAGTGTGGGAATTTAAATCTGGAAGGTTCCCCAAAGTGAAAAAACCCACTCTGACCACTGCTTCAATCTGGATGTAACCCCTCGTAGCAACAGTTGAAGTTTTCATTTTCTGAGACTGTTGAGAAGGTATCCCAAAATGAATTATCTTTTTTTTTTTTTGGGTTACCTTTTCAGCAATGAAAAGTCTCCGAAAAAGAAATGTCTTTTTGGGATACCTTTTCAGCATTGAAAAGTCTCAGAAAATGAAAACTTGAATTTAAGTTTTTAACCCTCACCCTTGGGGAGGTCCTAACATTTTTTTCTCCTCCGGCCTATCCCCTGGCTCCCAGTTGCCCTCAGACCACCTCAACCTAAGCCCAAGCCAAAGCCTAACACCACCAGTGATGTTCTCCCACCAGACCTCCAGAGCTAGGGAGAAGGGAGATTGCTAAAGGAGAAGTACCAGGGAGACGACCCTCTCCTGGGCATCTATCACTCACATGCCCCCTTCTTTCCTCCTGGAGGTCCTGTCTTTTCCTCTGGCTCCAAGACCCCTCACCATGAGCCCAAGCCTAAGCTTAACCACCTGAATGTCAGGACCCCTCAGACGCCCTCACCCTTACCTCAGCCTTACCTTACAGTTTCAAGCAGCTGCCATTCAGCTCACCTCCATAATTCCTGGAGCTACTTCCGGTTTGGGCGGGGCTAGCAAGATGGTTCCAGCACAGTATGATTTTACAGTGTTCAGAGGTCCCAGATCCCAGGTTTGAGGTCTCTAAGTGTCACAAAAGCTATATGAGAGCAAAAGAGGGACAGTTGTGACGACAAGGTATTAAAGGGTTAATCGTCGAGTGAAAAACAGGCCCGTACTCGGGCCCCTTTCGAGCTAGGGCACAGAGATTTAATTTCGAAAGTCAGGGGGAGGCCTAGTACTTGTGTCTCCAATTTGGTGCCTTATTTTTACATGTTTGAAGGAGTCAGGCTTCATCACTACTAGTAGGCTTCACTGCTGGAAAAAGGGGGTTCCCATGGGTCTAGATGCTTGAAAACTGATAGAGTGCTTCATGCCACTGCCCTGAATACCCCTACAACATATCAGACCTCTATTCCACTGGGAATGCCTTTTATGTGACTTGATATGGTACACAGAATGTTTCCAGACAGGTCAGGGGTCAAATTTTTTCTACTTGGACCCCGGGGCTGATCCTTTAGTATGTTATACCAGATTATATTTGGAGCAGATCTGTGGTGGTTTGGTGTCTCTACGACCTTCCTGTGACCCTGGTGCCATGTCAAAATTCCACATTTTTGGACTTTGAAACCCTATAAATTGGCCATTTTGCAACAAATGAGCTGAAACTTTAAGAGGTGATTCAGCTCACCTCGGTGAACAATTGATTTCAAGGGCAAGTCTCTAAGTCATTCCTGGAGCTACTTCCGGTTTGGGCAGGGCTAGCACGATGGTTCCAGCACAGTATGATTTTACAGTATTCAGAGGTCCCAGATCCCAGGTTTGAGGTCTCTAAGTGTCACAGAAGCAGATGAGAGCAAAAGAGGAACAGTTGTGAAGAACAGGGCTGAGCTGATTTTTTGCTGGTACTACGAGGGGCCTCCCTGAAGGCCCACACAGAGTTTCCAGGCCCTCAGTGCATAAAAAGTACGCAAGTCACTGAACTGACTCAAAATCATTCCAGTCTGAAACCTTGCAGTGCCATCAATAAGTACAACAAAAACAATTTGTGTCATTAACTTTGAGATTCTTATCTTGGGAAAATATGCAAATTGAATCCAAGTGCTCCCATCTGGCCCGGGGACCGTTCCCGACGTACCCCCCTTTGATTCGGGAGAAAGTTCCCCACATTGACCTCAAGTGAATGTGGGGTACCTTGGGGGCGCGGCCATCACAACCCCTGACCAATGGGAATGTTTTGCAGTGCCTTAGGGTTAAAGTGCCCCAAAACTGAAGAAAATGGCCCCTTATGGAAGTGGGAGGGGCCTCCACTGGCCCCCCTGCACTGATGGAAGAAAGATCCTCAAATTGACCTGGAATCAATTTTGGGCACTTTGGGGGCGTGGCCACCCTGACCCCTGGCCAATGGGAATCATTGATATTGCTTTGGGGTGTGAAAATTCCCAAATAGGAGAAAAGTTCCCCACATTGAGGTGGGAGGTGCCCTGGGCAATGCCCATCTGCATATTCATAGGATTTCAGTGCCCCACATTGAATTTAAGTAAACCTGGCAGACTGGGGGCGTGGCCAATGAAATACTTGGTTGCACAGCCTCTTAGTGGCCAAATGGTGACGGTACAACTGGGTAGCCCACAGTGAAAAAAAATCCCAAAACACAGGGAATTTCAGGTAGATTTGGGATCCAAGGTACCCCATAAGGCCAAGTTATCTGAAAATGGGGTACCTTGGATCATTTGGGGCCATTCCTGGGCACAAGTAACCGAAATATACTGATGGGGATTCCAAAATCGACCCTTCCCCTCCGGTCTGTTAGTATAGGTGTAAATGAATTAATTCATGTGGTAGAAGATCAGTGCTGACAGCCTGGTTTATAAGTGGTGTGTCCCTCTGTTCAGTCCTGCAGTGTGGACATAAAACCACCCACTGAAGGAGTAAGACATCTACGAATCTCATCAGACCAAACCCTCTGTAGGTGTGAGGGATCCTAGATGTTTGTGTAGATGTATGAAGGTCAGACAGAATGTGAGGTGCTGTAAACATGAACATTTTTATCCCACCCACTGAAGGAGTAAGACATCTACGAATCTCATCAGACCAAACCCTCTGTAGGTGTGAAGGATCCTAGATGTTTGTGTAGATGTATGAAGGTCAGACAGAATGTGAGGTGCTGTAAACATGAACATTTTTATCCTGAAGACTAACCCAAAGGTGTTTCTCCAGGCTGTTACCCTGATTGTCCCCAGACCCAACCCTACTTTGATGAAGACTCAATGAAGTGTGTGTCCTGGAAACAGTGCGGCTGCTTCGATAACAAAGGAAATCATTACAACATCGGAGAAGAGGTTTCAGACAAGGCCTGTTACTTCTGGTAGGTCTCTGTTGTTTGACTTTGTGGTCCTCATGTCCTCAAAGGCTCAGGTGGATTTTGTTTTTGGGTTGGACGTCTGCATGAGGTCATTGTCATGAACCACAACGTGGTCCATAAGAATGAGGATGGATCGAGAACTTTGTTTGAAGTTTAATGAACAGATTTGCTATCTGTTAACCCATCAATGTCCTCCTCATGAGAATTACTGAATATTTCCCAAACTGTAGTTTAAAAGCAGTCCCCCAGAGCCTCTTCAGCCTCGTCAGACCACCTCTTCACCATGTGGGACACAGCTTGTTGCCTGTTAAACAGGGGCTTGTAAACAGGCAGGAGATGAGCCAGGTTGTGGGGGAGGGGTGAGGAGTTATATATGCCTCCTTGGTGTTGGCATAGAATAAGTCCAATGTTTTTATTGTCTCTGGTGGCACATGTGACATACTGGATGAATTCAGGCAGAGTGGAGGACAGAGAGGCGTGGTTAAAGTCCCCAGAGATCAGTAAGAGGGCCTGAGGGCTCTGAGTCTGCAGCCTGTGGATCGCAGGTGTTGGTGATGTCACAGGCTGCATCAGCGCTAGCTGAGGGAGGAATATACACAGCCACCACAATGGCGTGTGGTGGCTGTGATAGTATGGCCTCAAACTAACAGCCAACAGCTCAATGTCCGGGCAGCAGTGCTACACTTTGATAGTGATGTGCCTGGAGTTACACCATCTATCGTTCACAAACACCGCCAGCCCCCCTCCTTTCCTCTTACTGCTCACGGACCCACGGACAAAGAAAAGTTGCAGAAGTTGTAAAAACAGTGTTTACAGTAGTACCTGATGAACCAACCGTGCTTGGTGTTTCTGGTACACCGAAGTTTCACTCACTCACAAAAGATATATAGAGAAAAAAGACGCACAAGAACAGAAAAAAAGGGCAAAACTCTGTAGAGTTCGCGGAGCTGCTGTGAAAAGCTGTCCTTTGTTCAGCGCAGAACTCACAACTCTAAATGTGGACTTTGTCTGAGTGCCCTACATGTGGACTTGCTCTGAGAGTTCTACATGTGGACTTGTTCTGAGAGCTCTTTGTTTGATTATTCTTGGCTCAGGTGATTCTTTATTAAAGCCGTTCAGTAAAGATCAAACTTGTGGACTAAATGTTGTTTCAAAGGGTGGACATGTCGCCATCTTTACTATGAAAAGGTCTGGTCTTTGTCTCTAACGCCTGGATGACTCCTTCTTCTGCTTCTCCTTTAAAGTCTGTGCACTCATACTGGGATAAACTGCAGCTTTGATATCAGCCGTGAGTAAACAGGAGATTTTAATGTCATCATTTATCTTTGAGTTCAAACTCTATGTGAGTTTGTCGACAAACATGATCATCAGGTGTTCCTCTGATCATCAGACTGTACCTGCGTTATGTTTGGTGAGGTCTTCAAGTACGGGCAGATTGTCTTCAGCACAACTGACGGGATGGGAAACTGCATCATCGCCGTGTGCGGAAAGGACGGGAAAGTGAACAAGACCACGTACCCGTGCGGACAAAAACATCCAAGGCCGACAGTGATGCCGCACATGACCACAACAAACACTATGACGTCTACAGGTATACCTACGTTCATACCTGAACATACTTCATTATTTCTGTAAACAATAAACACACACATAAAACATAAACAAAACATAAACAATAAACATACATAAAACATAAACAATAAACATGGACATAAAACTTAAACAATAAACATGCATAAAACATAAACAATAAACATAGACATAAAACAAACAATAAACATAAACAATAATTCTAGGCCTAAAACATAAACAATAAACATAGACAATAAAAAGACATTAAACATAAACAAAAAATAGACATTGAACATATACAATAAAAATTAAAGATAAACAAAGACATTAAAAATGAACAACAAACATACAAAAAATGTAAGCAATAAACAGACATTAATATAAACAATAAAAAGACAATAAACATAAACAATTACTACAAAAACTAAATAAAGACATACACATATACAATAAACATAGATAATAAACATGAACAATAAACATAGATAATAAACAGACAATAAACAATAAACATTGACCTAGAGCAGCCAATAAACAATAAACATTGACCTAAAACAAACAATAAACATAAACAATAAATCTAGACCTTTAACATAAACAATAACAATAGAGAAATAACTTAAATAAGAAATAGACAATAAACACAAACAATAAATATAGAAAATAAACATAAAAAATAAACAAACAATAAACAGATAAAAATCAAAGACAATAAGCAAGAACATAAACATAGACGGTTAACATAAAACATAAGCATAAATAATAAACATTACCAATAAACAAACAATAAACAGACAATAAGCAATAAACAGTAAACAAAACAAATCAACAGGCAATGAACATACACAATAAACATAAACAATAAGTATGAACAATAATTAACAATAAATATAGACTACACAAATAATCATAACAGAAACAATAAACATAGACAATTGACATGAACAATAAATAGACAATTAACATAAACAGTTTACATAAATGATAAACATAGACAGTAAACATAAGCTATAAACATAGACAAAAAACATAAACAATAACATAAACAATAAACATGAATAATAACATAAACAATAACATAAACAATAAACATAAACAATAAATATAGACATACACATATACAATAAACATTAACATAAACATCGACAATAAACATAAACAATCAACTGATGATAATAAAAACAATAAACATAAACAATAAACATAGCAATAAACAAAAACATAAAAAACATAGACAGTAAACATAAACAATAAATATAATCAACTGATGATAATCAAAAACAATAAACATAAACAATAAACATAGCAATAAACAAAAACATAAAAAACATAGGCAGTAAAAATAAACAATAAATATAAGCAATACATGTTAGCAATATACAAACAATAAACATAAAAAATACATGTTAACAATAAACAACAATAAACATTAACAATAAACAGGTTACTTATATTTTAATGAATATAATATCACTGGACTATTTATGATCAGGGGGAACAACAAAAGCTGGACCAGAGGGGTATTTCACCAAAGTGGAATTAAGACATCCAGGATAACTTAAGCCAGGCTTGACCAAGTCCCTTCTGAGCATGCTGGCTGAATGTGTTTCACGAAGGCCAATCCAGGATGAGAAGGAGCAGCTTGTTCAAGCCAGATGAAACTGTTTTGGGTAATTTCGTGTTCACGGCTTTCTTCAAAAGACCGTGACGTAGATCACAGATATACTGATCGAAACAGGGAAGACCCATATCAGAAAAATTTCCCTTTAACCACCTCTGACTTAGTGGCTTGCCAGTGGTTCAAGGACAGGAGAGCAGAGTCGTCTTCAAAGAGTTTACTTGCAAGGAGTAAGCAGCTTACAGACAAAAGTGTGCAGCTTCCTCTTACTGAGGTTTGGATGGTTTTTCACAGATATTTATACACAGAAAATGGGAGGGACAGTTCCTTTGTCTAACAGAAAAGTTCGCTCTCAGCAGAAAATACTCCATGCTCAGCAGAAAAGTCCATGGGTGTCCCCCTCTTGCCATTCTTCTTGCCATGTGTCTCTCCTGGTTCATGTGGAGATCGAGTAGACGTGCAGAGATTCCTCAGACTTGGTGGGCAGCCGAGTAGGTGCTTAATGCATGTGGAGATCAGTCAGGCACACAGTAAACTTCAAGTCTGAGAAGTCTTGTCTCTATCTTTAGCTGCACCTAACATTTTACAACATATAGATGAAAAAACAACATACTACGTAACACGAGGCTTATAAAACATTGATAATGCATTTACTATGCATTCGCATACTTTGTTCCAAATGAAAAAACAGCTTCAGATGGAAACTTATCAGGAAGTCAAACACATCAAATTTCCATAAAAAAAAGAAATACAGCCACTGCAATAAGGAGCGACAGTGTGGGAGATAAGATCAGACCTCCTGAATGTGTGAGCAGCCTAAAACTTACATCCAATAACCAGTCAAAGTGTTTTTACAGTGCAAATCCATGCATCAGATCTTTGAAAAGAACCAAGGAGAGATGAAAGAACAAACATTAGTATTACAGTTAAATACAGCCTATAGTGAGAGGAACAAAGGAGCGTCCTAATTATTACATATGAGTTTCATGACTTTGCAAATGTGTACATTTATGAACATAAGCTCATACATATGTATATATATATATATATATATATATATATATATATATATATATATATATATATATATATATATATATATATATATATATATATATATATATATATATATATATATATATATATATATATATATATATATATATATATAAACATATATATATATATATATATAATATAATGGATTTACTTCATTGAAATTTTCAAAACAATGCAAGTGATATATACATATATATATGTATATATATATACTATACATACACATATATATATATATATATATTCAATATATACACTCACATTTTGGGGCAAATGAAAAGTTATAAAGTTATCAGATTGAGCCATATTACAATCCAGCACTGCTCAGTTTCTCAGCACAACCATCTTTGGAGTAAATTGTTTAATTCTGAATACATGACCTATAATTATTACAGTCCATTTATGTTGTTTGAAGACATAAATCATTTCCAAACAGTGCAGAAAACATTCTTAAATTAATATTATAGGTCAAATGGTGAATGAACCTATATCTAAAAAGAACTTTCTGGCATTTGGACCATTTTAAGCATTTAAAATGTATTTGTGTATCATATAATCAGTCTTTAAAAGACTTAAAACTTTTGAAGCTCATACATTTGTCTCACTTTATAACCTGTTTTCTTCTAAATTGCAGAATATTTTAACATGCTGTTAGGTAAAACTAAAACATGGATTAAACTAATATCCTCTGATAAATCTTCAGAAGGACTATTTTTAATATAAATGTTATTTTATGAGCGTTAACAGAAGCAAATTAAAAGTAATGATTCCTGTTTTTTGTTTTTTTTTGCTTTGTATGTGAGAAAAGACCAAAAGCTATTACAAAAATTTAAAGATTTGTCAAGTAATAAATAATGATAACTAATGTGAACTAAAAACCATCATGTTAATTAGATATGATGAAATATGAACTCACAGTTTGTTCTGTTTTGTATAGTGGTGTCAGGTACAAGAAGAACAACCACTCCAACCAGAGACTGTGTCTATATGAACCGAACCATGAAGGTACAGTGATCATATTTTTAATTACCTCAGCCAATGTTATGTTTTTGCCGGCGTTGGTTTGTCTGTTTGTCTGTTTGTGTTCAAGATAACTTGGAAAGTTATGGATGGATTTGGATGGAATTTTCAGGAAATGTGTGGAATGGGATAAGGAAGAAATGATTAGATTTTGGGACTGATCCAGATCACCATCCAGATCCAGGAATTTTTTAAAGGATTCTTTAACATTGCCAGATAGGACCATTTTCGCCAAAGTGGACTGAAGCTGCTTGGCGGAGGTCTACGCTCTCTGAGTGCTTTTCTAGTTGGTCATGTTTTGGGTGATTTAATGGTGTTTTTCTGATGTTTAAATCAACTCCACAAACTCAGGAATTGTTTTCATCCTGACATGCCTGGCAGAGCAGGGCCTTAAACAGCAACAGAGTCTTGGTGCAAAGATGTTTAGCCTTATCTCCCATGTTTAAAGATATGAAATATAAAGTTTATTTTATACAACTGGAGCCTCACACTGTGTTTTTACTGAACATTGGAATAATATTCTGATAGGCCTTGCCTACATCTGTTGTAGGCCAAGCCCACACCTTGATAGGCCCAGCCTACATCTTTGGCCAAAGGGAGAAAAGGGACGATACAGCAGACCAATGCAGGGTTCAGTCAGTTCTCTGTTTATTTCAGGAAAACACAAGCTTTTTATACATAGTGACAAAACATGATGTGTAAGACACCTTTGTCCTTCCCCCTGCCCCAACATGTGGAACATATGATCAGAGTTATCCCTTTAAAGCCTGAAAACACAAATTATAGCAAGAAATTCTAATTTTTTGGAACTGAAATATTCATTTCACTTTCTACTGAAATCCTAAAAAAAAAAAATTTCCATAAAAATTAACATATATATTTTTTGTATCTCATTTGACACATTAGGTGTTTTTGGTAACTGATAAACCACTTGAGGACATTTTTATCATTTATCTGATTGTACTCAGATGTTTTTTTTAGTTATTTGTTAATCATATTGATTAGATAGAGGTATCATAAAAGTTTGTGTCAAATATGATACAAAAGGCGTTAAAGGATTAAGTTGCTTCACTTATCAACGAGTTGCTCAGAAAAACACGTGGAACATATGATCATGGCTCAGCAGTTCTGCCTATCAATGAATTCCTGAGACACACATGAAGTATATTCCAGAGTTCAATGGTTCAATCTAGGAGCAGGTTTGAAGTTTTGATATTCATTATACCAGTCCACTCTTGTAATTCTTCAGAATTACCTAAAAGAAAAGAAAAGTATAATATTATTTGTAAAGTATAAAGATAGATTATTCAAACTAAAAAATAAAATCATTTGAAATGGCACGTGCCAAGAGATACTCACAGACGTTGATGGGCCTTACAGGCTGTCACCCGAACCTACGTAGTATACCTGGCTACTCAAGTTTAGCAATGTATAACTTCAAGATTAAGATGTCCACATTTTTCTTTGTATTCGCCTAAGAAAAAAATTGTGGTATCATAATATTGATGACTGATGGTCTTGAACAAGTGGTTTGGTTAATCAGTTGGTTTGGTCAGTGCTTTTGCTTGTTTCTTATATATTTGACTTTATGATCAATGTTGTTGAATTGATGATTCACTTTAATACGATTCACTTTTATATTTACTGTCATTTGATTATTTTTATATATCTTCAAGATTACAGTTTACTTATTCTTACTTGTATTTTTAGAATGAATGCTGGAGGAAGGGGTTCAGCTTATTTGCTTATGTAATTCATAAGTTGTGTTACCTACTATGTGTCTTATATATTCCCGTAGATGTTTGCCTCATCTAATCCTCACACACACACAGAATGTGTTAGTTAGAAGTGTCATAATATATCACACACACTCACAAAATGTATTAGTTAAAACTGACACAATATATGCTTCATCTAGTTGGAATTGTCATAATACATGCTTTATCAAATTAGAAGTACCACACAATGTATGCCGTATAAGTTCTCAAGAGTGTTATAATCTTATAATCTCACAAAGTATATTGTCCTGTAATGGTTTCTGACTTATTGAAGGTACCTGGTTTTGTATGCATAAAAGGTTCTTTAAACATAGTTTTCTCTTTCATGGGGCCAAAATACATATCTAATGACGTCTGTTCAAAGATTAGGTTAATCTAACACGTTTGAGAAAGAGGCTTAAAAAGGAAAGCCCATATTTGGAAAGCTCACAGAGAAGCCATTTCAAAGCAACAGACAGAACCAGCAGACACCATTTTGAGACATAGGGAAGGGAAAAGATGCCAAATTATAGCCATAAAAGGAAGAAACTCTGGTCATCATTGGATCTGTATGACGTCTTAGGGAAGAGAAATTCACACAATTGGGTCCAAGTGTAAATAAAGTAAATATTAATAAGAGAGGGTGGAGCAGCCATAACAAGGGATGGAACACTTTAGTAGGAGGGGAGGAGCTCCACCCAGAGATAAAAAGCGATGTATCGCAGCTCCGCGGTGAGTTTTTGGGGTGTTTGGTACCACGCTTCAACTCCACCCACGAGTTTGTTAAAGATTCTTTTGAGCTTTAATAAACTGATGATACTTGGACTTCTTCTGCATTTTGTGCTTTTTTGGGGACCTGGAGCTTAAATTGGAATATGACTTTTTTTCTTACTTTTGGGGATAAAGAGCATGAATTGGATTATTACCTTTTTCCTTTCTTGGGATTAAGGAGCATAAAGTGGAATATACCTTTTTTCCTTTTTTTGGAGCAAACCAGCATATTGGAATTTATTTGTTTTTTTCTGGTGGATAAAGATCAAGAATATATACGAGTAGTAATTTCTCCATTCTTTGTTGAACACTTCACAATATATGGCATACACTTACAAATTAGTAGGAAAAGTTATGGACGGATTTGGATGAAATCCATCAGAATGGATTTGATCATGGTTTCTGCTTCATAGATCCCCAGTGGATATGTGATACGACTACAGTATACCTTTCCACGTAGCATTTGGACCCAGATGCAATGTAAGGAAATCTCTGTATTCTTGTGCTCCGGGTCTTGTTCGGCTTTACTAAGCGTACACTCCTTGGAGGCTATTCCCTTACCAGGCACATATGAAACAAGGGTTTTCTTTTCTGTGTTGTTACAGAGTGCAAATTCTATTGTGAAAGTGGTTATACTTCCTGAGTTTGTTTTGCAATGACAAATTAATTATTTTCCCTGCTTTGTGTGATTTACCTGAACATTGTTATCTGACCGTGAGATAAATGATGGTGACACTGTTCTTACTGGTGTTAATATCTCTACTGCTGATGTCTTATTCGTTAAACCAGTAGTACCATCAGAATCACAATAAATACCCAATACGTTACATAAAATCTAAAACATGAAAATATTGTGATTATGTTGTCACACTGTTCACACTATAACATTTAAATAAACCTTATCCTAAGTATTTTCATTGAATCTTATGTGCGTGTTGAGTGCTATGGAGACAGCCAGTCAGTTAGTATGGGGCGCACCTGAGTAACTGATTTGTGTGGTGAGATTCCAACCTAGTGTGGGCACCGTTAGGTTTCCAACTGAAATCAGGTCCCCAGAGACACTGTCTGTGTAATGTTATGAGAGTGTAATGTGTGTGTTGGGTGTACAATTTCAAAAGTTAAGTCTTTTAGCATTTGTTACACACTTAGTTTAGGGAAAAGTGTGATTTGAAGGTCTAGTGTCACTGCCCAAGTGCCTTTTAAGAACAGTGTTGGCCGTCTTCACCATGTTTCTTCAGTCACTCGTTAGTGAACCAGCTTTCATGTTGAGTCTTTGTCTGTGTTTAAGTCTGTGTCTCTGTCTCAGTCTGTTTGGGTCTATAGTCAGTTATTCTTCCAGATTGTCAGTAGTCACTTTTTTGATGTGGTGGTGATGGATCCAAGGTGTTTTCTGTCCACTTTTACTGCTGTTGGTGATGTCAGCAGGACTTGGTATGGACCCTTGAACCTTGGCTCCAACCACTTTTTCCGTCTCCACTTCTTTACCCACACGTAGTCACCTGGCACTAGGTCGTGTAGTGGCCCCGTATCGGCTCTGGTCAGGTCAGGTCTGGGCAAAGAGGAGAAGATATCTGCCAGCATCTCATAGAATTTCCCAAGTTGTAAATCATACATTTGATTAGATGTTAGTGAATCAAGCCTGCCCCAAAATGGTCTACCATAAACCCTTTCAAATGGGGACAGCCCCTGGCTTGATGCAGTCCTTAGACTCATTATAGCCAGGGGCAGTGCTTCTCTCCATTATAACTTCTTATCCTCAGTAATTTTTGCCAGTTTGTTTTTTTAGCAGTTTTTTGCAGTCCTCTATCAATCCCGCACTTTGAGCATGATATGCACAATGGTAATTCATTTTGACACTCAAAGCTTTGGCCAGATTTTGCATCACCTCTCCGACAAATCCTCGCCCATTATCAGATGACAATCAAGTTGGGATTCCCCATCTTGGTAAAATTTCTTGAATAATGCATTTTGCCACTGTACTTGCATCCATATGAGAACAAGGAAATGCCTCATGCCACCCTGTAGCTGAACACACCATACTTAGTACATATTTAGTTCCTTGACATGCATTTGATTCAATCAAATCCATCATCCAGTGATGGCCTGGACTCTGAGCTCTTTTAATTTGTTGAAACTTCCCCTGCATAGTTTTCATGTTGTGCCTAGCACAAATACCACACTTAAGGCAGATTTCTGCCACTACCTGCTATATTCCCGGGCAGTGCCAAACTCTTCTGATTGAATTTATCATTTTATTTTGTCCATCATGATCTTGATGTGCTATTTCTGCAGCTATTCTACACCAGGCTCATGGTAACACGATTTCCTTTTGAGATTCCCATACTCATTTACTAGGGTAGCAAATTTTTCCCATCTTTTTTTTCTGCGTGATTTTGAATGTTCTGTACTGAGGTACCAAAATAATCCTGAGTTGATACAGTGTTTATGCTTTGGGCATTTATTAGCTTTTTACTTTCACCTGCCTTTTTTTGCCTCAAGATCTGCTTTTGAGTTTACTACACTTAGTAGATCTGTACCTTTTGTGTGTGCTTTACATTTTATCACTGCTATGCTACTGGGTAAAATATTACATCTAGCAGTCTTTGGACTTGTTCACTATTTGAGATGTATTTGCCCATAGCCGTTAAAATTTTTTTTAAAAATTCAGTGGTCACTACAGCGCACCCCACCTCTTTACCACCATATTGATTTGGTTTAGCACAACCAGTGGTGTAGTCTACGTGATACGCAGGTATACAGCATATGCCCACTGGAAAACGCCCCAAATTACCATAGAACCACGCAAAGATACATATAGCATGGTTGTGTGACTTTAACTTTTGCTTTCCCGTTCTTAAATCGCCTTCTCTGTGCACTGTAAACCCAGATTTTGATTCAACTCAAACAGATTGAATTCATATTACTGAAATGTGTCGAATTTAGTGACATTACTTGTTAATTCTGATTAAGGTGAACTTTTTTAAGTCCATATTTATAGTAGTCATGTTTTTAACTCCAATCAATTGTTTCTACTCCAACAAACTGAGTTTGTAATACTTAAACATTTGTCTTTTCTTAACATTAATTATGAAGTCTTTCTTAACATTAATTATGAAGTCTGAGTAAACTGTACTTTTTAATAGCCTATTTTATTGTAATCATGTGATTGAGCTCAAACAACTCAATATCATCAAGTTTTGGGTGATAGCAACATGTTAATGTCACCACCAGCCAAAAATCTAGTTTATACCAGTTTGGACCGAGTGGTGGCATTGGTGAGCTCTGAGGCTGAACAGCACATTATTGAAGACAGGGAAGCATGCAATGGGTAGTTGTAGTTGTGGAAATTCTGAAACTGTGGAACATATATCATTTGAGTGTGGGAAATATGAAGCAGAATGAAGGAATTTGATCAAAAAATTTAAAGGAGCCAAAAGTCAACTTAGTATAGAAATTTTCGGACAAAATTCAGAAAGAAAGGAATTACAATTGCTACTTCAATATCCGAGGAAAATAAATGCTCTGAGCAGGATATAATTTTTTTAATTTTTAATTTTAATATAAGATTGAGTAAATATCAGGATCCACAGTCCACATCAGATGGTGTTAGTAATGCACCAATCTGTTGCTTGCCAACTGCCAAGTGGGCAGCCCCAATGGCTCATGGGAAAGACAACATAAAGAGTGATTTTGCGTTAAAATGCTTGTGTTTTGTGTTGTAATGCTTGTTTTGTTGTGTTGTAATGCTTGTGTTTTGTGTTGCTGGTTTTGTTGGGTGTATTGTGAGGGTTTTACGTGGATAAGGGATTGATTGTGTGGTGTTTATGTTGTGTTTTGCTTGCAGCGGTTCTGCCACCGTGAGTTAGAGTGGGGAGGGCTTTGGTGACTCCACAGGCCATGGTGTTCAAATGTTTTCTGTGAAAGGCAATAACCCATGCTGACTATTGTAAAACAATGTGTGAAGCGTAGGAGTTATATCAAAATCTGAAACTTTGATTCTTAATGCACTTCTCTGTGGAAATCCCCTTTAAGTAAGTTGACTAGACCCCAATGGAAATTGTGGGTAGGGACTATGGGGTAGTGGCATGATATTGGTAGGGGTGTGTCCCTAGTGTCACTACCCAATTCTACACCCTTGTGCAGTGAATGTATTTTACACAGCACTATTGATTGAAAGACATATTTTGGGCTTCAGGAACTAAAAAAGTTAAGTTTGGTCAGTTAGAATATACAGTTTAGTTGAATTGTTAATTGAGTAATGCTTACTAAACAAGCTGAGTTAAATAAATGGGTGGGGAACGATTGTTTAAGCTAAGTATCTTCAGTTACTGTAACTCAGTTATTAGTATATTCAACTTAAATATTCTATTCCATACCATTAGGAGCTTCAAGTACATTGAACGTAGTCCACTTCACTTACTCAAATAATGCTTCATTACTTAAAAAAATTTAAGGCAATGAGTTACCTTGATTTTTTTTAAGTAGAGTCTGCTGTTCGGGTTTAACAGTGTGTTACGAAGTAGGCACTTATTTGACCATAGGGGCTTGGACCATAGAGTACTTGAAGTTTAACTGTGTGAATTAAATGTATGCATCGAACAGTTTCCTGACTCTTCTCACCAAACATCTGACCAGTTACGTTGCTCGCTACACAAGCCATCCACTTCCTCCTGCACAAAGTCTGATCATTCACAGAAAACATTCAACAAAACAAATGCTGCCATCACTTAAACAGCGCATCACATGAATGAAATGTTCACAACGTTTTTTTTAATTCTCTTCATTGGGGTTTTAACATTTTCTAATACAAATGACCATAGGATCTGAGACATGTGTATCTATACCCCAAACCAGCGCACAAAACCAAATGATAAAAGAATGAATGACAGAAAAAGATATATATATTTAAAAATAATGCTAATAAAAAAAACAAATACAAGAAAAATTAAGATAATAATGAAAAAAATAGATTTCAATAGTGATAATACTCCAACATGGAGGATGTCAAGTACCCTAATCCGTCATTCCCTCCTGGGGTTGTTTTTGTTATAGTAGTCCATAAGTGGTTGCAAAAATGAGTAAAATATATTTGTCTGTCCTCTCTGAGTAAATTTTATCTTTTCTAACTGCAAGTGTTTCATTATGTCATTCATTCAAGCCTGATAAGCTGGAGGCTTTTTTTGTTTCCAGTTCAGCAGAATTATTCTTCTTGCTAACAGCTTCACAAAGCATATAACATTCTTCTGGTTGTTTGATAAAGACAGCTCCATAGTAGCTGACCCAACCCCAAACATGACAAGAACGGGGTCTGGTTTGATATGTTTTTGGAAAATTTCAGGTAAGCTTCGGAATATCTTGATCCAGAGTGGGTTCACAGCAGGGTACATTTTTGCAAGTTTCAACTTTGACAGATGAAGCCTATGCAGAATTTTTGATTGTATCAGTCCCGTCTGGTACATTCAGATGAAGAGTGCTCACGATCCTGAGCCTTTTCCAGTGGTTTCCTGAGATCTCCACTGCAAGGTCCTCCTGCTAAGCCTCTTTTAAATGTTCAAGTGTGGCTATACAGGCCATTTGTGACAGATTGTTATAAATCTTAGATATAGACCTTTTTTTTTTAAATGGATTAGATAAGAGGACTGAGTTCATGCTTCATTTGGGGGGCTGATCCCAGAAGGTTGGGAACCTTTCCTTAACAAAAGTTCGGATTTGTAAATATTTGAATAAGTTTCTATTATGTATACTGAATTTTTCCTTTAACGGAGGAAATGATGAAAGATCTTGTCAATAAACAGATCTTGTAAGGACTGTATTCCTTTCAGCTGCCATTGGTTAAATGTAAAACTGAAAGTGAAGGGGTAAATGTATGATTGTTACAAACTAGACCGCGTACTGAAAATTCTTTCCATCGAAAGTCTTCTCTTGTCCGAGTCCAAATTTTCACTGAGTGGGAAACAACTAGATTTTTAAGTTAAGTTTTAGGAGTAGGAAATGCCGAATATAACAAAGCTTTTAGTGAAGTGGGGAAGCAACTTCAGTTTTCCATTCCTACCCAGCCAGCCTGCCGATATTGACACCAAAAAGAAATGGACAATATGTTACAAGACCAATAATAGAGCCGAAGACAAGGCAGTCCCATACCTCCTATTGGCTTTGGTCTCTGCAGAAAAGCCTTTTTAATTCTTGGAGTCTTCCTAATCAATATAAAGTTAGATATTAAAGAATCTACCTTCTTAAAAAAAGCTTTGTTTAAGAGAATCAGAATGCATTGGAAAAGAAACAAATACTTGGGTAGAATATTCATTTTAATGATGTTAATACATCCTGCAAATGAAACTGGAAAGCTAGCTCATCTACCTAGGTCTTGTACAGTCTGATCATATAATTTAAAAAAGTTATGTTTAAAAACACCGGAGTAATCTTGGGTTATATTAAAGCGAGGGTCGGTAATTTTGGAAAACTAGCATGAACTTGAATGTAGCATCTCCTCAGGACTCCGCCTAACCCCCCCCCCCCCCCCCCCCCCCCCCCCACTCACATGCACGAGCGCCACTGATTCACCACCATATGACTGATTCAACTCAAAACCGGTCCTCAGCACAATGTTTTAGTTTTGCACTACACCAAGTCATGTCTCAGTCAGCGATAAGAAAACACCAAAACATGATCACAGTAAAGTTAAAAAACGAACAAACAAACATGGCACGTTAGTTAGTACTCACAACCCGATGTTGACTCTCGTCTTTGCCCTGGCTTTATCCAAATTCTTTTTTGTTTCGGCCTTCTCTGCCTCCATCTTTCTTCTCTTCCTCTATTTAGCAGGAGGAGCGGTAATCGGGATATAGGTAGTTCCTCTGCCATTCTCCACATAGCTGTCAAGTCTCCCGTTTTGGCCGGGACAACATTCCTCTGCCTCTCCAATCTGAGCTTTGTCACAAGCCGAATGGGGCGGCAATGCACCAAAATGATGGATGCCAACCGCCTTAAAACTGAAGAAGAAGAAAAAGCCTCGCGTGAACTGCCACCTGCAGTAACCTGGGTGGCAGTTGTCACAACAAACCAAGAAAAACAAAGTGTGTATTTTAGATTTCTTGTACACTTGTCTAAGGGATACTGGAGCTTGGTTGGGGTTGTGGGACGGCTCGCAGCGGGCTTCCCTTATTTTCAGAGCCAAAACTTGGCAGGTAAGCATTCTCCAGCGTACTTGGATCCCTCTCAGCTCGGCTACACGCTTTGAATCAGGGTCAGTGCACGCCAGCAAAATTTACGCACAGAAGGTGGGCAGAACGGCAGTGCGGGAGTTGATTTGTTTAATAAATTTGGTCCGAATCACTGTGATTGGTTGGTGTTTTCCCTGTTTTACTCCTGCCGTAGACAACGGCTATTTTTCGCTCTCTTTTAAGAACACATCATGCATTGATTGCCATCGGGACATAACGATCATTTTAACCAGTATAACAAAAAGTGTATCTTAATCTGATTACCAACCCCAGCTTTAATTCCTAAGTATTTGAATTTATCTGAAGTTGCAAATGAGTAGGATGTTAAGGAATTAATATTTTGGTGTGCTTTTATATTCATTGGGAATAATATACTCTTTGTTAAATTAAGTTTGTATCCTGAAATAGCTCCAAAGTCTGATATTATAGACATTATGACTGGTAATGATATTGCGGGTTTGGAGATATAGAGTAATAAATCATAGGCATATAGCAACACTTTGTGTTCAGTCTCTCCTCTTTTTATTCCTATATATTTCTTTGTTGTGCGTAATGAAACAGCAAGAGGCCCGATGGGTAATGAAAATAATAGCAGTGATAAGGGGCATCCCTGTCTTGTGGAGGGGCTCAGTGGAAAGTAACTGGACCTAATATTGTTTGTCTGTACTGAGGCCTGGGGTTTTGCATATAATAATCTAGTTAGGGAAATAAATCTGGTGCCGAATCTGAACCTTGACAGGGCTGAGAAGAGGTAGTCCCACTCAACCCTGTCGAAGGCTTTCTCCACATCCAAAGATAACAGTATCTCAGGGAGCTGGTTGTTTGTTTCCTGAGTGTAAATTATATTAAATAACCTTCTGATGTTGAAAAACAATTGTCTATATTTTATAAATCCAGTTTGATCGTGAGAAATTATTGTTGGAAGGATATCTTCCAAGCATGTAGCTAAAATTTTAGAAAGAATCTTATTATCAACATCCAGTAAGCTCACTGGCCTGTATGAACCTGGTTCTAGTGGATCTTTATCTTTCTTATAAATTAAGGAGATGCTGGCATAATAGAACGTAGGTTGCAGACAGCCTCTGATCAGTGCTTCATTAAATACATCTGACAGTATGGGTGATATAAATATTGTAGGCTATAGTGTGTGAAGTATGATTCTAGTTTCAAATTTATTGGAGAATAAGACCATCCAGTTCAGGTAAATGTTATGTTGTTGGCTGTTAAAATCTGGAAAGTTTATTTTGTTTTTTCATTTTTATTTTTTTGTCCCCCAGCCACCTTATTGTGGTCGGGGGTTGCATGCTGTAGCGAAAAGTAGAGGTCTGACAGTGCAGTCCACTTCCAGGTTGGGGTTGGACCCATAGCGAACAACCCGATTCCATGAAGAAAATACTGTTACTATAAGCACAGAAAAAGGTGCTCAAGCATGATGTGTACGCAATATGCATGTTCCCCCCTTCATATTTCTGTCTGCCCTCTCATACTGTATATGCCTGCCTAGAACCGGCTCTGCTCTCTCCCGGTATCTCCTCCTCATCCTCCTTGCAATAATGTACTCCATCTTTTTAGATCATGTTAAGAACAAAGATTAAAACAGAGAAATATGGGCAATCACGGGTAAATCCTTAAGACACCGAGTGACTTACATTTATTCAGCGAGTGTCTCTCTCTTTTTTCTTTTCTTTTGAATTTCATGAGATGAGAGAAGCCGGATACTCCGTATCGGATGATGTGGCTGTTTGTGGTTGGCTGAGAGATGTGAACTCGTTAGTTTGCGTCACTCTTCCAGCTGCCGTCAGGTTGAGTTTCCATTATGACAAACGTCTCTGATCTGACATCAGATGTGACGGGACAATTAATATAGATACAAATGTATGTGCTGGTTGAGACGGTTACATGAAATAGTGGTTGCTGTGATTGTTTATTGCATTGAAATGTGCCTGACACTCTGGATACCTGCCTGTGAGGTTTTGGTGACGTGTGCGCACTGTGCGCCTGTCAGTCAAATTACCACTGCCCCGAGTGCGCCTCGCCTGCGCCGAGAATAGACCAGGTTGGAGCTGGCGAGCTTTCAGCGCACCTTCCGTGCGTTTTTTTGGCATGAAATTGTCACTGCACCAAGCTGAATCTTTCGACACCTCCCCCTGGTGCGCTGCCACACCCATCTCAGCGCAGTCGGTCTACCAAATTGCCAAATTGGCTGCGCACGGTGGTGCGCCGGACAAAATTACCACTGCCCCAGCAGCCAGGCTGCGCCACCCTGCACCACCCTGAGTTGCGCCAGGAAATTAGGGCCCAAAGACTTAAAAAATGACGAGTCAGCCTTTTGATGAATCAAAACTCTACATTCTTTATCAGTCCAGCTCTGAGCAGCTGTTTTCACTCACTCACTGTTTTCTAAATGATAAATTCATCCTGAGGTATCCTTGATCACTTATTCTCCATGTTATAAGAACAGTCTTTGAAGGATCAAGTGAGCTGTTTTCAGTGGACGGTGTATAAATCAGGTAAAAATGTGGTAAAATTGTCTTCAGTGTATGGAGGCCCTAAGCAGACAAACATCTATTTATTTTATTTTACTCTGTTGTGCTGTAACAAGTACATATTAGCTGTTCTCTCAGGATCTCAATATATCCTGTCATCTTAGGATAAAAAATGGGGGTTTTCTCTGATAAACTTTTGACTTGGAATATCTAGAAAACACCAACATATCAATGTTATGTTAGGAAACAAAGTGAGTAAGATTTATGGGTGTTTGATCTCCCAGGGCTCTTATAATGTTTATAGCCCTTTTTTGTCCTGACTCTTTGCTCAGAAAACATATTTTCTTCCATATAAGGTCCAAACTGCAACATTTTTTCATTAAACAAATTAAGGCGGTTGATCTTTTTGAGATTCAGTGGAACAGTCCTTTCAGCCAGCCAAAGTTTAACATCCAATCAACCTGAACTCTCCTTCCCTACTTTCAGCATAATGACAGCGTGATGGTCGGCAACTGCTCTGTGGCGTTCTGTGAAAATGGCTCCATTATAAAAAAGCCTTCTTCCTGTCCGTGGGTCAAACCGATCACTTGTACCAATGGACGAGAAGCTGTAAAGGTCTATGATGAAGACAGATGCTGCTTCCACTACCAATGTGAATGTAAGTCAGAGATATAACTCTAATCTCTCTGAACACTGCTTTTAGTCCTGATCAACAGCAGAAGATTTTAGCCTCAAGGCTGTGAACTGAGGTAAGGAGCACAGAGTCAGGGGACTGGAGTGATGATGAAGTTTAGTGCAGGTAAAAGGGGGACAGTCGGTTAGAGGATCATCAGACAGGTGCAGAGAAATGGTCATTGAATGTCTCTGGCTGAGAGAGACACTGGTAAAATGAGACAGGACTGATGATAGCTGATGATGGTTGATGGTGGTAGTTGATTATGGTTGCTGATAATTGATGATCATGGTTGAATATGGGTTATAGTGATGGTTGATGAAAGTTTATGATGATGGTTTGATGATAGTTGATAATGATTGATGATAATGGTTGATGATAATGGTTGATGATGGTGGTTGATAATGATGGTTGATAATAGTTGATGATAATGGTAGATGATGGTGGTTGATAATAATGGTTGATGATGATGTTTGATGATGATGGTTGAAAATGGTTGATGATGATGCATGATAATGGTTGATGATAATGGTTGATGATGATGGTTGATGATGATGGTTGATAATGGTTGATGATGGTTGATGATAATGGTTGATAATGGTTGATGATGGTTGATGATAATGGTTGATAATGGTTGATGATGGTGGTTGATGATGATGGTTTATAATGGTTGAAAATGGTTGATGATAATGGTTGATGATGATGATAGATGACGGTTGATGATGGTTAACGATGACGGTTGGTGGTGGTTGATAATGGTTGATAATGGTTGATGATGATGGTTGATGATAATGGTTGATAATGGTTGATGATGGTTGATGATAATGGTTGATAATGGTTGATGATGATGGTTGATAATGGTTGATGATGGTTGATGATGATGGTTGATGATAATGGTTGATAATGGTTGATGATGGTTGATGATAATGGTTGATAATGGTTGATGATGGTGGTTGATGATGATGGTTTATAATGGTTGAAAATGGTTGATGATAATGGTTGATGATGATGATAGATGACGGTTGATGATGGTTAATGATGACGGTTGGTGGTGGTTGATAATGTTTGATGATGGTTGATGATAATGGTTGATAATGGTTGATGATGATGGTTGATAATGGTTGATGATGGTTGATGATGATGGTTGATGATAATGGTTGATAATGGTTGATGATGGTTGATGATAATGGTTGATAATGGTTGGTGATGGTGGTTGATGATAATGGTTTATAATGGTTGATAATGGTTGATGATGGTTGATGATAATGGTTGATAATGGTTGATGATGATGGTTGATAATGGTTGATGATGGTTGATGATGATGGTTGATGATAATGGTTGATAATGGTTGATGATGGTTGATGATAATGGTTGATAATGGTTGATGATGATGATAGATGACGGTTGATGATGGTTAATGATGACGGTTTGTGGTGGTTGATAATGGTTGATGATAATGGTTGATAATGGTTGATGATGATGGTTGATGATAATGGTTGATAATGGTTGATGATGATGGTTGATGATAATGGTTGATAATGGTTGATAACGGTTGATGATGGTGGTTGATGATGATGGTTTATAATGGTGATGATGGTTGATGATGGTTGATGATGATGGTTGATAATGGTTGATGACGATGGTTTATAATGGATGATGATGGTTGATGATCATTATAGATGACGGTTAATGATTGTTGATGATGATGGTTGATAATGGTTGATGATGGTTGATGATAATGGTTGATAATGGTTGATGATGATGGTTGATGATGATGGTTGATAATGTTTGATGATGATGGTTGATGACGATGGTTGATGACTATAGGTGCTATTCTGTGCTCAATCTGCAGGTTGCCAAAGAATGAAATGCTCACTACCTCCACGATGAAGAACATCTTTACTTGCATGTTTCTGCTTCTTCTGCAGGTGTTTGCACCATCTGGAACAAGGTCCACTATGTCACGTTTGATGGTCAGAGTTATGACTTCAGTCACCCCTGTGGTCTTTACCTGGTCAAAGAAATGGATCATAGGTATAACCTGACCATCATGGTGGACCACGACCAGTGTGATACCTCAGAGAGCTCCTCCTGCCCTCAGACTGTTAGCATCTTATTCAAAGATCATAAAATTATCATGACAAAGATGAAGGGCGTTGGCAATGTGGTGAGAAACAGCTGAAGATATCAGACATGAACTTTAGACCTGATGGTTTACCTGTCTGTCAGTCAGATGATGTGACCCACAGGTGGATTTCAAGTGTATGTTTGATCTCCCCTCCAGGTGTTTGTGAACGATAAACGAGTCTATCCCGCCTACTCGAGCGCCGACCTCCTCCTCACTCACACAAACGTGGCCCTCACACTGGAGATACAGTCAATAAAGACCATGATCATCTACAGATCCTACTCCATCAGCATCTACCTCCCTCAGAAGCTGTTTGGAGAAAACACTGAGGGGTTGTGTGGTGAGAAAGATGATCATACTGGAGGATTTTTTTTTTAGATCAATCAGTCTTAGTCAGATCTGACTGATCTGACTTTCTCTGCAGACCCCTCACTCAGAGCAGGTCTACACTGCACCCACTGTCACATCCTTACCAACATCAATCACTATAAGCCTGGCACCTGGACTCCTGTCACATGACCTGGATTTCACAAAATCCTGAAATTAAATTCAGTTCAATTCAATTCAATTCAATTCAATTCAATTAAAAAAAAAACTTTATTTTTCCCTGGGGGGCAATTAAAGGCACACAGAGCAGCCAGTGAATGAAATTACACACAAGTGTTAAAAATGCTAAAATCATCATTAGTTACATCATCAATAACTGTTAATGCGCCTGTTCCAGAAGCAGCCATGCAAGCCTGAGCCATGAGATTACCTCCACCATGTTTCACAGATGAGCTTGTATACTAAGGCTCATGCGCAGTTCTTTTTTTTTCTCCACACTCTGGCCTTTCTATCACTTTGGTAGAGATTAATCTTGGTCTCATCAGTCCATAAGATCATGTTCCAGAACTTCTGTGGCTCATTTCCTAAACAAGAAATGCAGTCTTTATATGTTAAAACCAAGACTGAAGCCTAGACTAGTCCTTTTAGAGCTATTTAATATTTGAAAAATCTACCAAAAAGGCAACACCTGGCCAACAAGAAACACCTGTCAGTCACACGTTTCAATCGTTTTGCGGCCTTGAAAAATGGGTGGGTTCAAACAAAGGGTGATATGTCCTGAGTTGTTTAACACATCTAGATGTAAATACCAGAAAATAAAAGCTGAAATTCTGAACTCTTGTCTCATATTCAGCTTTTGATCTAAACCCAATTGTCTCCAGTGGACAACAAAAACAAAGGAATTGGCCTTGTTGCTCCAACAGTTTTGAAGGGGCCTGTATATCTCGATGCTCCGGCCAAAGTCAGATTACAGAGAGTGCTGTCCATGGTCTTTCCTTTTTTTAATTGTAAGGTTTAAAAGTCTCTTATTGTTCCTACACTGAGATCACCCCTGACCCTCTGCTAGTGGACATTTATCCATCAAAGATCTGAGCGTATAACCATAGTCTTCAGTCCATGGGACGTTTTGTTAATCTGCTGATAAATAAGACAATTTAGGGACTAGGGACTTGACTCTGGACTTCTCTGTCTCTACCTGGGACTGGACTCAAAACTTGTCTGTCCTAAACTGGGACCTGACTCAGGACTTGTCTGTCTTTAGGAGGAACTAGACTCAGGACTTGTCTGTCTTTAGCTGGGACCTGACTCAGGACTCGTCTGTCTTTAGCTGGGACCTGACTCAGGACTTGTCTATCTTTAGTTGGGACCTGATCTCAGGACTCGTCTGTCTTTAGCTGGGACCTGACTCAGGACTTGTCTGTCTTTAGCTGGGACTTGACTCAGGACTTCTCTGTCTCTACCTGGGACTGGACTCAAACCTTTCTGTCCTAAACTGGGGCCTGACTCAGGAGTTGTTTTTCTTTAGCTGTGACCTGACTCAGGACTTGTGTATCTTTAGCAGGAACTAAATTCAGGACTTGTCTATCTTTAGTTGGGACCTGACTCAGGACTCGTCTGTCTTTAGCTGGGACCTGACTCAGGACTCGTCTGTCTTTAGCTGGGACCTGACTCAGGACTCGTCTGTCTTTAGCTGGGACCTGACTAAGGACTTGTCTATCTTTAGTTGGGACCTGACTCAGGACTCGTCTGTCTTTAGCTGGGACCTGACTCAGGACTTGTCTGTCTTTAGCTGGGACCTGACTCAGGTCATGTCCGTCACTACCAGGGACTTGACTCTGGACTGGAGACAATTCACTTGAGATTCAGGAGAGACTTATGACTTGGTCCATTGTCTGCCACTTCACATCAGTCCTTACCCATGTGAACCCTCTTCTTCTTCCTCTTCTGTAGGAGTTTGTGATAACTCTCCAAGCAACGACTGCCGCTCACCAGAGGGCATGATGGGAAACTGCTCGGTGTTGGCAGGTCAGTGGGTGGTTCCTGATTTTCCCTGTGAAGTCCCCACACAAACAGCGTTACCTGAGACCGCCCCTACCACACCTGTGAAAACCCCGCCCCCCTGCAGACCGACCATCTGTGAGCTGCTAACCAGCAGGTGAGGAGATTCAGAATGCTGCTGTGAACACGACAGTGTGACCAAGATGGAGTAT
Source organism: Cetoscarus ocellatus (assembly GCA_037902135.1). NCBI lineage: Eukaryota > Metazoa > Chordata > Actinopteri > Labriformes > Labridae > Cetoscarus > Cetoscarus ocellatus. Next base: position 93,128 of record JBAMNC010001541.1, on the reverse strand, counting down.
TGTTTAACCTCCAAATGCCAACCACCCCGGTACAGGCCCGTAAATGTGTGACCCCTGCTGTAGGAGTGAGGCCTGGTGACTGGGATGGACTGCTGTCCAGTCTTTAAATATCCGTTATCTAAAGGGGCCCCTGCATCAGGTTCAGGACACCTTATACAATCCCCTAATAAATTAATAACCTGGAGTTACCTGTGCCTGAGCGACTGTTTCATCTGTTCAGAAGAGATTGTTGCTCATCATATATGTATATATATATATATATAGATATAGATATAGATAGGTATGGATAAATATATATACGTATATGTATATACAGAGGTGTGCAAAATTGTTGGTACCCTTCTGTTAAAGAAATAAAAACCCACAATGGTCTCTGAAATAACTTGAAACTGAAAAAGTAACAATAAATAAAAAATTACTGAAAATTAACTAATGAAAATCAGACATTGCTTTTGAATTGTGGTTCAACAGAATTGTTTTAAAAAACAAAATAATGAAACTGTCCTGATCAAAAATGATGGTTCCCCTAGAAAAGATTGAATATGATTTGACCACAGGGACATGTTAAACTAAGGTGTGTCCTGTAATTAGCATCACAGGTGTCTTCAAGCTTGTAATCGGTCAGTCTGCCTATTTAAAAGGTGAAAAGTAGTCACTGTGCTGTTTGGTATCATGGTGTGTACCACACTGAACATGGACCACAGAAAGCTAAGGAGAGAGTTGTCTCAGGAGATTAGAAAGAAAATTATAGACAAGCATGTTAAAGGTAAAGGCTATAAGACCATCTCCAAGCAGTTTGATGTTCCTGTGACTACAGCTGCACATATTATACTACATACATGTATATATATATATATATATATATATATATATATATATATATATATATATATATATATATATATATATATATATATATATATATATATATATATATATATATGTATACAACCCCTGGCAAAAATTATGGAATCACCAGTCTTGGAGGATGTTCATTCAGTTGTTTAATTTTATAGAAAAAAGGCAGACCACAGACATGACACAAAACTAAAGTCATTTCAAATGGCAAAGTTCTTGCTTTAAGAAACACTAAAAGAAATCAAGAAAGAAAATGTGGTGGTCAGAAACAATTACTTTTTTAGACCAAGCAGAGGGAAAAAATTATGGAATCATGAAAAACAAACAAACAAAAGAACACTTCAACACACCACTAGTACTTTGTTGCACCACCTGTGGCTTTTATAACAGCTTGCAGTCTCTGAGGCATGGACTTAATGAGTGACAAACAGCACTCTTCATCAATCTGGCTCCAACTTTCTTTGACTGCAGTTGCCAGATCAGCTTTGCAGGTTGGAGCCTTGTCATGGACCATTTTCTTCAACTTCCACCACAGATTTTCAATCGGATTGAGATCCGGACTATTTACAGGCCATGACATTGACCTTATGTGTCTTTCTTCAAGGAATGTTTTCACAGTTTTTGCTCTATGGCAAGATGCATTATCATCTTGAAAAATGATTTCATCATCCCAAAACATCCTTTCAATTGATGGGATAAGAAAAGTGTCCAAAATGTCCGTGTAAACTTGTGCATTTATTGAAGATTTAATGACAGCCATCTCCCCAATGCCTTTACCTGACATGCAGCCCCATATCATCAATGACTGTGGAAATTTGCATGTTTTCTTAAGGCAGTTGTCTTTGTAAATCTCATTGGAACGGCACCAAACAAAAGTTCCGGTATCATCACCTTGCCCAATGCAGATTCGTGATTCATCACTGAATATGGCTTTCATCCAGTCATCCACAGTCCAAGATTGCTTTTCCTTAGCCCTTTGTAACCTTGTTTTTTTCTGTTTAGGGGCTCTAATTTCGTAGATCAGGCACAGGCAGGCGCACCCATGCCTCCGTCTCTCCTACCGGCGCACGTAGCAGAGAGGGAGGAGTTAAGACTTGAGTGGGTTTAACACAGCCGAGTGTGATCTTCACCAATCAAATGAACGCCTCTCCTCGCCTTTAAATGCGTCGCAGGCGAGTCGCAGTGACAATTTCACCTCAGTGGAGAAGAAGGTCAGAGCCGCTGTCACTTTTACAGCAGCTGGGAGAGCGCAGGGGCCACCAGGCCGCGCATCGGAGACTACAATGCGCGTCACCATGTGGACCACCTCACGGGACAGATGTAATCTGTTCCTGTGTCATAATAGGAGTACAAGTGAATTAAGTGATAATTACATTTAAACACAGCAGCAGGCTAATCCATTCATCATGCTTGTGATCCACCTGCATTACTGGTTTGTCATCGCCAAATAGCAGAACCTTTGGTGAAAATATATCTCCTCCTCATCCTCCTTGCAATAATGTACTCCATCTTTTTAGATCACGTTATGAAAAAAGATTAAAACAGAGAAATATGGGCAATCACAGGTAAATCCTTAAGACACCGAGTGACTTACATTTATTCAGCGAGCGTCTCTCTCTTTTTTCTTTTCTTTTGAGTTTCATGAGATGAGAGAAGCCGGATACTCCGTATTGGATGATGTGGCTGTTTGTGGTTGGCTGAGAGATGTGAACTCGTTAGTTATGACAAACGTCTCTGATCTGACATCAGATGTGACAGGACAATTAATATAGATACAAATGTATGTGCTGGTTCAGACGGTTACATGAAATAGTGGTTGCTGTGATTGTTTATTGCATTGAAATGTGCCTGACACCTGCCTGTGAGGTTTTGGTGACGTGTGCGCACTGTGCGCCTGTCAGCCAAATTACCACTGCCCCGAGTGCGCCTCGCCTGCGCCGAGAATAGACCAGGTTGGAGCCGGTGGGCTTTCAGCGCACCTTCCGCGCATTTTTTTGGCACGAAATTGTCACTGTGCCAAGCTGAATTGTCGACACCTCCCCCTGGTGCGCCGTCACACCCATCTCGGCGCAGCCGGTCTACCAAATTGCCAAACTGGCTGCGGTGCGCAGTACGAAATTACCACTGCGCGGGGTGCGCCACCCTGCGCCACCCTGAGTTGCGCCAGGAAATTAGAGCCCTAGGTGTTAATGACGGTTTTCGTTTAGCTTTTCTGTATGTAAATCTCATTTCCTTGAGGCGATTTCTCACAGTTCAGTCACAGACGTTGACTCCAGTTTCCTCCCATTTGTTCCTCATTTGTTTTGCTGTGCATTTTCTGTTTTCAAGACATATTGCCTTAAGTTATCTGTCTTGAGACTTTGATGTCTTCCTTGGTCTACCAGTACGCTTTCCTTTAACAACCTTCCCATGTTGTTTGTACTTCGTCCAGATTGCAACATTGCGTGATGATTTACCCTCTTTAAAGAGTTTGATAACTCTCTCCTTTGTTTCAATTGACATCTCTCGTCTTGGAGCCATGATTCATGTCAATCCACTTGGTGCAACAGCTCCAAGGTGTGATCACTCCATTTTAACTGCAGATTAACAAGCAGATCTAATCTGGTGCAGGTGGGAAAGGAAATTGACAGGGTGATTCCATAATTTTTTCCTCAGAATTGGGTGATTCCATATTTTTTTTCCCTCTGCTTGGTCTAAAAAAGTAATTGTTACTGACTACCACATTTCTTTCTTGATTTCTTTTAGTGTTTCTTAAAGCAAGAACGTTGCAATTTGAAATGACTTTAGTTTTGTGTCATGCCTGTGGTCTGCCTTTTTTCTACAAAATTAAACAACTGAATGAACATCCTCCAAGACTGGTGATTCCATAATTTTTGCCAGGGGTTGTATATATATATATATATATATATATATATATATATATAAATATATATATATATGTATAGTTGATATAATTGCTATTTCCTTACCTTATATATTGTCACCGCTCTGATCTTAGACTTTGAAAACATGGCTGATCGACAGAGCTGTCAAAGATCAGGGGCCTCATTTGTAAAGCATTGCGTAGGATCCATACTAAAAGTGAAAGTGCACCCAAAAGCTGAAAATGGCGTGCGCCAAAAAATAATCTGATTTATATAACCGTGCATGTGTACACCTGCAAGCACTTTTCCCTGTCTACCTGGAAGGTTGCACAGGTGAATTCACCTCACATCCCGCCCTCTACACACCCACATGTGACCATGAATGGTCAATGCAGAGGACGTCCTGAATGTTTTTAATCGCCTGCCTGCAGTCTGTTCCTACACTGCTGTGCATCAGAGGGGGCAGCGATACGCCTTGGATGCGTATAGTCTGCCGAAACCAAAGAAGAGGCTGTGCGTCAGGATGAATGAGTCATGTGTTGACCCAGGCCACCGTGCCACTACATTTGTCAGAACCATGTTTGAGGAACAAATAATTAGTACATTGATTGTGTATGCACATCTTATTGGTTCACACTGACAAATTTATTTTCACTCAGAGCTCTCATAACAGCATGAGTGCAGACTGTCATTTGCAACGATTACGTTTGAGAAACTGGACATTGCTGCAGAGCCTTCAATGTTGGCCTGTTCACCCACAGTGTAAGAACCTGATGATCAGCTGGTAATCTTTATAATACCGTCCAACACGGTGAGGGATGGCTGCCATATCCCAGACCTCAGGACAGAATTTAACTGTATTACATCATACCCTAAAGGGGCTTTGGACAGAAAATGCAGCATTAATCATTAATCATATCAAACACTTACCTGTTGGCTAATTCCCGCTGGAAGGAGCCAGTTCCCAGAAACCCCAGAGTGGTGTGCACCTGTATACACAGCGGGATGGTTCGGTTCCGGCGGGGGGTTTTAACACTGGGCCCGGTGCATCGATCCAAGAGCACTGCTCTGTTGTATCTAAATCAGCTAATTAGCCAGTCATCATCAGGAAATCGTGGTGGTCCCTCTCTCTCTCCATCCTGATCCACCATCTGAGTGATCTTCAGCAGTGCCAGAGCATCCACTGTGCAGCATTACACACCAGTGTCACTGCACTGTTTATATGCTTACTCAGCAATCAGACTGATTGTTGCACACTTTGTCACAAATAATACTAACCAGTCAGTGCTATCCACCGCTCTCTATCATCTGAAGATGAAGTATGATATATGAACATTCATGCAGTAGTAGGCCTAATGGCTCACTAAATGAACACGTCTGTAACACTGCAGACTCGGGTGTTTATGATTACGCGGGTCTATAATCTGATCTGTGATGACATTAAATGGATGAGATGAATCTGGCTGCAGTTCACCACCTCACCATCTGTGCCGCCAGTTTCCCCTGTCTCCAAAATGTTCGACACCAGGGTCAAAGTTGACGTACCGGTGCGCACATTCTCCCGCCAAGTTTATATTTATAAATCACAACCTTTGCGTGGGAAGTGACGTACGCCACTTTCAAGCCCTGTTTTGTGCAAAAGCAGGCTTTATAAATGAGGCCCCTGGTCTTGGAGCTCTAAGCACAACTCTTTATTGTCCATGATCCGTTTGTCCTTGTGTGCTTATGTCCCTCCAGTACTTTTACAGCGTGCCACTCGGTGGTGTCTCCGTCCCCGTTTGTTATATCGTGTTGGTCCGATGGCTGTAGCAGTGGAATCTCGGCGTGTGCAAGCATGGCGGCGTACGCTGCCGAGTGTGCCTATAAAGGGATCTGCATTGACTGGAGGAACGCCACAAACGGGCTGTGTGGTGAGGTCTACAGTCAGGATGTAAAATTCTGTATGTGGACTGGATTAAATATTTATGTTGACCTGTTTTATTTTACAGAGCTGCAGTGTCCAGGTGATAAAGTGTTTAAGGGGTGTGGCCCCACCGTGGAGCTCACCTGTAATCAAAGGTACTGTAAGGACTTCAGTCCATACCTGTAGATACCTGTTTGTTTAAAGATTCTAAAGCTTTTTATACCCACTGGACATACAGGCCAGAGGACAGGACATAGGACAAAACTGAGGATAAAACAGAGGACAAAACAGAGGACAGGCCAGAGGACGAAACGGGGGATAAAACAGAGGACAAAACAGAGGACAGGCCAGAGGACAGGATGGAGGACAAAACTGAGGATAAAACAGAGGACAGGCCAGAGTTCAAAACTGAGGATAAAACATAGGACAGGCCAGAGGACAGGACAGAGGACAAAACGGAGAATAAAACAGAGGACAGGTCGGAGGACAGGCCAGAAGACAAAACAGAGGACAAAACAGAGGACAGGCCAGAGGACAGGACAGACGACAAAACGGGGGATAAAACAGAGGACAGGCCAGAGGACAAAACGGGGGATAAAACAGAGGACAGGCGAGAGGAAAAAACTGAGGATGAAACAGAGGACAGGATGGAGGACAAAACTGAGGATAAACCAGAGGACAGGCCAGAGGACAGGCCAGAGGACAGGACAGAGGACAAAACAGAGGACAGATCAGAGGACAGAGCGGAGGTTAGGCTAGAGGGCAGGACAGAGGACAGAACTGGACTGTAGACAGAAAGAGAGCAGAAGGAGAATGATGTGAGACATCACACAGGCTAGATCATAACCTATGCTGCTGTGATGAATTTAAGTGTTCTGTAGATAGGACACATGGACATATATGAGACACATGGACATGCATGAGACACATGGACATACATGTGACACATGGACATACTATGTGTGACACATGTACATACATGTGATATGTGGACATTCATGAGACACATAGACATACAGTACATGAGACACATGGACCTGCATGAGACAAATTGGCATTCATGAGACATATGGACATAAATGAGACACATTTGCATTCATGAGCCATACAGACATACATATGACACATGGACACACAGGAGACATATGGACATACATGAGATACATGGACATACATGAGACACATGGACGTATATGAGACACATGAACATTTATGAGACACATGGACATTCATGAGACACATGGACATACATGAGACACATGGACGTATATGAGACACATGAACATTCATGAGACACATGGACGCATATGTGACACATGGACATACATGAGGCACATGGACATATATGAGACAAATGAACATTCATGAGACACATGGACATACATGACACACATGGACATACATGACACACATGGACATGCATGAGACACATGGACAAACATGAGACACAGCGACATATATGAGACACATGGACATACATCACACTCATGGACTAGACCTGGAAAATGCAGGTGTCCTGTTGTCTTCAAAATTTTCAACATGGACATACCGGGACTAACCCCCCCTAACATGTCTCCTAAGCCTAAAAATGTACTTCTGAGCACAAGACAAAATGTCCACAGTATCCGGACTTCCAGCTCTCTCATTTAATAATGGCTCCTCCTCCCCTAACAGCAACTGTAGACGGTTGTCCTGGGGGACATTTGACATATATCTCATGGACGAATGAAAATGACCCTCTGACTGTCCACTTTAAAGTCTTTATGATATAACATCTGTGTCTCTGTCAGGATGTCTGAACCATTCTTTTTGACCTTCTATCATCAGGTACAACAGGAAGTTCACATCAGGATGGACCAGCAGGAGGACGGAGGGCTGCTTCTGTCGCCAAAACACCACCTTATTCAGCACGGTCTACAACACCTGTGTGTCCTCCTGTGGTGAGACAGCACACAGCCTATCATCAACACACGTCCCTCAGACACTAATGCCCATGAGAGGCTAATGTCACACATCATGTCCCTCAGAGAATAATGTCCCTCAGAGGCAAATGTCACACAAACATCTCCCTCAGAAGCTAATGTCACACAAACATGTCCCTCAGAGGCAAATGTCACACAAACATGTCTCTCAGAGGCTAATGTCACAAATACATGTCCCTCAGAGGCTAATGTCACACAAACATGTCCCTCAGAGGCTAATGTCCTTCAGAGGCTAATGTCACACATACATGTCCCTCAGAGGGTAATGCCCCCCAACATGTTCCTCCAAGGCTAATGTCCCTCAGAGGCTAACGTCACACATACATGTCCCTCAGAAGCTAATGTCACACAAACATCTCCCTCAGAAGCTAATGTCACACAAACATGTCCCTCAGAGGCTAATGCCACACAAACATGTCCCTCAGAAGCTAATGTCACACAAACATGTCCCTCAGAGGCTAATGTCACACATACATGTTCCTTAAACACTAATGGCAAACATACATGTCCCTCAGAGGCTACTGTCACAAGTACATGTCCCTCAGAGGCTTATGTCACACAAACATGTCCCTCAGACACTAATGTCACAAATACATGTCCCTCAGAGGCTAATGCCCCCCAACATGTTCCATCAAGGCTAATGTCCCTCAGAGGCTAATGTCACACAAACATGTCCTTCAAACGCTAATGTCACACATACATGTCCTTCAGAGGCTAAAGTCCATCAGAGGCTAATGTCCTTCAGAGGCTAATGTCACACATACATGTCCCTCAGAGGCTAATGTCCTTCAGAGGCTAATGTCACACATACATGTCACTCAGAGGCTAATGTCCCTCAGAGGCTAATGTCCCTCAGAGGCTAATGTCACACAAACATGTCTCTCAGAGGCTAAAGTCACACATACATGTCCCTCAGAGGCTAATGCCCCCCAACATGTTCCTCCAAGGCTAATGTCCCTCAGAGGCTAATGTCACACATACATGTCCCTCAGAAGCTAATGTCACACAAACATCTCCCTCAGAAGCTAATGTCACACAAACATGTCCCTCAGAGGCTAATGCCACACAAACATGTCCCTCAGAAGCTAATGTCACACAAACATGTCCCTCAGAGGCTAATGTCACACAAACATGTCCCTTAAACACTAATGTCAAACATACATGTCCCTCAGAGGCTACTGTCACACATACATGTCCCTCAGAGGCTAATGTCACACAAACATGTCCCTCAAACACTAATGTCACAAATACATGTCCCTCAGAGGCTAATGTCACACATACATGTCCCTCAGAGGCTAATGCACCCCAACATGTTCCTCCAAGGCTAATGTCCCTCAGAGGCTAATGTCACACAAACATGTCCTTCAAACGCTAATGTCACACATACATGTCCTTCAGAGGCTAAAGTACACCAGAGGCTAATGTTCTTCAGAGGCTAATGTCACACATACATGTCCCTCAGAGGCTAATGTCCTTCAGAGGCTAATGTCACACATACATGTCACTCAGAGGCTAATGTCCCTCAGAGGCTAATGTCCTTAAGAGGCTAATGTCACACAAACATGTCGCTCAGAGGCTAAAGTCACACATACATGTCCCTCAGAGGCTAATGCCCCCCAACATGTTCCTCCAAGGCTAATGTCCCTCAGAGGCTAATGTCACACATACATGTCCCTCAAACGCTAATGTCACATATATATGTCCTTCAGAGGCTCATTCCACACATACATGTCCCTCAGAGGCTAATATCACACAAACATGTCCTTCAAAGGCAATGATCCCTCAGAGGCTAATGACCATGTCCATGTCCATGTTTCAGATTGTATTGGAGCAGATGGGAGACACAAACAGGTGAGATGATCAAAAGTCTGTCTGGTTCTATCCCCTCAGTGAAGAGTCTACTGAGACTCTTTACTGAGGACACCTTCATGAACCCAGACCTCCTCTACTGCATCACATGTCCTCTCCACTGTCACATGTCCTCTCCTCTGTCACATGTCCTCTCCACTGTCACATGTCCTCTCCTTTGTCACATGTCCTCTCCACTGTCACATGTCCTCTTCTCTGTCACATGTCCTCTCCTCTGTCATGTGTCCTCTTCTCTGTCACATGTCCTCTCCACTTTCACATGTCCTCTCCTGTGTCCTCTGTTCTGTCACATGTCCTGTCCTCTGTCTGCTCCTTTATGTGGACTCAGACCCTGTCCACACAGGCCCTGTTCTTCATGATTCCTCACGCTCCAGTATCAGCTCTCTGGTGTGCTGTGTGATTGGCTCTCAGTCCAGTCTATGAATATCTTAAAAAAAAATTGAACTCAAGGAGACTCCAAACTCTCAGAGTCAACAATGACACAGCCAAGCAGATGGGCTCTGATGTTTACTTCCTCCTCTGTCTGTGATGTCATCCTCATCACTGTTCACTCTTGATGCTGATTGGCTGTTGCGGCACAGATTCAGGTGATTTGTCGCACAACTTGGATATATTTTTAACTTTGTCATGTCGTGTGACAGTCCGGCCGCAAAGTGTTCACTTCAGCAGCAGGAAGCAGGAACCAAGCCCAAGGAACAGCAAAGTGACCTTTGACCACTACTAACACTCGGGATTCTTTCAAGGACACTGAAAGGTCAGCAGAGCTGTCATTGAGGGGGCAGCCATTTTGTTGACGCTGTTACTGAAGGTAGGCTTAACTGTCCTGTGGACCCCACAGCTGATAGGTGAGGAACCTCATCTGCAGTCATCCAGGACCCTCAAAACTTGACACCTTCACCACTAAACATCTGAGCACCAGGCAGCACACAGGGGCTGGAACGTCAGAAGAGCCCTCAAAAAGATTCTCTCTGAAAAGGTCCACCTCAGCTTCATGTCTGTGGTATCACCGGTCTGAAGGCCTCAGTGTTTCTCCAAAGAGTTTACGTGGTCCCCTTGAACATTGGCTTGGAGAGGTCTTAATGATCGGTGCACAGTGATCTCCAGATCATGTCTCCCCTGTTGACAGAGGTTTCATTTTTCATCATAATTATGTGTCCATCTCTAAAACAGAAGGGCTGGTGTGTCCCCTGAAGTAACCCAGAGCTCTGAGTAAGACCAGGAGCCCTTCAGTGTTCACACTGGTTTCAGGTTATTCCATCGGTCTAAAGAAGTCTCGATGAAGATTCTGTTCAATATTTAATCAAACCGCTGCGTCATTGTGTGTCAACATGTCCATTATTAACTCAGACATGACCATCTGCTCATCCAACCAGGCTGGAGAAACATGGACCAGCGGCTGTGACATCTGCACCTGTGATCAAGACTCCATGAGTGTCCAGTGTGAGCGCGCTCCATGTCAGACCACGCCCACCCCGACCTGCACGGAGCCGGGATATAAACTGGTGACCAGGACCAACGGCTGCTGCCCGGAGCAGTCCTGTGGTCAGTGTTTGATGATCGTGGTTTATGACCTCATATCTGACTGAATATTTAACATTAATGTGACAGGAGAGCCTCGGGATCAGCTGATCTCAGGATCAGAGTGAGATGATCAGGGTTCACCATGTGGACGGTAGAGTGTGCAGGAACATCTCTGTGAGCATTGGCTGGAAGTCCTGAGGTCAAAACCCCAGGTGGTGGAGAGTGACCAACAGGAGTTTGCCTCACTGCTCCATCCTTTATTCCTCTAGAACACTCTCTCTCTCATCTGTCTGCTTGCTCTACTCTAACCTGTTGATGATATAAACTCAGTCAGATGTTGAACCTCATGATATCTCTGATCTTTGTCCAAACAGAATGTGACGTGAACTCGTGTCCTCCTACAGTGGAGATCTGTCCTCTGGGGTTCAAGCTGACCTCCACCATCTCCTCCTGCTGTAGAAGCTACACCTGTGGTAAGAGGCTGAATCAGCAGCTATGTTGGCGTGGTAACAAACACTGGATCAGGTCAAAAGATCTTCACGTCAGTCTGAAGATCCTGATACTAAAGAGCTCATTCAGAGGAACGTCACTCCCAATTGGGGGTGGGGTGTGTGGGGGGGTGTTCCTCCTGGTCTGTCCTCTCCTCTCAGCCCACCTGAGCATGTTACCATTCCAAGACCTCAAGATCCTCAACAAGTTCCTTCAGGAGACGCCTGGTGTGTTCTCTGATCCTTTGGGGTGTCTTCATAATCCAGGTGTCTTAGTGTAGACCTTCTATGGTTTAGTTTGACGTGATAATGTCACCGCTCCTCCACGTCAGGACCAGCAGAATGTCACTCCAGCCCGAGAACAGAGAAGTTTAAAGACGTGATCCAGTCTGACCCCAGAGAACTTCAGTGAAGAGCTTCTGAAACATGCTGCTGGAGGCCTTCAGCACACAATCATGAACTCACTGCTGGCTCCTGGATGGACCGTCTCCTCGTCCTCTGCTCTGATCAATATCCCTTCTTTATCGATGTCCACAGGAACATCTGTGTTCATATATCTATACCTCACCGCTCTGTGGGAGGAGTCCCACTGACACCTACTGGCCTGCCATGTAAGCTACACCCTCATGGTGGTTCAAGTGACTCAAATCTTCATTATCTGAGCGTAAAGTTGACCCCTGACACTTGTGGTCCAGTTTTCAGTGGACTGTTGTCTTGGAAACAGGGCCTAAATCCACTCTGATGTAAAACTTCAGTTTGACACGAGTCTCTCCAGTGGAGGGGCAACAGTATAAAGTGGGCAGGGTTTATTTTAGCGGGAGTGTGGAAAAATCAGGGCCTGCACTTCCCTGGACTCTTATTGGCTGCACCAGGCTCATCCTGAATTCTTAATGGTGATTGGCCATTTGCCCTGTAGGAGATGGATGTGTGTTTTAATCAATATTTTAAAAAAATTCAAAGTCTGTGTATTAATCAGTCATTACAAATGTTATCTGAAGATCCTGTACAAAAGACCAGGTCAACACTCTTCCTTTTTAATATATCTGTATGTTTTTGTTGTATTTAGTGTCTTTTTATTTGATCTATCCAGACCAACCTGAATTTTGATTCAGTTAAATTGAATATTTATGTAAGTCTGCAAATATTAGGGTCAGGTCAGATGTTATATTTAATATCAGCATCATATGGTCTGTGGGTATAAAGAAGGTCAATAAATACAAATGAATTATGTCTTCATATCCCAGTACTCAGAGAAAAAGAAGAATTAACAATCAATCATTAGTTTAAGTTTGTTTTTTGGGGGGCACAATGGTCCTGTGGTTCTGATGAAACCATCTGAGACCCTCAGTGCAGATTCATGTAGTCACAATAATATGTTATTTTAATAAACAAGATGAACTCTGACCCCTGCTCCTTTTGTTTCAGAGCCTAAAGGTGTCTGTGTCCATGGAGGTCAAGAGTTCACGGTGAGTGTTCAGATTATTCAGATATTAATAAATCATCAGAGCAGAATATCATAGATGTTTGGCTTTTTAACTTAACTGTGTTCAAATTGAGTGAGTGCAGGGTCAAAGGTCAAATAACAGTCAGGGCATTATTTAAAGGAGACAGATGTTTGCTCAGCAGGATGCAGGGGGTGATGCCAGAATATAGGAACTATTTTATTTTTTATGAAGGAAAGAAAAGCAATGAAGTCAAGACATTCATCTCTGTCAGGTTTTTGAAGGTAAACATTAAAACATGGAGGCTGTCTTCACTCAGATCCTTTTTAGCTGTGGGGGTCCATTTAAAATAAAACACAAAGACAAAAGACTCTTTTCATTTTTAGGTAGGAGAAAAAATACCAACACCAGGTTCATCGTCAGGAGGACCTGAGGGCCCAGCAGCACCATCAGGATCATCAAATCAGACTGCTTTACCTCTGTCCTGTCAGAGATGTTTCTGCAGCCCACGTATGGACCCCATCTCCAAACTGAACATCATCAACTGCACAACAACCATCTGTGACACAGACTGCTCCAAGGTGAGACCCTCCTGAGGGATCACCGGACCCTCCTGCTCGCCATACTGTGGTCCACAAACCAGTTAATCTGAAATCCAGTTCCATCAAACCAGTCACCAAAGTCCATTAAAGCTGTGAACCATCAGGGTCTGATTATCTCCTGATCATTATTGATTATCTCCTGATCATTATTGATCATTGATTATCTCCTGATCATTATTGATCATTGCTTGTCTCCTAAACATTATTGATCATTGCTGATCTCCTGATGATTACTGATAATTAATTATCTCCTAATCATAACTGATCATTGATTATTCCCTGGTTATTATTGATAACTGATTATCTCCTGATGATTATTGATCATTGATTATCTACTGATCACCACTGATCATTGATTATCTCCTGATGATTGTTGATTGTTTATTGTCTCCTTATCGTTATTGATTTTTGAATACCTCTGGATGATTATTGATTATCTCCTGATGATTATTAATTATTGATTATTTCCTGATCATTACTGATCATTGATTATCTCCTGATCATTATTGATCACTGATTATAAACGGTAGTCCAGTCACATATCTTTGGACTCCTGTGTGATCTGTCCTCCTGTGTCTGCAGGGTTTCAGATATCAGTCTGTTGGTGGACGCTGCTGTGGAGAGTGTGTCCAGACGAGCTGTTTATTCACCAACAACAATCAAACACACCTGATCGAGGTCAGACACTAGCATGGAGACCACTTTAAGAAGATGTTCAATATGAATGTGTTGTATCATCCAGAGTCTGATCACACTGTACTTAGAGGGATGAAGGAATCAGTGAAGGCTGCAGAGGTGATGCAGAGGGCTGATGGATGGATTCAGGATTGATGGGTAAGGTAAAGGTTAAGGGGTTAAGTGATAAACGCCAGGGGAAAGCCTAGGAAAGGTGCTGGTTAAGGTTCATCAAAGGTGGAGTGACAGATCTAGATTTCATTGGAAGAATCTGTCAGGGCCAAGGCCCCAGATCCAGATGGTTCCTGCTTAAGAGAGAGGAGTCTAAGGAGAAATCACAGAATAGGAAGAGAAGGTGTTTGAGGGGTGGGACATGACAGCAGAATCAGAGAAGGTGTGGTCAGATACCTGCTGGGATGCCCATCAGCAGTAGTCTTTGTTTCTGGACTAGTTTAATAACCTCATTAACCCTCCTCTCCCTGGTGTTCCAGATCGATCAGATTTTGACCCTCCCTGATCAGAAGTGTGAACATTTTTTCTGTCAGAATATTGACGGACAGCTCATGACTAAAAAGATTCAGACGGTGTGTCCAAAGTTTGACCCCAAAGACTGTGAGCTGGTGAGTTTATTAAGATAAACCCTGAGGCCATATTTAATAACACTGGTACAAATCAATCAATCAATCAATCAATCAAATACCCATAAAATGAAGAGTATGGCATGAACCTGCTCTTTTGAAAAGGGTCTGAGAAAACATTTTTTATGATTAAGGGCAGTACAAATAAAAATTGATTGATTGATTGATTGATTGACTGACTGACTGACTGGTTAATTGATTGACTGACCGATTGATTGATTGATTGATTGATTGTCCTCTTCTTTCAGGGCACAGCGACGACTGACGCTCAAGGCTGCTGCAGAACATGTAAGAGTCACATTGTTTATCAGTCTGTCTGTGACTGATGAGGGTTTTGGATGAGTAATCTGATTACTGTGATGGACACACAGCTTAAATACTCATTTGGATGTTTTAATTAGGGTGAGGGTCAGGGTAAAAGCAGCTGAGGGGGTGCTCATCAAGGTTGGTCCCAAGTGTCTGATATTCAATAAAAATCAATGAAAGAGGTAAGAACGCTAAATCAGGAACCAACTGAAACTTTAAATTAATCCTTAAATAAAATGGCTGGATGAGCTCAACGCTGAGACACTGGCAAGGTTAGGTCAGGGTTAAGGGTAAAGGTCGGGTTTAAAGGTTACTGTGAAGAGTATGAGTCAAGGGCTAACAGATTAATCCTGAAGCAAAGATTCTTTTTTGGTTCTTAAACTACCTAAAATAGGAAACTTTCTTCCCCTCTTGTAGACCTTTAGAAGCATCAGGCTGGTGAGTCACAGCATTGTGCTGAAGATCTGAAAGAAACAAAAGGTCCAGTTTCATCATTAAAGGACTGTGCTTGATAAAGACACCCTTAACCTCATTTAAATCCCAATACACCCCTGAGTTACATAATCTTCCACATTGCCCTTCAATACCACAGCATCTCCACCTTCAACTGACCCAGGCTCTGTACATGCAAGAGGTCTCATAAAAACTGAATAATAAAGTTTTCTTCAATTCAAAGCAATTACGATTGTTTTAACTCACAAGCATAAAAATACATCAAAATGCGTAATCTATTATGATCATTTCGAATGCTCCCCCCTCTCTTCTCATGCAAAGGAGAAGGATTTTAAGGACTCACTCAGGAAATGAGATAGTTTCCTATCTTTTTAACACTTTTTACTTGATGATAAACATTAATATTCAAAATCTTATTTGGTGATAAGTATCATTAACTGGACAAGGGGGGACATAAAAACATGGTTATGTAACTACTAACTTGAGCTGTCAAATAACATGATAACATAATGACATGGACAGGTGGCCTAAATAACATACACAGCTTTTGTGTAAATTGAACTAAGTACAGAATTTGAGGAAATGCATTTAGTTTTGTTATGTTTCTGGGTACAAGATTAAAATATAATAAAACTTTTGTCAGAGCAGTACATGGATATGGAGGGCCCCAATGACTGGGTTTGCCTTGGGCCCCCAAATGACTAAATACACCCCTGCATGCAAGCTCCAGGCAGTGACAAAGCTCTTGCTTCCTACTCTTCCCCAAGGCCTCTCACAGGGCCTTCAGCCCACTAGAGGCTGATGAGCAACAAGAACTAGAACATCACTGGGGTCATCAGGTGGAGGTTTGTCCAATCAGCCCCCACAACACCTCTAGGCTGGACAGACTTTGATGTCCCAGGACCACCCCCACTCCTGCCCTGCTGGCACTTATTCCTACTTTATCTAACTTACCCTCCCACATGGCCAAAGGAGTCCAAACAGCATAATCACCTTGAACAGGCCCATGCTCTGCACACGCAAGCTCCAGGCAGATACATGCTGATATGACCTTCTCTAGTCCATGATCCCCCCCACCCTGCAGTTAATAACGCCCAGTATTATTATTAAAGAAATATTTACATAGAAGAAGTAGCAGAAAGAGTGCAAAGAGAGAGCGACATGCAGTTAGAGAGGTCTGCTTTGGCCCCCCGTCTCTGTTGTTCCTGCTCATCCAAATCCAGACTGTTGCAGGTCATTTAGATTTTAAAGAAGTTCTGTCCTACATCAGGAGATAATCTGTCCTACTCTCTGTGGCTGATGCTCTGGCCTCTGACCGATGGAACAGTTCATCAGGTATTTGACATGAATGTTTAAAACATCTGTTTAGAGTATATTTTTATTTAGAATAAACTTGTTTCTGCAGGCTGACATTGTTGTTGCTGAATTTGCCCAACCTCAGAGAATGTTCCAGAACAGTGGGACACTTTGGGCAGGACATTTCTCCATTTCACCATAGACCATTCTGTCCATATCAATATCTGACCCTTACCCCCGAAGAGCTGGTGACGTCTGGAGCTGTGATGGTGGATACAGGCTCTGAACAGAGAACCTAAACACAGAGCTTCTTCAGACTGGCTCAGGCTGGGGGCCTCAGGGTCATGGTCCCACTTCTGAAGCCCATGCATGGAGTTGAACAAGTACTCTGCTTTTCTGCTGGCAGCTCCTGCTTCTGGACAGCCCTGGAGCTGCAGCCGCTGCCCTGAAAATACTATAACACAACTGTTTGGGAGTGCGAATGTGACTGACACAATCTTTTTCAAACCTATGACAGGTTCACAAAGACCTCCTGAGGTCCATGATGATCTGTGTCATTGTCATCTCAATGAACAACAAGCTGGTTTGTTTTCCAGGTGAGCGTCGCAGTGTCTGCAGAGTCCACAGCAAAGAGGAAGTCATCACAGTAAACCAGTGTTCGAGTGTGAGGCCGGTCAACATGACCTTCTGTGCTGGACACTGTGAGAGTGTCTCCAGGTGAGTCATGACAGACATCATCATCTGGACCTGTTTGTGCCTGAGCAGCACGAATCTCTTCATAGGTCTACCAAACACACCTCCACCTCTGAAGCTAGAGATCCTCCTCACCACAGACCGGAGGGGACACTGGACCAGGTTTAAATCAAAACACTGCCTAGTTTTTCCACCCTAATATAATATTTCTAGAGTCATTGTGATGGTTCATCACCTTACAACAGGTTGAATGACCCCTCTGTCATGGTCTGAGGAGGTCTGTATCACCTTCACTGGCACTATGTAACTTCGATGTGGATGGTAGGATCACTTCCACACTAAAAAACTACAAATTTTGACTGCTTTGACTGCTTTACCGCATACGTCACATCCCCCTCGAGGTGAAAGCTAAATGTTGGGAAAAGGAGAATATAAAGCAGTTTATGAATTTTTAAAACAGATTTAATGAACAGAATTTAGTTTAAAGTAAATATGCACTTATTTTCCTAATGGAAATAGGGACCTCTGGCTCTCACTCCTGCATAGAAGGTGGCGGTAATGCTTCTCTGACGTTGGATGCCACCCACCATTAAACAAGACGAAGAAGAAGAAGAAAGCTAAGTGTAGAGTTGTTATCATGGTGGAAGCAGTGAAAAACCAGAAGAAAAGAAATGTTTATCGGAGGAGACGAAAAAAAGAAAGCTGGAGAGTAACAAGCTAAATGCCCGGACAGGGATAAACACTGGCCCCGGCGTTCACTCGCTTGCGTGAGCTGAAAGACGAGGCAGGATGTCCGACCGACGCTGATTTAGCCCTGCTACTATTGGACTTGCAAGTACATGATGATTTATTCGAAAAGAAACATGATCAGACTGTACCTTATCAGTCCACATGGTTTATTTGTCTCTTGGGACGTCCTGTCGGCTCACTTCTCCTCCCTCTGTATGTCAACAAATGCACGTTGGTGTGAGGCGCTCTTTTTTACGACCGCGCAGTTACACTCAATGACCATAGAGGCCCCCAGAGAGCTGAAAAGCTGTAATCTTACTTAGTACTGCTTTAAGAAATGTCAGCTGATTGGTTACTGAGGGGACTTAGAGACAAGTAAGAAGACAGAAAGACACAGACTTAGGACCAACTGCGCTATCACCTCCATGTCCTCCACTGTCTGCACCCCCAGGACCCCAGTGTCACGACCTTCAGATTTTGTGACAGAGAAACGCAGTGGACCCTGGTTCAACTGCCACTGTAGACTATACCATAAACAAACACAGTTTTAACATCAGGACATTTGCATGTCATACACTTTTTCCTGTCTAAACCCTATAGTTCCTGGGAGTAGAGTGTTTCTGCAGAGCCGCAGAGCCACCATCTACAGCTTAACATAGAAAAGACAACAGACACTTCTCAGCCGAAAATACTGCTCTTTATCTATGAATGGCATGAGCCATTCAACAGCACAGAGAGACACATTGGCTAAAGCTGTACAACAACACAGCAGAGGAACCCGAAGGAGAACAGTTCAACTTGATCACACTACCCCCTAGTGGGTACAGGGCTGAATTACAATGACATGTAACATGAATAATAATTCTCACATTGTAACAGTATTATTATTATTATTATTATTATCATTATTATTATTATTATTATTAACATTATTATTATTTGTTATTTAAATGGTATATGGACTTGAGTTTTTATAGTACTTTTCTAGTCTTTGACTACTCAAAGCTGATTAACACCACAGGTCACACTTACCCATTCACACCCGTTCACTCTCCCATTCACTCACTGATGGTTCAGAGTTTCTATGTTAGTTATCCATCAGTATCAAGTAACACTTTCATGCCCTTTCATGCCCATTTACACGCCACTGACACAGCAGTGGGAGCAACTTGGCGTTAAGTGTCTTGCTCAAAGACACATGGCCTTGTGTCGCTTGGAGCTGGGCTCAAACCTGCAACCTCCAGATTACCAACCAAGAGCACTATCCAGCTGCGCCACTGACGCATTTACAAATCTTTGTGTTACGTCTGTTTATTGTCTACACCGTTGGAGCTAAACAATAACACCACAGACAACAAATTCCCGGATTTGAGCTGTCGACCGGATGTTGAGCTGTGGATGTGGCTCTGCAGATGTGCAGAAACCCCTACTGATTTCTGGAGTGTAGTCTAGAGGCTGTCTATACCCTGTAGTTCCTGGAGTGTCCTCTAGAGGCTGTCTAAACCCTGTAGTTCCTGGAGTGTCCTCTAGAGGCCGTCTAAACCCTGTTGTTCCTGAAGTGTTCTCTAGAGGCTGTCTAAAGCCTGTGGTTCCTGAAGTGTCCTCTAGAGGCTGTCTAAACCCTGTAGTTCCTGGAGTGTCCTCTAGAGGCTGTCTAAACCCTGTAGTTCCTGGAGTGTCCTCTAGAGGCTGTCTAAACCCTGTGGTTCCTGAAGTGTCCTCTAGAGGCCGTCTAAACTCTGTAGTTCCTGGAGTGTCCTCTAGAGGCTGTCTAAACCCTGTGGTTCCTGGAGTGTCCTCTTGAGGCTGTCTAAACCCTGTAGTTCCTCTAGACCAATTGTATCCGACTGCAGGCCGCAAGACAAAGGCGTGTCACAGAGTACAGTAGGCATGTCGCAGAGTGATGTCACTTTAACTGACGTCACTCTGCGACATGCCTACTACATGCACTTCTTAAAGGGATATAACAGCTTCAGGACTGTCCAGTAGAACGTCAGTGTTTTTGTCTACCCATTTTTTTCTCTATTATAAATGTATTCAAATGCATACAAATACGGTTAAGGGTTAGGGTTAGGGTAAGGGGTTAGGGTAAGGGTTAGGTACTAATACAACTAAGTGCAGCAGCTGTTTGACGTTTGTTACATGAAATATGCTAACACTTACAGTCTGGACACGATCCGCCATTGTTCATCCCTAAAACTTTCCACATCTCGCATGGTTCTACGTGATTTCCCATGAACTAGCTTCTCCCCATTAAGTAGCTTTTCACAAAGTAGGTGTGTCACAGAGTGGCATCACTCGAGTGACGTCACTCTGCAACACGCCTCTGTCTCGCAGCCTGCAGTCGGACCGTTCTCCCTCTAGAGGCTGTCTAAACCCTGTTGTTCCTGGAGTGTCCTCTAGAGGCCGTCTAAACCCTGTAGTTCCTGTAGTGTCCTCTAGAGGCTGTCTAAACCCTGTAGTTCCTGGAGTGTCCTCTAGAGGCCGTCTAAACCCTGTAGTTCCTGGAGTGTCCTCTAGAGGCTGTCTAAAGCCTGTAGTTCCTGGAGTGTCCTCTAGAGGCTGTCTAAACCCTGTAGTTCCTGGAGTGTCCTCTAGAGGCCGTCTAAACCCTGTTGTTCCTGAAGTGTTCTATAGAGGCAGTCTAAAGCCTGTGGTTCCTGGAGTGTCCTCTAGAGGCCGTCTAAACCCTGTAGTTCCTGAAGTGTCCTCTAGAGGCTGTCTAAACCCTGTGGTTCCTGGAGTGTCCTCTAGAGGCCGTCTAAACCCTGTTGTTCCTGAAGTGTTCTCTAGAGGCAGTCTAAAGCTTGTAGTTCCTGGAGTGTCCTCTAGAGGCTGTCTAAACCCTGTTGTTCCTGAAGTGTCCTCTAGAGGCCGTCTAAACCCTGTAGTTCCTGTAGTGTCCTCTAGAGGCTGTCTAAACCCTGTAGTTCCTGAAGTGTCCTCTAGAGGCTTTCTAAACCCTGTGGTTCCTGGAGTGTCCTCTAGAGGCCGTCTAAACTCTGTTGTTCCTGAAGTGTTCTCTAGAGGCAGTCTAAAGCCTGTGGTTCCTGAAGTGTCCTCTAGAGGCCGTCTAAACCCTGTAGTTCCTGGAGTGTCCTCTAGAGGCTGTCTAAAGCCCGTAGTTCCTGGAGTGTCCTCTAGAGGCTGTCTAAACCCTGTAGTTCCTGAAGTGTTCTCTAGAGGCAGTCTAAAGCCTGTGGTTCCTGAAGTGTTCCGTAGAGGCAGTCTGAAGCCTGTAGTTCCTGAAGTGTCCTCTAGAGGCCGTCTAAACCCTGTAGTTCCTGGAGTGTCCTCTAGAGGCTGTCTAAACCTGTAGTTCCTGGAGTGTCCTCTAGAGGCCGTCTAAACCCTGTTGTTCCTGAAGTGTTCTCTAGAGGCAGTCTAAAGCTTGTAGTTCCATGTTGTGGTGAGCAGATGTGTTTACCATCTTGTCCATCAAACAGTTCCAGTTTGGATATCCCATGTCTCTGAAGGCCGTCTCTGTCTGGAGGTGTTTAATCTTATTAAGGATTCATGGTTTGCATAGTTTGGACATGGTAGACATGGACACAAATCCACGTTGTGTCTCTGATGGTCAATGGGCCCTAAGTCCCCCCTCAGCCAGTCCTCTCTGTCTGTCAGTTGGTTGATCCAACGTTGAAGGTGATTACAGTATGTCTACATCCAAGGCCTGTCTTCTCTAGCATCTCAAAGCCCCCTCTGATGATCAAACAGCTGAGGTCAGTTGACCTGGTCCAGGTCTTTCCTGGTCCAGGTCTTTCTTGGTCCAGGTCTTTCTCTGGCCTGTGGATCTCTGATCAGATGTTTAGGTCATGGAGAGCCTCAGTGATGGTACCTGTGTGTGTGCAGGTACTCCTCATCAGCTGGCTCTCTGCTCCCTCGCTGTGCCTGTTGTCGTGAAGCTTCAGTCAGCCATCTGAAGGTGGCGCTGGTGTGCTCAGATGGACTGAAGGTGGAGCACGAGTACACTTGGGTGGAGGAGTGTGTCTGCAGTCAGGTGGAGTGTGTGAGAAGATCACCGAGGACATGATGATGATGATGATGAAGATTTAGATCTCTGTTAGATCTATGTTAGGGTCTCAGAGCCCTCCTGTGTTGTGGTCTTGGTCTGAACATGGTCTCTGTACCTGTGAGCAGGTCTGAGGAGCATCACCATGACCTCTGCAGGACCAATAAATGTAAATAAAGTTGAATGCTTTATCTTTGTTTGTTTGTTTATTGTTGTCAGTGCTCATGTTACGATGTTATAAGATGACTTTTCAAAAGTTTAAGGACAATGAGCCCCTCAGTCCGCCCTCTACCAAGTCCACATCAGGTCTCTCACATCTGGAGTCCAGTCTAAGTCCACATCTCTCCCGTGGAAAACTACTGACCAACTCCTGTCGTGAAGACCACCTCACTGGATCCACGGTGCCGGTCTGAGAGCGGACTTTTGGTCCCCCGGGAAAACAAAGGAACCTCAGAGAGAACACCCATCCCTGTTTGTCACAACCTTGAATTCTTATTTCAGTCCTTTGTCTCTGCACCCCCCCACCCCACCCCTCCAATTATCAGCTGAAATACATCACTTATAAATTCTCATTTTGATGCTGTTGTATTATCTCTGTCGTCATCTGTACCTTATAATCATTATATATGTTAATGTAAATATTAGTTTTTTTACTTTTTTCATGACTATTATTGATGCTTCTATAAAATTATCACCACAACCACACAGACATGAGGACCCTCCTGAAAACCAGATGTAGCATCTCAAGAGGCTAACCGCTAATAAATTTGTTTTCAGCGGAAACAAATTTGACGACGACAGGTCTATGATTGGTCCATTGATCTGTCACTAACTTTAGTTCTTACTTTAGTCCACTTGTCTCCACTTACCTCCCTCCCTTTGCCCACACACCCAACACAGCATGGTGTGGATTTGCTGTTCATCATGAGACTGGGGTCCACATTCAAGATTTCCTGCTGCTTAACAGAAGGTTTTTTCTTGCCGCCATGATGGAGGGATTCATGATTGGCTATATGGATTCATGTTGGGTGTTGGATGTATATATTTGTATATATATGTATATGTATATTTTTATATGTATATATGTATCTATGCATATATGTGTATCCATAATATGAAGAGCTTTGTCCTCTATTGTAAAGTGTCTTGAGATAACACTTGTTATGAATTGGCGCTATACAAATAAAGATTGATTGATTGATTGATTGATTGATTGATTGATTGATTGATTGACCTGTAGCCACAGGACCAGCGGAGATCACAATCTGCATCAGAGTAGGCTGACTGCTGTTCTCAGGTGGTTCTGGACGGATCGATGTATCTCCATTAATAATTATCCCCTACTCTGACCTTCCACAACTAGTTTAATTTGTTCTATAAGTCCTACGTAACCACTCAATATACTAAAGTTCATAACTTCTTTCATTATTTCAAGTATCACCGATCAGTATGACTCTGCCATTTACCCTTTTTAAGGGTTTCTTATATATCAAACCTTTTTATTAAAACAACCTTACATTTAAAGATTGGCATTGACGTATGAGATTGATTCAGTTCAAAGTTATCTTAAAGATAGAACTTAAAGGTTAAGTATTATTGATCAGTTATTAATAAATAAATTGCTAAATCTTCCTGATAAAAAGGGTGGGTAATAAATGAGTGCAAATGAGTTATGAGTTAATTAATTTATTTTGTGTATGTACATATATATTTATACATATATATATATATATATATATATATATATATATACATATATATATATATATTTTTTTTTTTTTTTTCATATTAACATTTTTTTTTTAATTAAGATGCAAACAAAAAACATAAGCTTCCTTGCCTGATGAAGTCTCTTTTCTTAAAGAAACTATCTTTACCAAACTTCCCTGATAAAGACCGGAATGTGGCTGATAAAAACCAACAAAGGGAGTCCATCTCTGCCTTTAAATCTTTATACTCATAAAATGTTTCCTCAGGGTCACAGAACTGTGGGCCGCGAGCAGACATGGTGAACGCCTCGTGTTCATGTGTATGAGGTGCAGACGCCGTCACCATGGAGACCAGAGGTGATGCTTCAGTGGACCACATGATCACATGATCCTTAATACAAATAAACACATGGAGTTTAATGTAGAAGAGGTCAGACTGAGACATTAACTGTTTACATCAACAAATAAATAAACAACCCCCCCCCCCACCAATCACAGCAGCAGCATAAACACAAATCAGCAGACAGGCTCTAAGGTTTACTGTCATCCATATAAAGGCTGATTATACATTCTACATGTTTATGATCTTCACATTATTCTGTCAAAATAAAGTCTGTGGTAAAATAATAAAAACATGAAAACAG
This sequence comes from Cetoscarus ocellatus, assembly GCA_037902135.1. Lineage (NCBI taxonomy): Eukaryota > Metazoa > Chordata > Actinopteri > Labriformes > Labridae > Cetoscarus > Cetoscarus ocellatus. The sequence goes on along the minus strand of JBAMNC010001541.1, from coordinate 68,444 downwards.
ACTGTAGTCCAGGATAATCCAGATATCAGGTTCACACTGCAGTCCAGGATAATCCAGATACCTGGTTCACACTGTAGTCCAGGATAATCCAGACTGTAGTCCAGGATAATTCAGATACATGGTTCACACTGTAGTCCAGGATAATCCAGATACCTGGTTCACACTGTAGTCCAGGATAATCCAGATACCAGGTACAGGCTGTCGTCCAGGATAATCCAGATACCAAGTTCAGGCCCTCCTGAGTATCAGCTGCAGGGGGTCAGAGAAGAGTCTCAAACCAGGTTGTATATCAAGACCATGATGAGCTAACCTGGACTAAGCAAACCCCACCACCTTTAAACTCAGTCCTCTCTAAGCCCTGCCCTCTTCGATCAGAACTCTCGGGCCTCGTTTAGTTGGGTCTGGAACTCGTGGTCGGGGGGGTTTGGTGTGCAGTTTAGACCGTTGTTGGGGGGTCTGGCAGAGTGGACCAGGCTCCAGTCCCCCTTGCAGAGGATCCAGGGCATGACGTCAACCTTGCGGTGCAGCTCCGGAGAGAACTCAGCGCTGATGAGGTTAGGCGCCCCGGCTCCTTTGCCCCGTGTGATTAGTCTCATGTGGTCGTCATAGCAACAGTGCTGGGCAGCCGGCGTGGCGCTGTAGTGGGACAGCATAGAGCGGATGCAGAACCGTGCTGAGGGTTTGTAGATGTCCAGGCGTTCTTTTGGGCCGCTGGCGTCTCTCCAACGGTACGCCTTCTTCAGGCGTGCATCAGGGATGTGGACGGCGCTGTAAACCACTTCGGACGGGTAAGAGCAGGGGCAGCTGGGTAATTCTGTCAACACCTGGTGAAGGTACCTCTGCAGGAAGTTGTTCTTACAGCTCAGCCACGTCTCACAGCTGTCCACATCTGGAACAGGACACGGGGACAGGACAGAGGGCATGTGGGACAGGGGGGACAGGACAGTGGGACATGAATGGAGACAGGACGGGGGACAGGGTGGGAGTCATGAGGCGGGACAGGGGAACAGGACAGGGGGAGAGGATGGGGGAGAGGACGGGGTACAGGACAGGGGGACAGGACGGGGGACATGAAGGGGGACAGGATGGGGGACAGGCGTGATTAGATTCAATACACTGAAATATGAAAACTGGAGACATCAGAGAATCATTATGGAGGATTCTCCCTCTGTGTGGTCCACATCTCCAAAGAGTGAAGGTACGGGGGGGGGGGGTCACTGACCTCTGACCTCCATATTCTAATCAGTTTTATCAGCAAAGCCTGACAGAAGGGTCTGACAGAAGGTCACAGGGAAATCCACTGCATTACAAGAACACTGAAGTGGCTCAGATTCGGTCTTTGAAGAGGTCATCAGAGGTCACAGATCTATAAATGATCTATGATCTATTAATGATCTATGATCTATCGGTGATAGATCACAGTGTGTGCACTGATCACTCTGTTAGAGCTGTAACCTACAGTCATTTATATGATAGTGATACACCGATCACACTGTCAGGTGACAGGTCAAACAAAGTGTCTCAGTAAGATTGTGGACCTTCAGAACTTTTCTGTGATCACGGTTTGGGTTCAGTTTTTAAAACCACACCAGGAAGTCCATCCTCTGTGTCTTTGTCTTTAGTTTGATCCTCTGAGCTGACAGAGCTGAGGACAGTCTTTCACTGAGAGACAAACTGCTGAAGACGTCCTTCAGTCCCCAGAGACAGTGTCCAGTGTGTCCAGGTCTCTCTTAATCACACAGACACAGCTCGTGGTGTCCCTCCCCGGACCAATCATTTATTTAATTATAATCCTGGTCCTGGAGTCAAAGGTCACAGGTAATGAAGGTCATTTGATGGACTAAATCAGTCTAACGAGCGGTTAATTAAGTCTGTCATAATTAAACTTTCCCTATAAATGATTATAGATTATAGATCTAACCGAATGATCAGTGCATCACTGTCATATAAAAAAGGGATAGATTATTGATCCGACAGAATGATCGGTGCGACGCTATCATATAAACGATTATAGATTACAGATCTAACAGAGTGATTGGTGCATCACTACAAAGCAAGTATTAAACTCTGATGGAGTTGTTCATGCTAACCCATTCATACTGACCAGTGTGCAGAGATGCAGAGCTGTTGGTCATCTGGACATTTGGACGCTCAGTTACTGGGACAGATGATTCTAGAAGGCACAGAAAAGATGATCTATTACACACAGATCTGCAGCTCTATTAAAACAGGAAAACATAAACATCAGTTGACAAAAAACTCAGCTCATTTCATTGATCACTGATAGACCATAGATCATTAATAGATCATAGATCATTTATAGATCAGTTATAGATAGTAGATCATTAATAGAAAATAGATTTTTACAGATCATTCATTAATCATACATCATTAATAGATCCTTAGTAGATCATAGAGTATTTATAGATAATTTATAGATCATAGATCCTTAATAGATCATGAATAGATCATAGATCATTTAAAGATCATAGATCATGAATAAATTATAGATCATAAATCATTAATAGATCATTTAGAGAACATAGATCATTAAAAGATCATAGATCATTTATAGATCATTCATAGATCATTTATAGATCACAGATAATTTATAGATCATAGATCATAAATATACACTACCGGTCAAAAGTTTTAGAACACCCCAATTTTTCAAGTTATAGATCATAGATCATTTCTAGATCATCAATCCTTAATAGATCCTTAATAGATCATAGGCTATTTGCAGATGCATGTGTTTACAGATATCCAGCAGAGGAACTCTCAGAAATCTTGATGTTTTTATCGAGAGAGGAAGAAAGAACACAAAGACCTGTTTACAAGCCAAGAAGCTAAAGGTCTGGATGTCCTTAGAGACCAAACCACTGCTGCCCTGCAGCTGGATTAGCCTGAAAGGGTTTTGGTGGATCTTAAACACTCTATGAAGAACTCACACCTGAGTGAATGGAAAGACCACCAGAGGAACACAGAGAAGCTCTTAGCCCTCAGATGACGAGGTAATGGTCAGGACTTTCACCACACCGGAGTCACATCAGGCCAATCAGGGACACACACCTGGATCTGGTCTGAGAGGACCTCCTTCCCCTACTCACCTGAGAGATTCCCTTACACTCACCACCTGAACTGTTTCACCTTCTCAGGATCACTGATTGGTCATATCAGAGTGTTACCTGTGCACATCTGGAGGTCACATGACCGTGACTCAGTGGCTGTGCAGGCATAACCGCAAGGACGAAAACGCTTCTGAGTGGCCAGTCCACAGGTGGCGCTGCAAGGCGCCCAGCTGCTCCATGGCGCCTCCAAATCTAAAAACAAAGAACAGGAGGAAGATTAAATCCATTAAAATAATTCAAAAAATAAACAAAACAAAGAAAGAAGAAGAGGAGGCAGTGAGACACAGAAACATTGAGACACTCAGACATCTTTACCAAACACTGTGCACCGTGACACAACAAACCAAGCCAGGACATAAACCCACCACCAAAACCAAAAGCCTTCAGCACAGAGAACAGATAGGAGCGTTCCACCCAGTCAAAAGCCTTCTTCTGATCTGAAGACACAGTCCCACAGTTAACCAATTTGGATTGGCCAATTTAATCAGCTGATTATAGCCCTTTTCAATATATTCAACATCGGCTGGAGTTTTGCCGATATAACGCCAATATATTCTTACTTTCTCATAAAACAGTAGATGCTGTTCAAGTTGCACAGAATGATGTTGTTGCACAGTTAGTCCAATAGATGGAGCTCTGACTCCATTCGATCCTCAGTCCCCTCCCCACCGCTGTCTGATCAGTCACCTACAGGAGTGAGCCACAGCCAGGCAACAATACAAGAGTGGGCTCAACAGAGCTGCCCACAGGTATGTTTATAACGACGCTGTGAAATACACAGTGACTCAAAATGTCTTCTGTTTCAATCTAACTCTCTTTGCCATGTGTCATGACAGGTGACTCGCGCTTTGTTGCGTCGGTCATGCTTTTCAATTACGTTACATTGGTAAAGTTGTGCTAACCTAGCTTAAGTTACTCCCTGTCTGTTTATGTTAACAATGACATTGCTGTAGTTATGCCAACATAACACAGTGTTAGCTAACAGCTTATAAGCCAGCCAGTAACCACAGAAATAACATAAGTGCACAAATATTTGAGGGTGCAGAGAACGAGCGTTCATCACTCCATCAGCTGCGTGTTGAAGCGCAGAGGGTCGGGGGTTTATTCAGGACAGGCCCCTGAGGTTAAAACCTGTGAGGATCCCCCCTCCACAGCCTTTTTTTGTGTGTTTTTTGGACTGTTTCTGCCTCTGGTGAGGCATTTGCTGATCCTCTGCCTCTCTGCCTTACTGGGAGTGGGTGTGGTCTTCTCCTGCACGGATCCACTGCAGCCCCACACCTGTCCTCAATCACTGCAATCACCTGCACCTACAAAGTCAGCACTCAGACACTTTGTCAGCGCCTGAGGATCTCCGCATCTCATGTGGTTTGTGGCCGACGCTCTAGTCTCTTGTTATTGATAGATCGTGTTTTGAGCTTTTTCCCTTGTTGGGATTTTTTGTCTCGTGATTGCGCTTTGTGCTTTGTGGATTATCACCATATACTTATATTATACTATACCCTGTGCCTCTGCTCCTTCTCTCCCCAGTGCCTTCCACGAGCCCTCACCACGCCAACCACCGACATCCCTCACTCTCTTCCCTCACCGATCTCTGGATTCCCCTCCCTTTCCTCTCCTGGCCTCCTGATCAATAACAATCCTTGTTACACCTTTACTCTGCCTCCGGTTCTCAGTTTTAGGTCCAACTCAGATCTTAAGGGTTCATATCCTAACAAAAAACATTAACACTGAGTGACCACAGGCTGTAACAGAACTCACTGTGTGAGTTCTCAAAAAGGCGTCTCTGGTTTTTATTTTGGTTCATGTGAGTCATGACTTCATGGTAAAGAAAATAATGGAGTAGAGAAAATTTGATTTAACTTTAAAAGCATCAGAGGACTATGGCTTAAATCTAATGATAAATTCATCAGTACAACTGTATTTCATAACTCATTTATAGATTGACTCTTTTTTAAGGTTATGTAATTAATTTCCCAGAGGTTTAATGCTTTTCTACATGTTTTTGTAAATGAAAATTCCTCTCTGTTGTAAAGTTAAACAAATACTAAAGGAAAATACTCCTGAAAACTGTAATTTCCGCCTGATAAACCCCATTAAAGATGTTGGTGCAGTGTTAATAAACAAAATTGATCGGATATTATAATACAAACAGCGTAAAGACGTATGATTCATGATTTTTGCCTCTGATTCTGTGCATAATGGAGTGTCCAATCGATCGCCCCAGCGATCTCTCACTTTCTCTCGTCATTCTCCTGTTTATGCATTAATTAACGATAATCATCTCTATATATTAACCTCTGATTATGTTCTGGTCCGACATAAAGTGACTGGAAATCTGGCCCGAGGCCAAACTTAATTGCCGACCCCTTGGACAGAGGTTCATGTGTAAATGCTGTATGTGTGGTTTTATTTGGTTTGAAATCTTCTGAATTAAAATTTTAACATGCCAGCATATTAAAGAGGATATCGCCGTAAACTTGACTTTCAGTTTCCATTCGTTAATTTTATACACTACTAACATGGATCAAACACTGTTGTTGCAAATCAGCGCAGAAGTGCGTCAGGGAACAGGCTGATTAAGATACTGTCTGACTGTGGGTGAGGTTCTTCTCCAATCAGGTCTACAGTGTAATCTAAGGTGCAGTTAAAATCCCCCCAATGATGATCGGTCCTGATACATCATCAGCTCAGTCTGAAGGAGATTATAAAATGCTAGCACCTTCATCTGATTGATTGATTGATCGATTGATTAACTGACTGACTGACTAACATATTGATTGGTTGACTGAATGATCAATTTTTTGACTGGTTTATTGACTGACTGACTGACTGACTGATTGTCTGACTTGCATATTGGTTGGTTGACTGACTGATTGATTGATTGTTTGATTGATTGACTGACTGACTGACTGACTGACTATCTGATTGACTGATTGATTGACTGATTGATTGACTGGTTGATTGACTGATTTGTTGACTGAGTGATTTTCTAACTGACTAACATATTGATTGATTGATTAAATGATTAATTAATAAATCCTCGTACCCTCTCAGTACCAGTGATGGGCAAATTACTTTTAAAAAGTAGTTAGTTGTAGTTACTAGTTTCTTCCCCAAAAAGTAATTGAATTACTAACGGAATTACTCCTTCATAAATGTAATTAGTTACCAGGAAGAGTAACTGATGTGTTACGTTTTTAAAAAAGCTTTTGCTGCTTGGACTGTGTGGCTCCATCTCTGTGTCTGTGTCCCTCCATGTTGTTACCTGTCCTGCTACAGCAGCGCTGACAACATCAGCAGAGATCTCGGTGTTTTTGGTCACCAGATTTTTAGATTAATTTACAACAGACAAACACTTAGCTTTAGGACATAATGTACACTTTACATGTGTGTTCTTTCCTTTTACTTCTTGTACCTCCACCTGAAAACCCAGTTTTAACTCCACAGACCGCTCCGGACTCCATTGCTGCATCTAGCCGTGTTACCAGATTTTGCAACTGAAATAAGCATTTTTAAAGAGAGAAACATACATGAAGCATTTTTTACTTTTTATCCACATTACATTTCTATTTCGAAGTGATATTTCTTCTTTTTTGTCTCTTAATTTACTTATTCAACATCCTTTTGTTTGGAGGTGGAACATCCTTTCTTTATGCAGAAGTGAAGGGAGGGGCTACTGTTATTTGTAACTCTGTTATCACTGAACAGTCTGTCTAACCTTGATTTGTGTCCACAAAAAGCCATGTCAGGCTTTTATCTAAGTTTTATGTTGATCCTTTACAGCTTTATTATGGTGAAAACAGTGGTAGCTACATTAGAAATGAATTTAATTTTGGCTATAAGGATTTATTTTAGGCGGAAACATAATTTTTACAGTAAAATTAAAATTTGTGTTTAGAGTGGGATAAATATTTGTTATAACTTCTGAACTGGGCTTATATTGATGGTAGATCATGCACCAGATTTGAGCTTGTTGTGGGTTTGAGGGCACAACAAGCCCAAATGAGCAACTGCACTATTGAAACAAGCCCAAAAAACTGCAACCCACACCTCCCAGTATACACATGCAAGTTAGAAAAAGAAGAAGCCGAAAGTTGCTAATAAGAGGACCTGGCAACTCTGGCATCTCCTTCTCTCGTGTGTCTGGCTGAGCGAGGCAGGTCAGATAACAGCTGCTAGACATCGGTGCAAAGTAACGCGCCACATTTCACTGTCGGTAATGGTAACGGTGTTGTAACGTTTGAAATAGAAATTAATTAGATTACCCATTACTGGGAAAAAGTAACGGCGTTAGTAACGCTGTTATTTATAATGCCATTATTCCCAACTTTGCACAGTACTGCCTCAGTTCATCCTCTGAGCTGCTTCTTAGCTGAGTAAACAGGGTTAGTTAATTACTGTTCGAGGTGACAGAGAGAATGTTGGTCTCCATGGTTGGTACTTCATATTCTTCTCAGTTTCAGCTCAATCAGGTGGGGGGGGGGGTTAAATCAGTCATGTCTGAGTGCTGTATGAATCCTGCTGTGAACCCCCCCTCCCCTCCCCCCAGCTGTTTGTTAGTTCAATATTCAATCAAGTCAATTCAATCAAGACTTATACAGTATATCAAATGATTCCATCAGCCTGATCCTGAGTTATCTTCCATGTTTACGTCATTCTCACCGTGGTTATCGTTCGTATCCCAGTCGTTGTCCTTGTACCCCTCCCAGGCCCCACCCACCCCGCTCAAAGTGGGTTCTTCAGGCTCTTCATGGTCATAGATGTAGTCTGGAGGTTGTGCATCCTGATTGGCTGTCCCATTAATCAGCCGATCAGGGTGATCCCAAAATAATGGCCAGAACAGTTTCCTGTGGCTGCTGGCCCACGCTGACGATGTCACCGACCAGTCGCTGCGCTGGCTGTCTTTGACGAGGTCCATCTCCACCTCGGCATGAGTGTCCTCCTCCACCTCGATGGTCACCTAAGACACGCATGAAGATCTAATTATCATACTCACTGTGTCAGGTTACACTGTGACCCGGACTGGTTCTCAAGCCTGTTCCTGTGGATTCAGGGTTATTTATGTCCAGGAATTATCCGTACAATAGAAAATTCAGTTACTAAACCAAATCATCTGCTTTGACAGTTAGCAGAATCAAAGTGAGAGTGGATCAGTACTTCTTTGCTTCCACAGTTTATGTTCTCCCAGTTTTATATTTTAAACCTGTCAGGCTTAAACATGTGTCACCTACCCAATGAACTTTAATAATTCTCCATGAAGTTAATATTCTACAGCAACACAGCTGCTGTTGAGCATGGGGGGTGTCCATATCC
>JBAMNC010001541.1:0-55000 GCA_037902135.1 Cetoscarus ocellatus | reverse complement strand
ATCTGGGAACCACTACATTTGAAGAACGCAGGGCGACCACAGAAAAGATCAAAATTGTCAATGAATGTGACCTAAAGTTTTTTGCAAATAGATTTTTACCATGAGTTCAGGGAGAAAAGGTGACTGTATTTCTCTATACCCGTTTTGTGAGTTGGTAGTGGTCAGTAGCTGTCAGAGTCGAAATAAAAGTTTTAAAATGTTCCTTTAAAATTTCGGACTCATGGTGAGATGTGTTGTTGCTGCCGATATGTGCCACTACAGTACTCACGTCACAGTGCTTTTAAAGCACGGATGGAGTTCGTAAGTTGAGATCCATGACGGAGGCTCCAGGGACGCAGTGGACCGCGGCAGGGGAGTGACAGCCCACACGATGGAGTCTCCGATCACCACAGTGGATCAAGTGATGGTGCAGGTGAGGAGGCGGGTGCAGTAAAGGGCTGTCAGTCTGGGGACGAGTCCGGGCTCAGAACCAGGAGCGATCGTCCAGTTTGGGCGTGATGGTAGGGGTCTGATATACACACATTAACCCTCTTATTTACAGCCATTCACCCTCACAATCACATCCATTCACCCTCACATTAACACACATTCATCCTCACATTCGTACCATTCACCCTCACATTAACATCCATTCACCCTCACATTAACACACATTCAACCTCACATTCGTACCATTCATCCTCACATTAACACACATTCAACCTCACATTCGTACCATTCATCCTCACATTAACATCCATTCACCCTCACATTCGGGTACAGTGCCATAGAAACAAGCCCCGCCCTCATCCTGACCCTCCAATGACCTGTCCCTGTCTGGTTACCATAGACCTCACAGGGGCGCAGTACTGAGTGGTTCTAGTTTCACTGTGTTCTAATCATCCGACCCAAACTGAAACAAGTATAGACAGGGCAGTGTGACCTTTGACCTCCTGACCCCTTGTATTCTCCCTCACATGTTTTCACTTTGAATTTTCTTCTTTGATTTTTTTGAGGCTGTGAAAATGTTTGAGCTTCATGCTCTCTATGGAGAGTCCTGCTGTTAAAGTTCAACATGAAGAAACTTAAAACTCTGCGCTGATGGAAACCAGCTGTTCACACCAGAAAACTGGGGGGCAGGGAGCAAGAGGGGGGAGAGAGGGAGAAGACTGAGAGAGGAGAAGACTGAGAGAGGAGAAGACTGAGAGAGGAGAAGACTGAGAGAGGGAGAAGGCTGAGAGAGGAGAAGACTGAGAGGAGAAGGCTGAGAGAGGAGAAGACTGAGAGGAGAAGGCTGAGAGAGGAGAAGACTGAGAGGAGAAGGCTGAGAGAGGAGAAGACTGAGAGGAGAAGGCTGAGAGAGGAGAAGACTGAGAGAGGAGAAGGCTGAGAGAGAAGAAGACTGAGAGGAGAAGGCTGAGAGAGGAGAAGACTGAGAGGAGAAGGCTAAGAGAGGGAGAAGACTGAGAGAGGAGAAGACTGAGAGAGGAGAAGACTGAGAGAGGGAGAAGACTGAGAGGAGAAGGCTGAGAGAGGAGAAGACTGAGAGAGGGAGAAGACTGAGAGAGGAGAAGACTGAGAGAGGGAGAAGACTGAGAGAGGAGAAGACTGAGAGAGGAGAAGACTGAGAGAGGAGAAGGCTGAGAGAGAAGAAGACTGAGAGGAGAAGGCTAAGAGAGGGAGAAGACTGAGAGAGGAGAAGACTGAGAGAGGAGAAGACTGAGAGAGGGAGAAGACTGAGAGAGGAGAAGACTGAGAGAGGGAGAAGACTGAGAGAGGAGAAGACTGAGAGAGGAGAAGACTGAGAGGAGAAGGCTGAGAGAGGAGAAGACTGAGAGAGGGAGAAGACTGAGAGAGGAGAAGACTGAGAGAGGGAGAAGACTGAGAGAGGAGAAGACTGAGAGAGGAGAAGACTGAGAGGAGAAGGCTGAGAGAGGAGAAGACTGAGAGAGGAAAAGACTCACAGAGGAAATGACTGAGAGAGGGAGAAGGCTGAGAGAGAAGACTGAGAGAGGAGAAGGCTGAGAGAGGAGAAGGCTGAGAGAGGAGAAGACTGAGAGAGGAGAAGACTGAGAGAGTAGAAGGCTGAGAGAGGGAGAAGACTGAGAGAGGAGAAGGCTGAGAGAGGACAAGGCTGAGAGAGGAGAAGACTGAGAGAGGAGAAGACTGAGAGAGGAGAAGACTGAGAGAGGAGAAGACTGAGAGAGGAGAAGACTGATGGAGGGAGAAGGCTGAGAGAGGAGAAGACTGAGAGGAGAAGGCTGAGAGAGGACAAGGCTGAGAGAGGAGAAGACTGAGAGGGGAAGAAGACTGAGAGAGGAGAAGGCTGAGAGAGGAGAAGGCTGAGAGAGGAGAAGGCTGAGAGAGGGAGAAGACTGAGAGAGGAGAAGACTGAGAGGAGAAGGCTGAGAGAGGGAGAAGACTGAGAGAGGAGAAGACTGAGAGAGGAGAAGACTGAGAGAGGAAAAGACTGAGAGAGGAGAAGACTGAGAGAGGAGAAGGCTGAGAGAGGACAAGGCTGAGAGAGGAGAAGACTGAGAGATGGAGAAGGCTGAGACAGGAGAAGACTGAGAGAGGGAGAAGACTGAGAGAGGAGAAGACTGAGAGAGGAAAAGACTGAGAGAGGAGAAGACTCACAGAGGAGAAGACTAAGAGAGGAGAAGACTGATGGAGGGAGAAGGCTGAGAGAGGAGAAGACTGAGAGAGGAGAAGGCTGAGAGAGGGAGAAGACTGAGAGAGGGAGAAGACTGATGGAGGGAGAAGGCTGAGAGAGGAGAAGACTGAGAGGAGAAGACTGAGAGAGGAGAAGACTGACAGAGGAGAAGACTGAGAGGAGAAGACTGAGAGAGGAGAAGACTGAGAGGAGAAGACTGAGAGAGGAGAAGACTGAGAGAGGGAAAAGGCTGAGAGAGGAGAAGACTGAGAGAGGAGAAGACTGACAGAGGGAAAGGCTGAGAGAGGAGAAGACTGAGAGAGGGAGAAGACTGAGAGAGGAGAAGGCTGAGAGAGGACAAGGCTGAGAGAGGAGAAGACTGAGAGGGGAAGAAGACTGAGAGAGGAGAAGACTGAGAGAGGAAAAGACTGACAGAGGAGAAGACTGAGAGAGGGAGAAGACTGAGAGAGGAGGAAGACTGAGAGAGGAGAAGACTGAGAGAGGGAGAAGACTGAGAGAGGAGAAGGCTGAGAGAGGGAGAAGACTGAGAGAGGAAAAGACTGAGAGAGGAGAAGGCTAAGAGAGGGAGAAGACTGAGAGAGGAGAAGACTGAGAGAGGAAAAGGCTGAGAGAGGGAGAAGACTGAGAGAGGAGAAGACTGAGAGAGGGAGAAGGCTGAGAGAGGGAGAAGACTGAGAGAGGAGAAGGCTAAGAGAGGGAGAAGACTGAGAGAGGAGAAGACTGAGAGAGGAAAAGGCTGAGAGAGGAGAAGACTGAGAGAGGAGAAGGCTGAGAGAGGACAAGGCTGAGAGAGGAGAAGACTGAGATAGGGAGAAGACTGATGGAGGGAGAAGGCTGAGAGAGGAGAAGACTGAGAGAGGGAGAAGACTGATGGAGGGAGAAGGCTGAGAGAGGAGAAGACTGAGAGGAGAAGACTGAGAGAGGAGAAGACTGACAGAGGAGAAGACTGAGAGAGGGAAAAGGCTGAGAGAGGAGAAGACTGAGAGAGGAGAAGACTAAGAGAGGAGAAGACTGAGAGAGGAGAAGGCTGAGAGAGGAGAAGACTGAGAGAGGAGAAGACTGAGAGAGGAGAAGGCTGAGAGAGGAGAAGACTGAGAGAGGAGAAGACTGATGGAGGGAGAAGGCTGAGAGAGGAGAAGACTGAGAGGAGAAGACTGAGAGAGGAGAAGGCTGAGAGAGGGAGAAGACTGAGAGGGGAAGAAGACTGAGAGAGGAGAAGACTGAGAGAGGAAAAGACTGACAGAGGAGAAGACTGAGAGAGGAGAAGACTGAGAGAGGAGAAGACTGAGAGAGGAAAAGACTCACAGAGGAAATGACTGAGAGAGGGAGAAGGCTGAGAGAGAAGACTGAGAGAGGAAAAGACTGACAGAGGAGAAGACTGAGAGAGGAAAAGACTGAGAGAGGAGAAGACTGAGAGAGGAGAAGGCTGAGAGAGGACAAGGCTGAGAGAGGAGAAGACTGAGAGATGGAGAAGGCTGAGAGAGGAGAAGACTGAGAGAGGGAGAAGACTGAGAGAGGAGAAGACTGAGAGAGGAAAAGACTGAGAGAGGAGAAGACTCACAGAGGAGAAGACTAAGAGAGGAGAAGACTGATGGAGGGAGAAGGCTGAGAGAGGAGAAGACTGAGAGAGGAGAAGGCTGAGAGAGGGAGAAGACTGAGAGAGGGAGAAGACTGATGGAGGGAGAAGGCTGAGAGAGGAGAAGACTGAGAGGAGAAGACTGAGAGAGGAGAAGACTGACAGAGGAGAAGACTGAGAGGAGAAGACTGAGAGAGGAGAAGACTGAGAGGAGAAGACTGAGAGAGGAGAAGACTGAGAGAGGGAAAAGGCTGAGAGAGGAGAAGACTGAGAGAGGAGAAGACTGAGAGAGGGAAAGGCTGAGAGAGGAGAAGACTGAGAGAGGGAGAAGACTGAGAGAGGAGAAGACTGAGAGAGGGAGAAGACTGAGAGAGGAGAAGGCTGAGAGAGGGAGAAGACTGAGAGAGGAAAAGACTGAGAGAGGAGAAGGCTAAGAGAGGGAGAAGACTGAGAGAGGAGAAGACTGAGAGAGGAAAAGGCTGAGAGAGGGAGAAGACTGAGAGAGGAGGAAGACTGAGAGAGGAGAAGACTGAGAGAGGGAGAAGACTGAGAGAGGAGAAGGCTGAGAGAGGGAGAAGACTGAGAGAGGAAAAGACTGAGAGAGGAGAAGGCTAAGAGAGGGAGAAGACTGAGAGAGGAGAAGACTGAGAGAGGAAAAGGCTGAGAGAGGGAGAAGACTGAGAGAGGAGAAGACTGAGAGAGGGAGAAGGCTGAGAGAGGGAGAAGACTGAGAGAGGAGAAGACTGAGAGAGGAAAGGACTGAGAGAGGAGAAGACTGAGAGAGGAGAAGACTGACTGAGGAGAGGACTGACAGAGGACAAGACTGACAGAGGAGAAGACTGATGGAGGGAGAAGACTAAGAGAGAAGAAGACTGAGAGAGGAGAAGACTGATGGAGGGAGAAGACTCATAGAGGAGAAGACTGAGAGAGGAGAAGACTGAGAGAGGAGAAGACTGAGAGAGGAGAAGACTGATGGAGGGAGAAGACTCAAAGAGGAGAAGACTGAGAGAGGAGAAGACTGACTGAGGAGAAGACTGAGAGAGGAGAAGATTGAGAGAGGAGAAGACTGACAAAGGAGAAGACTGGGAGAGGAGAAGGCTGACTAAGGAGAAGACAGAGAGGAGAAGACTGACGAAGGAGAAGACTGAAAGAGGAGAAGTCTGACGGAGGAGAAGACTTAAAGAGGAGAAGACTGAGAGAGAAGAAGACTGAGAGAGGGAGAAGACTGACAGAGGAGAAGACTGACAAAGGGAGAAGACTGAGAGAGGAGAAGATTGAGAGAGGAGAAGACAGAGAGGAGAAGACTGAGAGAGGAGAAGACTGACTGAGGAGAAAACTGACAGAGGAGAAGACTCAAAGAGGAGAAGACTAAGAGAGGAGAAGACTCACAGAGGAGAAGACTGACAGAGGAGAAGACTAATGGAGGGAGAAGGCTGAGAGAGGAGAAGACTGACTGAGGAGAAGACTGACAAAGGAGAAGACTGGGAGAGGAGAAGGCTGACTAAGGAGAAGACAGAGAGGAGAAGACTGACAGAGGAGAAGACTGACAAAGGGAGAAGACTGAGAGAGGAGAAGATTGAGAGAGGAGAAGACTGAGAGAGGAGAAGACTGAGAGAGGAGAAGACTGACTGAGGAGAAAACTGACAGAGGAGAAGACTCAAAGAGGAGAAGACTAAGAGAGGAGAAGACTTACAGAGGAGAAGACTGACAGAGGAGAAGACTGATGGAGGGAGAAGGCTGAGAGAGGAGAAGACTGAGAGGAGAAGGCTGAGAGAGGGAGAAGACTGAGAGAGGAGAAGACTGATGGAGGGAGAAGGCTTAGAGAGGAGAAGACTGAGAGGAGAAGGCTGAGAGAGGGAGAAGACTGAGAGAGGAGAAGACTGATGGAGGGAGAAGGCTGAGAGAGGAGAAGACTGACTGAGGAGAGGACTGACAGAGGAGAAGACTGAAAGAGGAGAAGACTGATGGAGGGAGAAGACTAAGAGAGGAGAAGACTGAGAGAGGAGAAAACTGAGAGAGGAGAAGACTGAGAGAGGAGAAGACTAAGAGAGGAGAAGACTGACAGAGGAGAAGACTGACAGAGGAGAAGACTGAGAGAGGAAAAGACTGAGAGAGGAGAAGACTGAGAGAGGAGAAGACTGAGAGAGGAAAAGACTGAGAGAGGAGAGGACCGAGAGAGGAGAAGACTGAGAGAGGGAGAAGGCTGAGAGAGGAGAAGACTGAGAGAGGAGAAGACTAACTGAGGAGAGGACTGACAGAGGAGAAGACTGAGAGAGGAGAAGACTGAGAGAGGGAGAAGACTGAGAGAGGAGAAGACTGATGGAGGGAGAAGACTAAGAGAGAAGACTGAGAGAGGAGAAGACTGACAGAGGAGAAGACTGAGAGAGGAAAAGACTGAGAGAGGAGAAGACTGACAGAGGAGAAGACTGAGAGAGGAAAAGACTGAGAGAGGAGAAGATTGACAGAGGAGAAGACTGAGAGAGGAAAAGACTGAGAGAGGAAAAGACTGAGAGAGGAGAGGACCGAGAGAGGAGAAGACTGAGAGAGGAGAAGGCTGAGAGAGGAAAAGACTGAGAGAGGAGAGGACCGAGAGAGGAGAAGACTGAGAGAGGGAGAAGGCTGACAGAGGAGAAGACTGACAGAGGAGAAGACTGAGAGAGGAGAGGACTGAGAGAGGAGAAGACTGAGAGAGGAGAGGACTAACTGAGGAGAGGACTGACAGAGGAGAAGACTGAGAGAGGAGAAGACTGAGAGAGGGAGAAGGCTGAGAGAGGAGAAGACTGAGAGAGGAGAGGACTGAGAGAGGAGAAGACTGAGAGAGGAGAGGACTGAGAGAGGAGAAGACTCACAGAGGAGAAGACTGAGAGAGGAGAAGACTGAGAGAGGGAGAAGGCTGAGAGAGGAGAAGACTGACTGAAAAGAGGACTGACAGAGGAGAAGACTGAGAGAGGAGAAGACTGAGAGAGGAGAAGACTGAGAGAGGAGAAGACTGAGAGAGGAGAAGACTCACAGAGGAGAAGACTGAGAGAGGAGAAGACTGATGGAGGGAGAAGGCTGAGAGAGGAGAAGACTGAGAGAGGAGAAGACTGAGAGAGGAGAAGACTGAGAGAGGAGAGGACTGAGAGAGGAGAAGACTGAGAGAGGAGAAGACTGAGAGAGGAGAAGACTGAGAGAGGAGAAGACTGAGAGAGGAGAGGACTGAGAGAGGAGAAGACTGAGAGAGGAGAAGGCTGAGAGAGGAAAAGACTGAGAGAGGAGAAGACTGAGAGAGGAGAAGACTGATGGAGGGAGAAGGCTGAGAGAGGAGAAGACTGAGAGAGGAGAAGACTGACTGAGGAGAAGACTGAGAGAGGAGAAGACTGAGAGAGGAGAAGACTGATGGAGGGAGAAGACTAAGAGAGAAGACTGAGAGAGGAGAAGACTGAGAGGAGAAGGCTGAGAGAGGGAGAAGACTGAGAGAGGAGAAGACTGACTGAGGAGAAGACTGAGAGAGGAGAAGACTGAGAGAGGAGAAGACTGATGGAGGGAGAAGACTAAGAGAGAAGACTGAGAGAGGAGAAGACTGATGGAGGGAGAAGACTGAGAGAGGGAGAAGACTGACTGAGGAGAGGACTGACAGAGGAGAAGACTGACAGAGGAGAAGACTGATGGAGGGAGAAGACTAAGAGAGGAGAAGACTGAGAGAGGAGAAGACTGAGAGAGGAAAAGACTGAGAGGAGAAGACTGAGAGAGGAGAAGACTGACAGAGGAGAAGACTGACATAGGAGAAGATTGAGAGAGGAGAAGACTGAGAGAGGAGAAGACTGAGAGAGGAAAAGACTGAGAGGAGAAGACTGAGAGAGGAGAAGACTGACAAAGGGAGAAGACTGACAGAGGAGAAGACTGACATAGGAGAAGATTGAGAGAGGAGAAGACTGAGAGAGGAGAAAACTGAGAGAGGAGAAGACTGAGAGAGGAGAAGACTGAGAGAGGAGAAGACTCACAGAGGAGAAGACTGAGAGAGGAAAAGACTGAGAGAGGAGAAGACTGAGAGAGGAGAAGACTGAGAGAGGAAAAGACTGAGAGAGGAGAGGACCGAGAGAGGAGAAGACTGAGAGAGGGAGAAGGCTGAGAGAGGAGAAGACTGAGAGAGGAGAAGACTGAGAGTGGAGAAGACTGAGAGAGGAGGAAGACTGAGAGAGGAGAAGACTGAGAGAGGAGAAAACTGACAGAGGAGAAGACTGAGAGAGGAGAGGACTGAGAGAGGGAGAAGGCTGAGAGAGGAGAAGACTGAGAGAGGAGAAGACTGAGAGAGGAGAAGACTAACAAAGGAGAAGACTGACAGAGGAGAAGACTGAGAGAGGAGAAGACTGAGAGAGGAGGAAGACTGAGAAAGGAGAAAACTGACAGAGGAGAAGACTGAGAGAGGAGAAGACTGAGAGAGGAGAAGACTGAGAGAGGAGAAGACTGAGAGAGGAGAAGACTGAGAGAGGAAAAGACTGAGAGAGGAGAAGACTGACAGAGGAGAAGACTGAGAGAGGAGAAGGCTGAGAGAGGAGAAGACTGAGAGAGGAGAAGACTGATGGTGGGAGAAGGCTGAGAGAGGAGAAGACTGAGAGGAGAAGACTGAGAGAGGAGAAGACTGAGAGAGGAGAAGACTGATGGAGGGAGAAGACTGAGAGAGGGAGAAGACTGACTGAGGAGAGGACTGACAGAGGAGAAGACTGATGGAGGGAGAAGACTAAGAGAGGAGAAGACTGAGAGAGGAGAAGACTGAGAGAGGAAAAGACTGAGAGGAGAAGACTGAGAGAGGAGAAGACTGAGAGAGGAGAAGACTGACAGAGGAGAAGACTGACATAGGAGAAGATTGAGAGAGGAGAAGACTGAGAGAGGAGAAGACTGAGAGAGGAAAAGACTGAGAGGAGAAGACTGAGAGAGGAGAAGACTGACAGAGGAGAAGACTGACATAGGAGAAGATTGAGAGAGGAGAAGACTGAGAGAGGAGAAAACTGAGAGAGGAGAAGACCGAGAGAGGAGAAGACTCACAGAGGAGAAGACTCACAGAGGAGAAGACTGAGAGAGGAGAAGACTGAGAGAGGAGAAGACTGAGAGAGGAAAAGACTGAGAGAGGAGAAGACTGAGAGAGGAGAAGACTGAGAGAGGAAAAGACTGAGAGAGGAGAAGACTGAGAGAGGGAGAAGGCTGAGAGAGGAGAAGACTGAGAGAGGAGAAGACTGAGAGAGGAGAAGACTGAGAGAGGAGAAGACTGAGAGGAGTAGACTGAGAGAGGAGAAGACTGAGAGTGGAGAAGACTGAGAGAGGAAAAGACTGACAGAGGAGAAGACTGAGAGAGGAGAAGACTGAGAGAGGAAAAGACTGACAGAGGAGAAGACTGAGAGAGGAGAAGACTGAGAGAGGAAAAGACTGAGAGAGGAGAAGACTGAGAGTGGAGAAGACTGAGAGAGGAGGAAGACTGAGAGAGGAGAAGACTGAGAGAGGAAAAGACTGAGAGAGGAGAAAACTGACAGAGGAGAAGACTGAGAGAGGAGAGGACTGAGAGAGGGAGAAGGCTGAGAGAGGAGAAGACTCACAGAGGAGAAGACTGAGAGAGGAAAAGACTGAGAGAGGAGAAGACTGAGAGAGGAGAAGACTGAGAGAGGAAAAGACTGAGAGAGGAGAAGACTGAGAGAGGAAAAGACTGAGAGAGGAGAGGACCGAGAGAGGAGAAGACTGAGAGAGGGAGAAGGCTGAGAGAGGAGGAAGACTGAGAGAGGAGAAGACTGAGAGAGGAGAAGACTGAGAGAGGAAAAGACTGAGAGGAGAAGACTGAGAGAGGAGAAGACTGAGAGAGGAGAAGACTGACAGAGGAGAAGACTGACATAGGAGAAGATTGAGAGAGGAGAAGACTGAGAGAGGAGAAGACTGAGAGAGGAAAAGACTGAGAGGAGAAGACTGAGAGAGGAGAAGACTGACAAAGGGAGAAGACTGACAGAGGAGAAGACTGACATAGGAGAAGATTGAGAGAGGAGAAGACTGAGAGAGGAGAAGACTGACAGAGGAGAAGACTGAGAGAGGAGAAGACTGACAGAGGAGAAGACTGACAGAGGAAAAGACTGAGAGAGGAAAAGACTGAGAGAGGAGAAGACTGACAGAGGAGAAGACTGAGAGAGGAGAAGGCTGAGAGAGGAGAAGACTGAGAGAGGAGAAGACTGATGGAGGGAGAAGGCTGTGAGAGGAGAAGACTGAGAGGAGAAGACTGAGAGAGGAGAAGACTGAGAGAGGAGAAGACTGAGAGAGGCAAAGACTGAGAGAGGAGAAGACTGAGAGAGGAGAAGACTGACAGAGGAGAAGACTGAGAGAGGAAAAGACTGAGAGAGGAGAAGACTGAGAGAGGAAAAGACTGATGGAGGGAGAAGACCGAGAGAGGACAAGATGGATGGAGGTAGAAGACTGATCATTGTGCTGAACATGCTAGTTTAAGCGATGATGTTTGCGTTACTTGCATAACATTGAGCCTGTTACTTTGGGCAACAAAAAGATGCTGGCAGCGGAGGAGACTGTTGTTGTTTTTTGGACTCAGCGTTTGACATTTATATTTATCCTTTATATTATGGCAAAACAGTGAGATCACGCCGTTCAGTCTGCTTTGAGTTTGGACAGAAGTACGAAGTACAGAAAACAGTTGACCACCATGTCCATGGCTTCCATGCCCCTTTCCATTATTTACCTGGCCTGTTTCAGTTGTCTGTTGGGGATTAGACCCAGGTCTCCTGGCAATGGGAAAGGAGTCACTTGCCGATTGTGCGTATAAAAAACCCGCATATACAGGCTAATTTTAGTGGGAAAGGGGTAAGAGAGACAGACTTCCCAGCTTCCATGATAGTTTCTCCTGGGCTTGCCGCCATAAAGGTTTTGAGAGACGAACTCTGTTTATTTTGTTTCTGCTGCAAAACACCAAGACGTCTGGCCAAAACAGTGAAACAAGGACATTTAGGGAGACATTGGAGGGTGAGGACTAACCCCAAGAGGACTGAAGGATGTGAAATCAAGGAGGGCAGGTCTAGACATCAGCATGCTCTGCCTCTGGATTAGGCAGTGTAAAAGAATCAAGTGTGTGTTGATTTTACTCGCTCTGCACAGCCTAGGCCACTTTACATGAACACAGAGTTCAGATGTCTCTTTACCTGAATTAAGATCTAGCCCAGGACCCCCCTCATATCTGCATTTTTCCTCTGCCAAGAGGGTTATGTTTTTTGACCCATATGTTTGTCCATTTGTTTGTTTGTTTGTTAGATTACTCAAAAAACTACAATATGGATTTTGCTGAAATTTTCACAAGATGTTGGTAATGGCCCAACTTAAAAATGATGAGATTTTGGTGGTGATCCAGATAACCTCCATTAGTGAACAATAGTGCTAGGTGTGAGTTTTCAGGGTCATGAATCATATTATGATGGTACCTTTATCATGGAACTATTGCTTATAGATGTAATAGCAATTTGTGAGCTACCTTGGTGGAAGTTTGGGCTTGCCGAGTGCTTTCTAGTTTGTTTTAAATATTTATTCATCAATGCAGGTGAGCACGTCTTTACCCCCCAAGTCCCCTGCTGGCCGTGCCGCCTCAGGTATGTCTGCCTGGACTCTTAACCAAGTATTTGAATTGAGGAGTTTTTTCAGAGGAAAACTGAATTTTCTGATCAGCAATCCATCATTCTAGTTTCATGAGGTAATTCCAGGTATTTAAGGAGAAAAGTAATTTAATTGTTACAGCACTCTCCCGCCCCTCACCAAGGGCCAGGGCGCCCTGGGAGCTCCTGCAGTGAGGGACAGCTAAGAGTCAATATGATGAAATTTTCCAAGTTTACCAAACAATAATTAAACCTCGTGGAGTGAAGCTCCTGATTGAAAAGGCAGTTTGAACCAAACCACCTGCCATTACTGCACCAGCTACTGCCACCTACTGGCCTGAAGGTGTAATTAATGAGATGTTTGCTCTGCCACGTAAGAACAATTTGGAGGTCCCTCAGTGCACACTAGTGTGCTTAAGTTGGGGACTTCAGGGTTTTAAGCCTCTGAGTTTGGTCTTACCTTGATGTTGTGTTGGGGGTTAGTGTTAAAGCCTCTCAGTTGGGACGTACCTGGATGTTGGGGTTCTGCGAGCTTACGTCAGCATTGGCGAGTTCTGGAAAGTTTCTTAAGTCCAGGATAAAGAGTGCATCAACTTCT
The DNA here is from genome assembly GCA_037902135.1 of Cetoscarus ocellatus. Taxonomy (NCBI): domain Eukaryota; kingdom Metazoa; phylum Chordata; class Actinopteri; order Labriformes; family Labridae; genus Cetoscarus; species Cetoscarus ocellatus. The sequence continues at coordinate 42,566 of JBAMNC010001541.1, read as the reverse complement.
TCTGGAGCAGGCGGAGGAAGGACACCATCAGCCCAGTTTCGTCTGGACCCCTTGGAGGATGGAGATGAAGGTAAGGTCTGCAGGAGATTCTCCTCCTGAAGGTCCCTCAAAGGCTGCAAGTAGTAGTCATGAAGAAGCTCTGATCTCACCTGAGAGGGGGGCAGAAAAGGGGGAGGGGCTTAATATTTCTTTTACCATGACAGATCCATCTTAAGGCCAGGACTGCTGAGGCTGTTCATTTTGATTCGTGTGAGATGATAAATTCATATAGATTAACTTATTCATGAAATTAACAGATGATGAAGAGCTTAAATCTAAGATCACTGTTATGGTTACTTGAAATAAATGACAATATATTGATGCTTTTATTTGAACAGAAAGTCTGTTTTTAGGGACTGGGTGAACAATAGGAGAGAATTAGGGGCACCTTGAAGAGAAAATGCTGTGTCCCAGTTTAGATAGGCCTAGATAATAATGAGTTAGCATTAGCTGGTTTGTCCACGTGGACGTGTGTTCATCATCTGACAGCAAAATCATCAGGTTCCTCTGCGCAGAGCTGAATCTGAGATATCATGAGAATGTGAAGAATCAAGTTTAGATCAGTTTAAAGGTTAGAGGGGAACACTGGTACTGACGGACCAGTCTAATCTGATACACTCACATGCTGAGGCGATTATTAACCATCTGTTAGGAGTCCATCTCTGACAGAAAAGAAACTGACTGCGGGCTCAGGTGATCCAGTACTGATCTGATGGACTTTTATCTGTTGATAAGACTTGGTGTGTGGGGGGGGCATGTGTGAGAAGTGAACAGCCTTACCACACCGCTCTTACACTCATATGATGATCAGATGATGAGGATGGTGGAGGCTGAAGGTGACAGCAGACACGCTCCAGGGTTTGTGCAGAAGCTCTGGAGACAGTGTGTGGTGTTCAGTTAATGTTTGAGGGGCTGACGTCTCTGATAATAAGAGCAAATGAATACAACAGAAGACAGGAAATGATGTAAGAGGGCTTCCTGCAGGATAATTTGCTGTCCAAGGATCAGACGGGGAGATCCATGGTTCTGTTGGTGTCATGGTGCGATCCCTTTGGTCTTGGAGGCCTGGATATCTGAACGCAGTCTTCGAGCTCAGGACGTCAGACAAACTTCAGTGCTCAGTGTTTACCAGCTCCTAGCTGTTTAACTGGGATGTGGCGTAAGTACCAGTTCCTATATCTGCACTACAACATCACCAGCAACTTCAGCTGAGGTGGTTTAGGAGCCTAAGAAGCTTGTGGTGGACTTTGTGTGATCTAGGTCCACATTATCATCTGTGTGCCTGGACTTCATGTCCTTGGAGCTGTTGATATCTGGAAAAGCAGCAGGAGCAGAATCCACTCACCACTGCTGGAACTTTAAGGACCACTGTGAGGCCAAAGTGGATAAGCCTGGCCAGTTAAACATGATCTGAGACACAGACTCTAAAAACAGATGAGGACAGGGACCACGTAGCCTGGACCACCAGGGCCATAGACTGTTATGGGAAAACTGTTTGTTGTGTGAAGACCATGGAGATAAAGCGATAAATGGGCTCCTTCGTAAATTAACACTCTGACATACAGTCACCATCCACTTCAATATGTTCACTGCAAGTAGCAGATCGGATAATTACGTGGCAGGAACTGAATGCACTTAGTCATGAAGCCGACTTGCTGAAGTTCAAACAGAGCTTCAGAACCGAGAAGAATGGTGATCTAAGAGACAGGCTGGCCTGTCAGAACCTGCTGATCTACTGGAATTTTCACACACAACCATCTTCAGGGTATAAAGAGAATGGTCTGAAGAAGAGAAAACATCCAGTGAGTAGCAGTACTTGTGGATGTCAGAGGTCAGAGGAGAATGGTCGGAGTGGGTGGAGACAAAAGAAAGACAACAGGAACTCAAATAACTACTCATTACAAGCAAGGTCTGCAGAAGACCATTTCTGAAGTCCGGTTTGAAGCAGATGGACTACAGCAGCAGAAGACCACATCAGGTGCCACTCCTGTCAGCTAAGAACAGGAAACTGAGACTTCAGTTCACACCAAAACTGTTCAACTGAAGATTGTAAAAGTGTCTCCTGGTCTGATGAGTCTGGATTTCTGCTCCACATTCAGATGGTAGGCTCAGAGTTTGGTGTGAACATCATAAAGCATGGATCCATCCTGCCTTGGATCAGCGGTTCAGGCTGCTGTTGGTGGTGTGATGGTGTTTCTTTGGGCCCCTTTGTCCCAACTGAGCATGGTTTAAACCCCACAGCCTACTTGAGTACTGTTGCTGACCATGTCCATCTCTTTATGAGCATTGTGTGAACATGTGTGTGTGTTCCGTATCTCAGTGGTTAAATCTCATCCTTCCCCTGTTTCTTAACATTATAAACATGTTTATAAACATAATTAACATGTTTATAAACATCTTTATAAACATAATTAACATGTTATAAACATGTTTATAAACATAATTAACATGTTATTAACATGTTTATGAAAATAATTAACATGTTATAAACATGTTTATAAACATAATTAACATGTTATAAACATGTTTATGAACATAATTAACATGTTTATAAACATAATTAACATGTTTATAAACATAATTAACATGTTTATAAACATCTTTATAAACATAATTAACATGTTAACATGTTATAAACATGTTTATGAACATAATTAACATGTTTATAAACATAATTAACGTGTTTATAAACATGTTTATAAACATAATTAACATGTTTATAAACATGTTAAAGCATAATTAACATGCTTATAAACATGTTTATAAACATAACTAACATGTTTATAAACATGTTTAAACATAATTACCATGTTTATAAACATGTCTAAACAAAAAATTACCATGTTTATAAACATGTTTAAACATAATTAACATGTTTATAAACATGTTAAAGCATCATTAACTTGTTTATAAACATGTTTCAACATAATTACCATGTTTATATACATGTTTAAACAAAAAATCACCATGTTTATAAACATGTTTAAACAAAATTACCATGTTTATAAACATGTTTAAACAAAATTACCATGTTTATAAACATGTTTAAACAAAATTACCATGTTTATAGACATGTTTAAACATAATTACCATGTTTATAAACATGTTTAAACATAATTAACATGTTTACTAGTTTATAAATATGTTAATTATGTTTAAACATGTTTATTAACATGTTTAAGCTGTTTATAAATGTGATTTCACCTACAGTGTGTCATGTTTCCGCTGAGCAGTAGAGGATCATATTTCTGTGTTTAACACTCACAGAGTTAAATGACTAACACTCAGAGAGGTCATCTGAGAGCTGTCTCCTCAATAAAAGGTCTTTAACTTGAACCGTCTGCAGAATGTGACGCCCTGCAGCACATGTTCCTGCTCTGAGTCCAGCAGCATGGAGACGATGGGGGAGATGACCTTCAGAGCCTGATCCATGTCATGCTGTCCCTGCTGAAGCTCAACTGGCCCCCCATTACTGCAGGACCAGCACCATGACATCATGGTGATGTGATACCACCTCCTTGGTCTGGACTCTAAACACCTCCCACACCCTCAGGCCGTCCTGGTGTTACCAAACTGGAGTCTGGAGTATGTGGACTGTCCTCACGTCCACAGTCTTGTATCTGTCCTGTGTATTTGGGACAGCAGCCCGGCTCACTGGGGAAAGAGCCTCCTACAGCATCTGCTCTTCTGTTGATGTTTTTATCCACAGAGGTGACGGATCAGGAACTTATGAACACTGGAGCAAACATCCACATTCACTTTCATTCTTTAACTGAGCTCAGAGTTTTAACAAACTCCCAACACACACCTGGACCTGCCTAAAGGTGCACCTGAGTGCCCCACCACCACCATCTGAGAACCACGACATGTGACTAGACCACCTAAGACCTGTCCCCAACAGGTCAGAGGCTGAGACAGCAGGCAAGGGTGTTGTGGGTCCATGGGAGAGTCTTTTCAGTCCATCAATGTCTCTATGACTCAGCAGCACCAGCCGTTAGTGGAGCTGAGACCAGTTCAGACCAAAGAATCATGAGGACAGTTTTAGAGTGTCCCAGGGGACAGCTGAGGGACCCAGATCAACCCTGACCCAGTCCCATAGACCTGTGTGTGTCCTCAGCCGTCCCCTATCTCCCATAGACCTGTGTGTGTCCTCAGCTGTCCTCTCTGTCCCATAGACCTGTGTGTGTCCTCAGCCGTCCCCTATGTCCCATAGACCTGTGTGTGTCCTCAGCCGTCCCCTCTGTCCCACAGACCTGTGTGTGTCCTCAGCTGTCCTCTCTGTCCCATAGACCTGTGTGTGTCCCTAGCTGTCCTTTCTGTCCCACAGACCTGTGTGTGTCCTCAGCCGTCCCCTATGTCCCATAGGCCTGTGTGTGTCCTCAGCTGTCCTCTCTGTCCCATAAACCTGTGTGTGTCCTCAGCTGCCCCTCAGCCGTCCCCTCTGTCCCACAGACCTGTGTGTGTCCTCAGTCGTCCCCTCTGTCTCATAGACCTGTGTGTGTCCTCAGCCGTCCCCTCTGTCCCACAGACCTGTGTGTGTCCTCAGTCGTCCCCTCTGTCTCATAGACCTGTGTGTGTCCTCAGCCGTCCCCTCTGTCCCATAGACCTGTGTGTGTCCTCAGCCGTCCCCTATGTCCCATAGACCTGTGTGTGTCCTCAGCTGTCCTCTCTGTCCCATAGACCTATGTGTGTCGCCAGCTGTCCTTTCTGTCCCACAGACCTGTGTGTGTCCTCAGCCGTCCCCTATGTCCCATAGGCCTGTGTGTGTCCTCAGCTGTCCTCTCTGTCCCATAAACCTGTGTGTGTCCTCAGCTGCCCCTCAGCCGTCCCCTCTGTCCCACAGACCTGTGTGTGTCCTCAGTCGTCCCCTCTGTCTCATAGACCTGTGTGTGTCCTCAGCCGTCCCCTATGTCCCACAGACCTGTGTGTGTCCTCAGCCGTCCCCTCTGTCCCACAGGCCTGTGTGTGTCCTCAGCCGTCCCCTCTGTCCCACAGACCTGTGTGTGTCCTCAGCTGTCCCCTCTGTCCCACAGACCTGTGTGTGTCCTCAGCCGTCCCCTCTGTCCCACAGGCCTGTGTGTGTCCTCAGCCGTCCCTCTGTCCCACAGACCTGTGTGTGTCCTCAGCCATCCCCTCTGTCCTATAGACCTCAGGTAAGTCTCTGTCCTCATTCATGTCCTACATGCAGCAGGACGAGCCCGTAGCACAGAGCTGAGAATGAGACACTGTTTCCATGGAGATGGCCCAGTGTCTCTTAAAGGGACAGTGCAGTATTACTGGAGTTGGGGTGCATTGGTACTTGTCTACAGTCGGTTAAAAGGCTCACTCACTAACATCACTCACTGTTTGATGTGAAAACAGCCACCAAACTACGACTGGGGGACCATTTCCGAGCTTTATGTTTCCTCCAGTCTCTGAGTTTGGATCTGTTTTAGGAATGTAACGGTTAACGGTGAAATGATAATGATTAATTACCGTGTAAAGCTGTGTTTGATTACCTCACTTCGTCAATAACTGCTAACTGTGTGGTTAGCATTGTTTGGCCTCTGAAATTTGAAGTATAGCAGTTGGTTCCTGCATGGACACTCTACTGAAGATTTCCCCCCCTCCAAATGGACAAAGTCTGAAGTCTGGTCGTATTTTGGATTTTAAAAGAATGCTGAGGACGGTCACCACCCCATCTGCAGTGAGGCAGGAAGAAGCAAAACCCCCCACAGCAGCACCAGAGGGGAGAGGATCAGGTCTGACCACTGCAGGTCATTCTTAAATTCACATTATTTAACTTAATCAAACTTTGTTGAATGATTTCAGGTGTTTGTATAGGTGTCTGAACACTTTGAGCACATTGCAACAATACCACAATAATAATGATAACTGTGATCATTTTGGTCACAATACCGGTGACGTGAAATTTTCACACCGTTACATCCCAACTCTATCTAATCCATTCCTGTCACTGTGGGTGAACCTCAGTGAACCAGAGGAATGGAAGAAACTCTTCAGGATGAGATTCAGGATCAGTGCACACAGGCGGAAGAACATATGGCTGCACGATTAAATAGATCCAAACGCAGAGACTTCCTGGAGGACACACAAAGCACTGATGTTTCACCCAGTCGTAGTTTGAAGGCTATTTTTACGGGAAACAGTCACATGATATCTGGACCCGCTAACAGCAGAGTACCTTGCAGGTGGTCTGAGCTGGTCCTGGTACACCCTCACTCCAGAAATGCTGCACTGTCCCTTTACAGCTGCAGAGGAGTTAAAAGGCTTGACTTTGTTATTCATGATCAGACTCTCAGTCACTCTTGGTTATTCTCAAAAGTGTTGGGACGGCTAATGCTAATTAGCATCACTGCAGACACTGATAAATACACCAATAAATAAATAAATACTTCTAAACTTTAGTGCACCCCCCCCCCCCCCCCCAAGCTCCCCCCGCTTGAGAACCTCTGGTAGGCTATAGAGACTCATCAGCCTCAAACTAATGATCAATGATCCACATGCAGAATCAGAAAAAAAGACAGAGAGACAGACGCAGAGACAGACAGAGACAGTGAGACACAGACTAGAGCTATACCTGACCCTCAACAGGAAGTACTCTTTGACAGTATACCTGAGCACTGTGACAGACCCACAGCTCAGGAGATCTCTGACCAGGTACAGACTCAGCCAGCACAACCTGGCCATCCAGAGAGGCCAGCACAGACAGACCTGTGTCCCCGAGAGGACAGACTGTGCCCCCACTGCACACAGGGTCAGGTGGAGACCGAGCTGCACTTCCAGACCTCCTGCCCCCTGTACCAGGACCTCAGAGACACCTACTTCCCACTGACAACACACCCCCACACACACACACACACCCCAACACACACACACACACACACACACACACACACACACACACACACACAGACTTTGAGAACATGTCTGACGTCCACAAACTCCCGTATCTGCTCGGGGAAGTACAGCAATGTGCAAACACAGCAGAGAGAGTCATACACTGCTGGTACAAGAGAAGGACTTGTAATGGACTGAAACCACCATGAAGCCTGAGCAGGAGGACAGACCAGGCCAAGGTCCAGGTCCAGGACCAGGACCAGGATCGATCAATCAATCAATCAATCAATCAATCAATCTTTATTTGTATAGCGCCAATTCATATCAAGTGTTATCTCAAGACACTTTACAATAGAGCACAAAGCTCTTCATATTATGGATACACATATATGCATAGATACATATATACATATATAAAATACACATATACATATATATACAAATATATACATCCAACACCCAACATGAAACCATATAGCCAATCATGAATCCCTCCATCATGGCGGCAAGAAAAAACCTTCTGTTAAGCAGCAGGAAATCTTGAATGTGGACCCCAGTCTCATGATGAACAGCAAATCCACACGATGCTGTGTTGGGTGTGTGGGCAAAGGGAGGGAGGTAAGTGGAGACAAGTGGACTAAAGTAAGAACTAAAGTTAGTGACAGATCAATGGACCAATCATAGACCTGTCGTCGTCTAATGTGTTTCTGCTGGAAACAAATTTATTAGAGGTTAGCCTCTTGAGATGCTACAACTTGTTTTCAGGAGGGTCCTCATGTCTGTGTGGTTGTGGTGATAATTTTAAAGAAGTATAATCAATAAAAGTCTTACTGAAAATAAGAATTTATGGTAGTGACGATCTCATGGGTGCCCAGACCACAAGTGCAGCCCTACCATATTTGTCTCTGTTAAGTATAAATGTATTAATGGTAGACCAGGTCAGAGGCAGGACCACCCTCATTCACAGTGATTGAGGATGTGTGCCCAGTCTTCTGACTGGTACTGTACATATGCAATATAAAACACTCTGTACACTTTGTAATACTAATGAAAACACTTTGAAGTTAATTTTTGTAATTTTGTAATATCTCAAATGTACAGAGTTGAGTTTTTTTAATCTTATTTTTATTCTTATTTCTATTTTTTTTCTTACTTGATTGTTTATGTGTGTTTAACTGTGTGGACATTTTTCTATGTCACACTTGCTTTTTTTAATTGAATTGGATTGACAAAGACAGAGACAGAGAGAGACAGAGAGAGATAGAGACGGACAGAGACAGAAAGAGACAGAGAGGAGTCTGGAGATGAAGATGAGACATCATCAGACTGGTGGACCTGCTCCCTTACCTCGGTCTGGGCTTCTGTCGGGTTCGGTTCTGCGGGTTTTTGGATGTTTGCGGGAAATCCGCAGACGGACACTAAGAGCACGCAGACCATCAGCAGCCAATCAGGAGGCGACAATGTCCGCTCCATCGGACCAGACAGTCCACAAAGATCTTTACTGAAGAGACGAAAGTCCGTCAAAGCTCTGGAACCGCTTTAAATCCATCTGATCCTCGAAAAACCTCCTCGATCCTCGTAATCACCCCAGATCCTCGTCTCTAGTCCGTTAGAGGGTTTAAGCCACGCACATGTGTTTCAAATCTGCAGACGAAGGTTGGAAGTCCTCAGTAGATGTTTCAGAGCCCTGCAGGAGATCTTTTAAACCATGCAGGAAGTCTCCTCTCGTTTTGAATCCTTTAAATCCTTCAGAGGGTTTTCTTCTATGGACCCGGTCTATCCTCTTAGATCCGGTCTAAGTTCTTGATCCGTATGATCGGTCTGGTCCGTTACTCTGCTCTCATGTTCCTGCAGCTGTCCGCAGGTTTTCTCCCCATCAGATCTATAATTAATCAATCAAATCGATCAGTGTTTTCTCCTGGATCGGCCCATGACCTCACCCGATCAGCCTGAGCTTTCCTCCTTTATTCCGCGTTTTAACCGGAATATTTCCGTTAAAGATCAGAGGAGAAACACGGATCCGTTAGTCCTACAGATGAACCTCAGGAGGATCAGACTCAGCTCTTCACCTCCGCTCGTCCTCTATCTCCATGTCCTCCTTATGTCCTCTCGTCCTCTTCTTCTTGTCTTTCTGCTCTGCTCCTCTGCTCTCCTCGGTGAGTCCCTGTTGATCTCTGACTTCTGATTGGCTGAGCCCCCCCCCCCGTGTGACGTCAGGTTGAGGTACAGTTAGTGGACTTGTGAATGAAGTCCGATCCTGGTCACAGAGGATAAATCTTCTTATAGACAGAGTAACGGCACATTAAAAATGAAATGGTAGTAAAGATAAAACCTGGAACATGCAGATTAAATATGACAAAAGAAATAAATATGAATAAATCTGCAGCAGCTCCGATTACATTATATTTATGTCCCAGTTGTTGAAAAAGTCTCAGAGCCTCTCAGAAAAAGGACAAAACATCTGTTTGATATTAAAGTGATTTCCTGCTGTTCTCTCTCTAAATCTGTGCACCACTTTATTCTCTAAAATAATCATCTTCATCCAAAACCCTCAGCATTCTGAGGTGACTATCAATGCCTGAGGCAAGCAGCGGTGTCAGACCTTAATGATTCATTTTTTATTTAGTTTGCTGTTGTGACAGAAACCTCCTTCAGCCTGTGAACAGTTAAAGGAAAGACCAGTGCTTTAGTCCTGACAGTCTCTGCTGGGCTCCAGAACAACAGCGTGGGCCCCCTGCTGGACAACAGTCCAGACTGCAGCTGTGAAGCCTGCCCTGTAGCAAACAAACAACATCTGGATGAATCAGTGTGAGTCTGTCTGTCCTCTTTGAGGCTGATGGGACCCTGGTCAGATATTGGGGGTTTGGTCCCTGATGGTCTGGGTCTGGTTTGGATGAAGATCAGTCACATCTGATTGATCACAGTCAGGATGCATCAGTGGACCATCAGAGGTCATGCTCCTGAGACCACCATCACTGAGGAACATGTTTTCATCCTTCAGATATCAGCTGACTGTCTGCACAGTCACCATGAGCTCCACTGATGACCTAAGACTGTACCTGCACTGCTCACCTCTGCTGGACTCACCTGAAACATCCCCGCAGTGTCATTTCCTCCCAGCAGGGGGCAGCAGTGGACACTGGGAGAGCCTTATCAGCTGCTGAGACATGAAGAAGACCTCACTGTAAGTTAGATAAGACCAGCAAAAGAAGAGGCAGAACATTCAGACTGTCTGTGGCTATCACCTGACATCTCTGATGTTTCCATCCTCCTCCTGTTTTATGATTTATTTTAGAGGGGCGATGGAGCAAGAACGACCAAAGGAGGACCAACACTGAAGAGGAGGCAGGATGGGAGGACAACACCAAAATCAGGAACATGTTGATGAAGATCAGGAAGATCACAGACTGGTGTTTGTGTCTCACCTTGCAGAGCAGATGGACCTGCCTGATTCATTGTCTGAAATCACACAGATCCATCTTGCTGAGCTACAACCACTAATGACTTCACGGCCAAAAGCCAGATGGCCCAATCAGGGTAGAGAGGCGGGAGCTGCAGACGTGACGACAGCAGGAAGTGACTGCATGTTTGAAAACAATGGCGGCTTCTGAGGCGGTCTCCGTGGATGAGGCAATATCTGCAGTTTTATCAGAAATGAACTCATTTTCTTCCTTAAAAGAGGAGCAAAGAACACCACTTAAAGATGATGATTGTAGTGACAGTTTTATAGAACTATAACCATTAATAATCATGAAAAGACTAATAATCTAATATTTACATTAACATCTATAATGATTATAAGGAAAGATGACTGATGTTAAATAATACAGCATCAAAATGAGAATTTATTATAAGTGATGTATTTTCTGCAGAAAATTGGGGGGGGGGGGGGGCATACTCCAGTATGCATGATCTTACATACTGGAGTTGCTGCTGTCAAACCTCCATGTTGTAGGTTCATAGTAGCTCCCTGACAGCTTTACACTCTGGCTTTTCAAATTTCAACTTCTTGATCTATGTTAAGATGATCACAGAGAGCAGAACATGTAAGATTGATATTTTTATTCTGCTCATAAGTTAATCCCAGAGCCTGTCAGGGGGCTGACAGTCCAGATGCTAACTTCAGGGTTAGTCTTCAGAAATACCTCATCCTGCACCACTCTGTGAGAACACACATGAAGGTCACACATGAAGCTCACACATGAAGGACACAAATGAAGAACACACATGAGAGACACAAATAAAGGACTCAGATGAAGGACACACATGAAGGCCTCATATGAAGGAAAAACACAAAAGTACACACATGAAGGCCTCAAATGAAGGACACACACAAAGGCCTCATATGAGGGACACACATGAAGGACACACAGGAAGGACTCAAATGAAGGACACACATGAAGTACACACATGAAAGCCTCAAATGAAGGAAGCACATGAAAGACTCACATGAAGGACACATCAAGGACTTGAATGAAGGACAAAGATGAAGGACTCAAATGAAGGACACACATGATGGACTCAAAAGAAGGACACATCAAGGACTTGAATGAAGGACAAAGATGAAGGACTCAAATGAAGGACACACATGATGGACTCAAAAGAAGGACACATGAAGGATTCAAATGTAGGACACATATAAAAATCACACATGAAGGACACACATGATGGACTCACATGAAGCACACACACTGAGGGCATGAAAGGCACACATGAAGGACACACATGAAGGACTGAAAGTGTTTTTCCGTCTTTGGTTTGTGTACATTTTACTTTTTTCTGTTTCATATGATCTCCATGACTTGGTACACCTGAGCCTTTTGTGGTAAAAAGGACTGCTGAGAGCCCCGCCCATAGTCTGAGACCTTTGCAGTGATGATGATGGACAGAGAGGACATCTGAAGGTCAGACCTGATTCAACACATTCACACATTAAATATGACCAAAAAACAAACAAAACAAAAGAACTCATGGACTCAAAGAAAACTTTTTCTATAAAGTTTTAACTCAAAGCTCGACAGAACAGCCTCAGTTCATCTGGATCAGCGTGTGTGTGTGTGGGGGTGTGTGTGTGTGTGTGTGTGTGTTTGGGTGAATTCGAGTCCTAACAGTTTCCAGATGGAGCTGCAGGACCAGCAGGCCGGAGGGCCTGGAGGACCCGGAGGAAACCAGAGGTTCTGGAAGGGCCTGGGGGGGGGGCTGTGGGGTCAGAGGGCAAAAAGAGTTTCCAGATGTGTGGTCTTCCTGTTCCTCCTCACTTCCTGTCTGTGATCTATGACGTGTGTTCCTGACATGTTTCTGTGGATGGTGGATCTTCAGTTCCCTCTCCTGTGTTGAAGATGTTTGTGACCAGATTTTTTTGTTGGTTTAAGGATTCAGATTATTTTACTTCACTGATTTAAATCATCTGAGAACCTCCACCTGATGAAGGTGAGGGACCAGAGACCCTGTGGGTCCCTTACTGCTGAGACAATAAAAACCCCAGAGTCATCATGACCATCCTTGGTCTGTTCAGTCTCAGACTAAAAAACACAAATACATAAACAAACAAAGAGATTTGATTTTGTCTTTGTTTATTTATTTTCAGAACATCAGCTCAGATGTGTTTCAGCCCCAGAGGAAGAGCAGCAGGAGCACAGACATGAGGACAAAGAAACAGTGCAGAGAAAGAGAAACAGGAAGAGAAAGAGGAAGGGGGAGGAGAAAAGAGGAAGAGGAAGAGGGAGAGGGGGAGGAAGGAGGAAGAGGGAGAGGAAGGTGGATTTCTGGACCGTGTCCCTCCTGGTCTCTCAGACTGAGGGGGACACATCAGTAATGTCCTCCTTGTTCTGGATCTCTGTCATGTCTGACGAAAACAATCCTGCAAAAAGCACTCTGAGAGAGCAGACCTCCTCCAAAGCAGCCCAGCTCCACCCATAAATTGTGATTTCCACCAACATTATAGTCCTATATTTATTTTATACCTACATTGTGGAATGAAAAATATCAGTCTGCAAGAAGTGTGATTATTGTTGATATAAGTATCATCCAATAGAGTGACCTTCAGGGACAAAATGTAATTGAAATCAAATTCTAATTGGTCAAATAAATAACATTCATCAGGCAGTAGATACACATTTATTTATTGATATTTTTTCAACTAACTTTCAAACCATACAGTTGAAATTATAGACTACTTAACTCCAAATACCAGTAAGGTATAAATAATATAATCCTGTCAAAAGCTGTCAAAATCAAACAATAAAGTATTCAATTCTAACTTTCATTTGAAACTTAATATTTACAGACAAAAATCCTTGTTCAAAAATAGTTTCTGACAATGGCATCCCTGATTGCATGTCCAGTCACTCTCATTCTGAGAGAAAGGCAGAGGCCGGTCTTCATTTTCAGCAGCTCAGGTGCATCATTGGCATCATCATAGAGAGGGACATTCTGCTTTGTAGAAACATTGTGCAGGATAATACAAGCAAGTATTAATGTGCACGCTCCTTGGGGTTCCACTCGCAAGTAGTTGAGGCATGCAAAGCTCCATTTAAACGCTCAGTGGCACACCTTGTTTTGGATTGAGCAGTGTTGATGCATGCCTGCTCAGGTGTGTTTGGTGCAAGAAAAGGGGTCATCAACCATGGTGGGGGTGGATAGGCACTATCTCCTAATATTATGCCATCGGTTGGTCTGGAGCCTTCTGCACAGAGCACTGTCTCTCAGGATAAGTGCATGGTGGACAGACTCAGGCCACTTCACAACATAGCTCGTGATGAGGAGGTCAGCATCATCTACAAGTTGTATGTTTATGCTGTGCCTTCCCTTCCTGTTGATATACTCCCACTCTCTCTCATGGGGGGCTTGTATAGACACATGAGTGCAATCGATAACCCCAATAGTATTGGGCATGTTCCCCAAGAGTAAGAACTTGTGCTTGGTCTGGGAAATGTGGTCACCCCTTGGAAAACAAATTGATTGGCCAGGCTGCACAAAGTGACTGACACAGCTTTCACCACATTACTCACAGTTGATTTGTCCACTCCTATACTATCACCAACAACTTGGTAAAAATACCCAGATGCATAGAAGCACAGAGCAATGAGGACCTGTTCTTCCACGGACAGACAGTGACTCCTTCTGGTTCTGCGATGAAGCTCTGGCCTGACAAGGTCTGTAATGTATTTAATATCAGCATTCCCAAACCGAAACTGAGCATAAAGCTCCTCATCTATGGTATTCTCTCCTGACAAAATGGGAGTGGCGATGGACTATACCTGCCATGTCAGTGGCCCTTTTCAAGTCCTCTGAGAAAGACTGAATGCTGAGCTGATAAGCTGCACCTTGTTCTCCATCAATCAACCCTGCCCAGGACCTATAGAGCCTCTGGTCACCACACCAAACAGGTGGAACCATGGACTCTAAAGGATCTAATTTCACAGAGGCAGAAACCCATGCACTGCCTCAATAGTAGGATGTTTTAGTTGTACAAAGGGAGGAGAACTGACCAACAAGAAGAAAGAAGATGTTTGGGCTGAAATCACACAGAATGTAAATGCCACAGGATCTGGCCAGAAAAGGACCACCGATCAGGTGAAATGTAGATGGAAGAATCTAAAGGCCAAAGCAACAAAGGACCACGCAGAGGCAAAAAACACTCAAACAGGCAGCAAGCCCTTCGAGAGAGGTGAACACACGGACTTGGTTCTTGACATAATTGGTAGGAAGCATTCACAAGGTCTTCATGGGATTCAGGGTGTTGCAGGGGACGGTGAGCCCACAGTCGAAGAGTAAAGTGAGTCATTTCCTACTGATGCAGAGGAAACTGGGATTCTTGATGTCAGTCCTGTTACTGTGGAAGGAGAAGCTGCACAAGAAGAGACAGTAATCACTGCAACAGGAAGTCAAAGAGGCTTAAAACATCTTTTGCATAAGATGATGATGGTCCCAATAAAAAAGAAACTGAAAGAGCAGAGGAACACATTACTTCAACCAAACTGCAGCAAACAAAAGCCAACCTTGAGATCCTTCTCCTGAAAGCAAAGCTTGGTCAGCGCACAGATGACTTTTTGTGGGACAGATATGGTCTGGCTGGGCAAAAGACTTTGAAAATGGGGTATTACTACTTTCTGTGCTTTCTTTTTGTTTCTTAAAATAAATCAACTCTGAGTGACCACATGCTGGCCATTCCACCAGATTTTTTTGTTTGTTTTTTACACACCTAGCAGCCTTCAGACTGATATGCAGTCTAATTTGAGCACTCATTATCCGAATTTGGTAATCTTGAAAATTTTAAATCTGCATCAGACTGATCCAATCCAACGCTGCTTTGAAAAACTGGGATAAAAGTAAGACAGATTTCGTGATCTGGATAGCAAAAAAGAGATTTCAAAATCCAAATAATTTTCATCCAGTTCACACCTTTTGAACAACTGGGGCCAGAGGATCGATCTCTAAAGAGTTTTTGGATTGTAGGTGGTAATGAATGATTCTTGGCCCTGTACATTATTAGTGCTGTCTGCAGCTCAACATGAATTTGACTAGTTTGACCTTATAAATAGTGAATTTGTGTGTTAGCCAACACTTCAACACAGTTGCTTCTATATGGTAGAACAAGTGCACAGTAAAGAATATGTAGTGTCTTTTAGTCAAGTACTTGTTTTGCTGTTTAATACTGAGATGATTCTTGATATTTTTTTTTCCTGTACATGTTCTACGTGTGGTTTCCAGTTGATCCTTTCATCAATTATAATACCTAGAAATCTTCGGGCACCCTTTCAATAATAACCCCTTCTACCTGGACCTGCAGCTGTGAATCATCCCTACATCTACTAAATAACATCATTTTTGTCTTACTTAAGTTTAGTGAGAACTTGTTGTAATGGAACCAGTTCTTTATTGTGCTTAATTCTTGGTTCACTAATGTGTCTCCGGAGTAAAAAATATTGGTTTCCTTAGCAAAAAAAAACATCTTGAGAACAGAGGACACCTTACACAGGTCATTGATATAGGAAACAAAAAGTTTGGGTCCCAATACTGAACCCTGGAGGACCCTGCAAGCAATGCTCAGACACGTCGAGTTGTATTTACCCAGCTTCACAAACTGTTGCCTTTTGCTTAAATGGCTTTTAATCCATTTTAAGACTAATCCTCTTTTGCTGTATCCATCTAATTTATTTATCAAAATATCATGATTGATAGTGTCAAACGCTTTTTGAGATCAGGAAATATTCCAGCCGTGAACTTTTTATCTATTGCATTAGTAATTTCTTCAATTGAGTCAATTATTGCCAGTGTTGTTGATTTTAGTTACCAACCATAGTGGCTATCTGCAAGCAACTAATGTTTATCCAAAAAGTATGCAGCAGAATGACCTTCACTGTTTCATTTTGTGTGGAAATTTGCTGGTTTTAATTGATAAGCTGTAGTTGAATCGAAGTGGCTGAGAGATCTCTTCGATGACTCTTTTCACCACTTTGATGTCAATATCATCACCATCCATGGACATTTTATCATTACATTTTTCAACAGTATAAACAGTGTCCTTCTCATTAACAGCTGTAAGGAACACTGAGCTGGCGTTTCTTTCAATCAGAGCATGGTTCTCAGGAGAAGGCACTGGATCAGGGATGTTAGTTCAGGTCTCACATAAGATAAGATATCCTTTATTAGTCCCACAGGGGGAAATTCCAAAAAGACATATACAAAAGACATATATCTATATATATATATATATATATATATATATATATATATATATATACATATATATATATATATATATATATATATATATAGAGAGAGAGAGAGAGAGAGAGAGAGAGAGAAATACACACACACACACACACACACATATATATACATATATACATATTTCTTTAGGGTACTCTATTTCTATTAAGTATACCCATAGTTCTTTGATATTATTTTTGTTGTGGTCTAATACAGTATTTTATTATAATGGTCGTTTTTACTTTTCCTAATGATACTGGTTAAATTACTTTGAGATTTCTTATACTTGATTTCCCCCTCTACGGTTTTCTTTTTTATAAAGTCTCTGTACAGTGGGGGGGTGTCAGTACTGGACTGGTTTTCAGGTTATGGTCTGTTTGGTTAGCAGGAAAGAGCGAGGACAGGTACTGAGACCTCCATGATGCCTCTGCTCCTGCTGTGAAGCAGATCCAGAGTCAGAGTGTTCAGAGACAGCAGGACCAGGCCATGAAAACTGGAGAGCCTCATCTCTACAGCAGAACAGTGTCTCTGTGATCGGCCATCACACCCTGACCTCTGACCTCCTCTGTGAGAACAGACGGTGCTCAGTGAGTTTGGTTTAACAAAGGGTTAATGATACCAACACAGCATCTGTTTGCTCTGTAAACAAAGCATTGTGGGAACACTTGGGGGGGGGGGGTATCTTTCTGTCTGCAGGGAGATAAGACAGAGAGGTCACTGAGGTCACCATGAATCAGCTGATGGAGGATCAGAGTCACTGATCATATCTGTGACTCTGAACATCTGTCTGACATCAGCACAGACCTCTGTGGTGTCACCTGAGCAGGCAGATGCTGAGTGCTGAGGCCCATCAGTCTCTTTGTTCTCTGTCCTCAGGGTGAGGATCTGCTCTGATGGTTTATGGTCCACAGCGGCATTCTCTCTGCTCCGACCGCTGTGACACCGTAAAACATGGTGTTTGTTCGGGGTCAAAGGTCACAGAGGAGCAGTGTTTGTGTTTCCCTCTGCTGTAAAGGAGAGAGGAAACAAAAAACCCTCCAAAATAAGAGCGTGGACTCGGCCTCTGATACTCTGGGATGGGTGGGGGTCCAGATGTAGTTTAAGGTCCTACAGACAGAAACATCAGTGCAGACCTCCGCCTGACTTTGACTCCACCCAGGAGACCAAGAGGGACAGACGATCTCATCTTCATCACCAGACATTTACTAGAGCTCAAATACAAACACTGAGACTCTGTTTAGCGAGATAAATGCAGGATTAAAGGGAGTTAAGCTATTTTTTCAGTAGTACTCCTCCACAGCAGCAGGCAGTCTACACCAAGGATCCCAGGCCACCTACAAGACCAGAGCCAGAGACGAGTACAGGAGCAAACAGAAAGGGGCAGAGGCAGATATGGAGAGAGAGTGTGAGAGAGGATAGAGCCCAGTGTGCCAGATCCCCCCGGCAGTCTAAGCCTATTGCATCTTAACTATGTGTCTAAACTATGGACTATGAACTGGTCCCTAACTGAAAGCTTTATCAAAGAGGAATGTTTTAAGTCTAACCTTAAAGGTACAGAGGGTGTCTGCCTCCTGAACCGTGGTCGGTAAATGGTTCCAGAGAAGAGGAGCCTGATAACTGAAGGCTCTACCTCCCATAATATACACCAACATTACTTATTTGTACAGATAGATTTATTTAAGTGGAAAAAGCTGTTTTCAGGATAGTAAGGCCAATCAAAGCTCTGTTTCAAAAAATACTGAAATATTTCTGCACAGCAAAATCTGTATTGACAAATTAACACTGTCAGAGATAATATGAACACTTCTTAAGACTTGAAAAGTGTCCACTCTTTATAGTACATTTTTTAAATGTTCAGTAAAATCATTCAGAGAATATTTCCATTTGCAGAGTCATAATGCTGATGGTGAAATGAGTCTGCCCCCTAAAAATCTCATTAAACACCTCTATCCTCTGACCTACGCTGAGCGTGAGTATGATGTAAAATACTGTTACTAGGCTGTTTAGGTCAATATCAGGGAATTATATCAGTCATGTGGTAAAATTAAGAATACTTTAAGAACAACACTTCATCAGAAAAAAGCTCTCCAGGAACTTTATAAATCAAAAATTAAAAGATCAATTTTGTGTCTGATTTTGTTATTTATATCAACAACAATGTTTCAGGCAGAGCCCTTCTTCTAGTACCAATCTGTAACACAGACAGGTGACCCTATGTACTTATTAGTAATCAGTGTTGATACATATACATATAAATATAAATATATATATATATATATATATATATATATATATATATATATATATATATATATATATATATATATATATATATATACAGTTGTGTTCAAAATAATAGCAGTCCCACATCACTAGCAAGATAAATAACTGTTTCTGTAAGAATTTCAACTTCTACACTGCAAGTAAGTTTCTAGAAGGTTTAGTAAAGGTATAGAAAACCAACAGACCCAACAGGCATGACGTGCATGCTGCTGATTCTGTGAAACTGAATCATTAACTGAAAGGGGCGTGTTCAAAAAATAGCAGTGCTGAGTTCAATTAGTGAGGTAATTGATTGTGTGAAAAAAATAGGTGTTAAACAGGTGGCCCTTATTTAAGGATCAAGGCAACTGACGCTGCATATGCTGGCTGTGCATTTGTCCTTGAAAAACAGAGTAAAATGGGTCGTTCGAGACATTGTTCAGAAGAAGAGCGTTCTTTGATTAAGAAGTTAATAAAAGAGGGGAAAACCTATAAAGAAGTTCAGAAAATGATAGGCTGTTCAGCTAAATGATATCAAATGCTCTAAAGTGGTAGCCAAAACCAGAAAGGCGAGGAAGACAAAGAAAAACGACTATTCAAATGGATCGGAGAATAACCAAAATGGTAAAGGCTCAGCCAATGATCAGCTCCAGGAGGATCAGAGAAGATCTAAGGTTGCCTGTGAGTACTGTAACAATCAGACCACGTCTATGTGAAGCCAAGCTACCAGCAAGAAGCCCCCGCAAAGTCCCATTGTTAAAAAAAGACGTGCTGAAGCCGTTACAATCTGCCAAAGAACACATTGACTGGACTAAAAACAAATGGCCCAATATTTTGTGGACTGATGAGAGTAAGATAGACAGTTTGTCAGACGGCCTGAAAACACTGAATTCAAGCCACAGTACACAGTGAAGACAGTGAAGCATGGTGGTGCAAGCATCATGATATGGGGATGTTTCTCCTACTATGGTGTTGGTCCTATTTATGGCATACCAGGGATCATGGATCAGTTTGAGTACATCAGAATACTGGAAGAAGTCATGTTGCCGTATGCTGAAGAGGAAATGCCCTTGAAATGGGTGTTTCAACAAGACAATGACCCCAAACACACCAGCAAGTGAGCAAAATCATGGTTCCAGACAAACAAAATTCAAGTAATGGAGTGGCCAGCACAATCCCCGGACCTTAATCCCATAGAAAACTTGTGGGCTGACATAAAAAATGCTGTTCATGAGGCAAAACCAAGAAATGCAGAGCAATTGTGGAGCGTAGTACAATGGTCCTGGGCTTCAATACCTGTTGACCGGTGCCAGAAGTTGGTAGGCTCCATGCACCACAGATGTGAAGCAGTTATCAGAAACTGTGGTTATGCAACTAAATATTAGTTTATGATTCTCAGGAAAGTTGAATCATCAAGCAATTCTTAGCTTATACACTACATTTTTGAGTTTGTAAATAAAGATGTCAACACTGCTATTTTTTTGAACATTATATTTCTTAATTTTCTGTAAAATATTATCAAATTCAATTACTTTTTCCAATTTTCTTGCTTTGAAATAGAATGTGCAGTGTCCCCAATGCATTTGTGTGCATTAAAATAAAATTTATTTTAAGAATTTTGAGGTTTACTCACCTTTTTAAACACACTGATATTATTATGAACATAACTATATACATATATATATATGTATAAAGTTATGTTCTATATATAAAAAACTCTTCTCTCACCCACCCCCTCTCCCCGGTGGGGTGGGTGGCTGTTCATCCTCTTCAGCTCGGGTCCTCTACCAGAGGCCTGGGAGCTTGAGGGTCCTGTGCAGTATCTTAGCTGTTCCTAGGACTGCACTCTTCTGGAGTGAGATGTCTGATGTTTCTCCAGGGATCTGTTGGAGCCACTTCTCCAGTGTGGGGGTCACTGCTCCGAGTGCCCCGATGACCACATGCACTACTGTTGCCTTCACCTTCCAGGCTTTCTCTAGCTCTTCTTTGAGCCCTTGGTATTTCTCTAGTTTCTCGTGTTCCTTTTTCCTGATGTTGCTATCACTTGGGATGGCTACATCAATCACAACGGCTTTCCTCTGCTGCTTATCCACGATTACAATGTCCGGTTGGTTGGCCATTACCATTTTGTCGGTCTGTATCTGGAAGTCCCACAGGATCTTTGCTTGGCCATTCTCAATCACCTTGGGAAGTGCTTCCCATTTTGACCTTGGGGTCTCCAGTCCATATTCTGCACAGATGTTCCTGTACACTATACCGGCTACTTGGTTATGGCGTTCCATGTATGCTTTTCCTGCCAGCATCTTACACCCTGCTGTTAGGTGCTGGACTGTTTCAGGGCTCTCTTTGCACAGCCTGCACCTGGGATCTTGCCTGGTGTGGTAGATCCGGGCCTCTATTGCTCTGGTGCTCAAGGCCTGTTCCTGTGCAGCCATGATTAGTGCCCCTGTGCTGTCCTTCAGTCCAGCCCTCTCTAGCCATTGGTAGGATTTGTTCATATCAGCCACTTCAGCTATCTGTCAGTGGTACATCCCATGCAGAGGTTTCTCCTCCCATGATGGTTCCTCTAGTTCCTCCTTCCCTGTCAGTTTCCACTGTCTGAGACACTCACTAAGCGCTTGATCTCTTGGGGCCATCTTCCTGACGTAGTCATGGAGCTTGGATGTTTCATCTTGGATAGTGGCTCTGATGCTCACTAACCCTCTGCCTCCTTCTTTGCGCTTAGTGTATAGCCTCGAGGTACTGGACTTGGGGTGAAACCCCCCGTGCATGGTGAGCAGTTTCCGAGTTCTAACGTCTGTGGCCTGAATTTCCTCCTTTGGCCAGCTTATTATTCCAGCTGGGTATCTGATCACTGGCAGGGCATAGCTGTTAATTGCCCGAACCTTGTTTCTACCATTGAGCTGACTCTTTAGGACTTGCCTTACTCGCTTCAGGTACTTGGTCGTTGCTGCTTTCCTAGTGGCCTCTTCGTGGTTGCCATTTGCCTGTGGTATGCCAAGGTATTTGTAGCTCTCCTCCACATCTGCTATTCTGCCTTCTGGGAGTGTAATGCCCTCTGTATGGACTACCTTCCCTCTTTTTGTCACCATTCGGCCACACTTCTCCAGTCCGAACGACATTCCGATGTCACTGCTGTAGATCCTGGTGGTGTGGATCAGTGAGTCGATGTCTCGCTCACTCTCAGCGTACATAACTATATACATATATATATATGTATAAAGTTATGTTCTATATATATATTATATATATATATATATATATATATATATATATATATATATATATGTCAACAGGTTCTTTTACAGGTACACACTCTATCTAAACGTGAAGATAGACCCCTGGACACTGTCTAACTTGCAAGAAATTTATTTAGTTGCAACATTTTGGTCTCAGACTTTCATCAGGCAAACAGTTTGTTAAAGAGAGCAGGACGTCTTAAATAGGAAGTGGCTATCACAATCATCATCATGACATCACATCTGCACCAACAAAAAATAAACAAACATCAACATCACCAGACAAAAACGAGTTAATATGATAAAAGTCTTATAAGAGCCTACAAATAAGGCTGCAAATGAAAACATTAGTTACAAATGATACATTTTAGGGGACAATGAAGGTCCATAAGACAAGTAACGTTGTAGAGAAGCATTATAATAAACTTGAAGTTGACACAACCCATTGATCATTAAATCACCGAAATCTGCAAGACTCCAAAATACGCCAGCCTAAAATGCAGTAAAACCTGTTGACTTCAGTACATACAAATAGACACATTTAGTAGGTCACGAGAGGCATGACTAGGCCTATAGCATGAAGTGCAATCAACTTACCCTGGGCAACTCACATCTATCCAGGGTTGACTAACCACACCAATGGCAATCAGGATAATCTATAGCACGACTCGGATTATCAACAGGGTAATTCAATCCAGGTTTGTCTCATCAAGAGCCGTGAACGCACACGTATAAAGGGAGGGCTCAGAGGCAGCTGACCAATCCCAATCATGAGCAGCAAACACGCTGAGAACCACAGGGAACACACTGACAGAGCTCCCTATTTCACATGTGAAGAGCAACGTCTGATAATGTTAAAATAGAGACAGGAAACACCGTAGCGGCTGTCAATCATAGGCAAAATGCGTGGTAGTGCATAGCAGACTGTGTAAATGCATAAGTTACTCCTCAATGGCTCAATCTGACACTGATCACACTCGTGAATCTCATGAAACAATTATCATCCCATCCTCCAGATGTAATCCCTCTGGAGTGAGAAGGTCGTGTGGGCAGATACAAAATAAATACAAAAACATCACTGCATCTGTAGCTAAGTTGGTCTGTTTCATGTCATATCATGCTACATGTAAGATTTAAGTCGTCGCCACAATGAAATCATGTCAACATGCCAATCTGATGTCTGACCCAAATTAACAATTTAAAAATCAGCAGCTGGACTAAAATACACCCCCCTCTTTAAAGGAAAAAGCCCTCAAACACAATGAATAAAGTGCAGGAATGACATGATAGAATAATGTGCTGTTTCACATCATCATTAAATCACTTTTATTTGTCAAGTAGCTATGGTGCATTTGAATGGATGAAAGGGGCTATATAAATGAAGTTTATATAGCAGGGCGATGCACAACGACTGCGGGGCAGTCAGTGCACCGCTCCTGCGGGTCACACCAAAATGTTGCGACTAAATGAATTTCTTGCAAGTTAGACGGTGTGCGGCAGTCTATCTTCACATTTAAATTGGCTTTTTTTCTCCTACACACCTGTCTCCTGAATTAGATATGCGAAGTACTCTTCTGATTTGTCACAGGTACATGCTCTTTGCTTTGAAAAACAAAATCTGAATAATTTTGATCCAGATTACACCTTTTGAACAACTGGTCCCGGGGTCCATGCTGGAGCTGAAGTGAATCTGGTGTAGTTCAGATTATCGTCCACAGGGTGTCAGTGTGGAGCTGCTGCTGATCAGTGGGTGATGAAGATGAAGATTGAGGAGTATGAAGAACAAAAAATGACATAAGGATAAATAAATTTAAAAAAAATACATAAATACATGAAAAATAAATATATTTTGGTAATAAAAAAGCCTTTTTTCTGTACTTTACGTTTATTTATTTATGCATTTCTACTTTAATATATTTATTTATTTATGTATTTCTACACTTCTACATTTAATTTCTACATTTCCACATTTATTCATTTATGTATTTCTGCGCAATGTCTTTTTTGTTCATCATGGGCGCATGAAACACATTAATGTAACATATTTTATTTTAAATGTAGGTTCAATATATAGTTTACTGTTACCTTTATTTTGAAAACCGGAAGTAAATACGCTGTTTCTCCGAATTTACCATAATGCTGAGAATACTTGTACACTCGAAATTTAAGTGCTGCTGATTTGACCACGGAGATGGGAGTTACGGCTGGCTTGACCGCAATTACAGAACTTCAGGTTAACCAAAGCCCCGTTTCCACCAAGTGGTCCGGTATGGATCGGCACGGTTTGGCTCAGGCCGGATCGGTAAAGCCTGATCCTGGTTGCGTTTCCACAGCCAGCTGTACCCTACTTGGTAGGCGGCGTGTAATCCGGATGCCGATAGTATGACGTCATGGCAGCGTGACACAGTGTAACCGGCTATTAGATACAACGAAGGAGAAAACGCGACACAGTAAACAAAGAGCAACGATTTTTTTCACCGGGAATACTGAGGAAGGTCTGCACCTCCACAGTGACCATGGGATGCTCGATCTTGATGCCATTTTCCGAACAAAAAAGCCTTGAGAGTTATCTTCACCAAGACGAGTGGAGATTTAAACATGGCGGGGCTGTGTTGTTGTTTATTACCGCTGTCGCACGGGAAGGGAAGTCTCCTTCAACCAATCAACGGGCTGCAGTGTTTCTAGCTCCAACTTCTGGGGTCGGATCGGTATGCTTGGCACCCCAACAGAAGGGTCCCAAAAAGTAGGACGGTACGGTTCGCTTATAAGGGGTCCTGTCCCGGTTTTAGGCTATAGAAACACCACAAAAAGCGAGCCGTACCGAGACAAACCGAACTGAACCCTCTGGTGGAAACGGGGCTTAAGCGGCTAGTAGGCTACTAGCGAGCTTAAGGCTAACCTGTGTACCAGCAGAGACGGTAAAGGAGCTAAAACAGCTCACTGAAGGTTAAATTTCGAATACATCAAGCTGCTTTTATCCATTCACATGATGTTAATAACACTTTCAGTCAAGGCGGAGGGACGGTGGTTCCTCTGCTGACTCCTCTGTGGGGGAGGGGGGTATCTGTATCTGCAGTACCCGTCAAGCCAAGGCAGCATGAGGAGATCCAATCACACCGATGTAACCAATCCGGCCTTAGACTGAGGTAAGACCACCTATATAATTAACATACTTGCACAGAAATAAAAATAAATGAATAAATGTAGACATGTAGAAATACAGGAATAAATAAAAAAATAAATGGATATAGAAATAAATAAATATATAAATACAGAAATAAATATATAAAAGTAGAAATGCATATATGAATAAATAAATAAATGTAAAAATGAATATATTACCAAAATGTTTATTTTTTATTTATGATTATATTGATTTATATATCCTTATGTCGTCCGTTGTTCTTCACTGGGGAGACCCTTCGGCTCCAGTGGAGCACGGCTCATGGTCCTGATCTGTTCGGACATAAAATTCTGTGGTTACAGTCGGAAAATGATCTATTTGCCCTGCAGGCCCCAGCGAGGATCGAACTCGCGACCCCTGGTTTACAAGACCAGTGCTCTAACCACTGAGCTATGGAGCCGCTGCCGATTTACACCATCAGAGTACAGCTACTTAAACCGGGAACACCTCCCCGCGAGTGACGTCACCATTCTCCGAACTACAGCTTGTATGTAACCTGGTCAAGAGTGAACAGCTAGGTACCACAGGTACAACTCCTTCAATCAAAGACAGTATAGATGCAGAGGCTGGTTACAGCCTGAATCCACACCGTAGGCCCACAGTGTTAGTCATTTATAGTGACAGGTAAAACACGTGTCCCCGTTCAACAGAAAACATGTCCGCAGTAACCGAAAAGCTTAAACTCCTGCCCAGCAGAAGCCCCTGTGTCCTCTCCATGCCTCCATCTGTGGTCTGGGGTTAAACTCGGCGCAGAAAGAGCTGAATTCAGGACAAACTCACCTGTTTCCTCGGAGCTGGCCTTCACGCTGCTGTACCGAGGCTCATGTAAATTAAATTCAGTATCACTGCTCTCAGTCACACCTCCGGAACGCGACTTTGCGACCTCGGCGGCCACTCTCCATGCAGAGTCAATGTACAGCCGCGATGTGGCGCGGCTAACCCTTCCGCGACGCGACAGCTGCGATACATGTTACGTTACCATTTCCATTTTAAGACTAAGATTAGCACTTGATGTTATTTTGGAAAGAAAACAAATGAAACTAAACCGCAGGACGCAGGTGCAAACCACTGTGGAAGTGCTTGTTGACCCACTTGTCTCCGCCCACCTCCCTTCAGGGCTAGACTGGGAGCAAAATATGGCCCTGGCATTTTTGGCATGGCGGCCCACCACAGTTATTTACACAATATGCCAGAGGTGGGATCAAGTCACTGTTTTGCATGTCTTAAGTCACAAGTCTTTGGTCTCAAGTCCTGAGTCAAGTCGAGTCTGGAGACTGGAAAGTCGAGTCAAGTCTTCAAGTAATAGCAGGAAAGTCAAGTTTAAAATCTTCAGCTTTAAAATTTAATGTCAGATTATGTCATCGACATTTCTCACCCAATTAAATGCCATTTAAACAATACAATATTATTTTATACTTTTTATATATTTTCATTGATATAGAAAACCAGTTTGACTGAACTCATCCACACAAAGGAAGTGTATTACACTCAGAATATTGTACACTCTCACTTTACAGTTTCACAGGGTGGTCATCTAAATTTGTTTCAAGGGCCAATTTTTGTACTCCTAACAAAAGCCACAGGGGCTGTATTAAAACCCCCCAAAACAATACAGTATAACATTTTTGGTCCAATTTATATATATGTAGTCAAATACTTAATATTTTGTGCAATTGTACTGATTGCTTAGCCTACAAAAGTGAAGTCAGTCCTTATCCACCATACTGCCATCAGACAGCATTATGGGTGACAGGGACAATTGTGATATCTTGGCTACATCTCACTGGTCTGTCATGTTGTCCATCTCTGGGTTTGACTTAAAGATGCTCATTTTCCTGGATGAATGTTGGCTAATATTGGCTGACAGGTGGATTTCTGTAAATCAAATCCCAGTAGTTTTAGGGATTGCATTTACAGCTCTAATTACTTTCCAAACTTCAACTAATGGGGGCCGGTTAGGAAGCTGTGGAGGACCTGATGTGGCCTCAGTCATCCAGTATGATGACAGATTTGTCAAACAAGGTAGATTCTGGGGGTGACTCTGTCCTCTTGCTGGAAATGTAGAAAAGGTTTTTAACATTAGTTAATTTGTAAAATGGAAGGAAACATTGATATTTGGCTCATTTTAGATAAAACATAAACTGAAGTGATGGCTCTTACAGCTCTATCCTGAGAACCTGAGGCTGACTCATAACTCTTAGTCTTTGTGTTCACTTAAACCGCACACATTAGCCACCGAGACACCGTTTAAATACCAAAAATCACATGAAGTGATTCCCTGCCCCTTGCACTGCGCGTCTTTGTGCGTCTTTACGCTCACCGGCACACAGACGAGCCAGTGCACAGAGACAATGAGCGATTCAGGAGTTATTTAGATGAAATATTCACGTGCACATGGGCTGGCCTGCAAACAGGCATACCTGACAGACAACAGTGGTAACAGCCACGCTTTAATGAAGACTATCAGGCCTGTAGTTCACAGAGCAGATGGTGGCTGCATCACTTTGGATCAGACGAGGATGAAGATCTCGTCTTCACGTTTTCACACCGAGACAGGCTGAGAGATGTCATTGGATTGGCCCAATGTCCTTCGAGAAAATCAAGCAATGGGCCGTTTCGGTCCACAAAAGTGATTTAAATATATGATTTATATACTTTTTTTTTTTTGGTGAAACCGTGATAGCCCCAGGCTGGCCCAAAACGTGCGTCTGCCCACCGGGCATTTCCCGGTATGCCAGATGGCCAGTCCAGCCCTGCCTCCCTTTCTTCGCTCACACACCCAACACAGCATAGTGTGGATGGCTGTTCATTATGAGACTGGATCTGGTCCAGACCTCCAGCTAATAAACATCTTTTTTCTGTAAGCCCCCTACAAACACACTGCACTGTAGTTTGGTTGGCCCAGTGCTGTGCTCTTGATGGATTAATGTTGGGTTTTGGATATATGTATGTGTGTATGCCTATTTATATATGTATCTATGCATATACACAAGTGGACAAAACTGCTGGTTCTCTACCTTTAAAGAATGAAAAACCAACAGCGGTCACTGAAATAACTTGAAACTGACAAAAGGGGCTGCTTTGCTGCATCTGTGCCAGATGCAGCAAAGCAGCCCCAGAACATAACTGAGCCTCCTCCATGTTTCACAGTAGGTACAGTGCTCTTTTCTTTGTATGCTTCATTTTTGTGTCTGTGAACATAGAGCTGATGTGACTTGCCAAAAAGCTCCAGTTTTGTCTCATCTGTCCAAAGGACATTCTCCCTGAAGCTTTGTGGCTTGGCAATATGCATTTTGGCAAATTCCAGTCTTGTTTTTTTATGATTTGCTTTCGAACTGTAGTCACAGGAACATCAAGCTGCTTGGAGATGGTCTTATAGCCTTTACCTTTAACATGCTTGTCTATAATTTTCTTTCTAATCTCCTGAGACAACTCTCTCCTTAGCTTTCTGTGGTCCATGTTCAGTGTGGTACACACCACAATCAAATCAGCACAGTGACTACTTTTCAGCCTTTAAATAGGCAGACTGACTGATTACAAGCTTGAAGACACCTGTGACGTTAATTACAGGACACACCTTAGTTTAACATGTCCCTATGGTCAAATCAATCAAATTTAATCTTTTCTAGGGGAACCATCATTTTTGTCCAGGCCAGTTTCATTATTTTGTTTTTTAAAATAATTCTGTTGAACCACAATTCAAAAGCAATGTCTGATTTTCATTAGTTAATTTTCAGTAAATTTTTTATTTATTATTACTTCTGTCAGTTTCAAGTTATTTCAGTAACCATTGTGGGTTTTCTTTCTTTAACGGAAAGGTACCAACAATTTTGTCCATCTATAAATGACGAGTTTGTCTTCAGCCTGCTCTATTGTGAAGTGTCTTGAGATAACACTTGTCATGAACTAGAGCTATACAAATAAAGATTGATACTTACAAACACATTCCCACACATTCACACACATCACATCTACATACCGACACTGTCGTGGGAGCAACTCGGGGATAAGTGTCTTGCCCAAGAACACATCAACATGTGACAGCTGGAGCTGGATTCAAACCCTCAACATGTTGGTAAAGCGAACTACTAGACTGAGACAGACGTCCTCAAACTGTTTCCTTATCTGACAAGCAGATGGTCAGTCAGGTTAAAGGTCACCCTGAGGAAACCCACACATGCACAGGGAGAACACGTGAACCCTGGCCAGTAAGGCCCTAACAAACTCAGGAGTCAAACCAGCAACCTTCTTCCTGTGAGGCAATAGCAGGCCCTGCCCTGGAAGATGCAAGATCATTTTAATGTTTATATGCTGTCATGACTTCTCTTAAGATATTTTTGGGTGGTTTGGGGGTCAAAGTTCAGACATACTAGAGTATAAAATAATTTTATTAAAATTACCAAAGTGATTTTAAAACATTCATTCAGTGAGTATTAAACATCCAACATGAGAAAACATGAGTTTCTGTTAAAATCATGCAAGTGCAAAAACATTACAGTGTGCATAAAACCTTCAGGCACACTCCCTGACAGAAAGACATCCGAACATCAGACAGAGATATTTCATATTCATTTGCATCATCATGTCTGACTTCTACACTGAGGGGACCAAGTCATCCACAGGATTAAGAACAAACACCTGATTCTGATGTTTGACCTCAGCTGCTCGTGTCCTCCATGTTGTTATTTTTAAACACAGTGGCGTTAAAGGTAAATTCATCAGAAAATCAAGTTTAAACTGCTCCGTGCATTCATCTCCCTCATCATCTCTGCTTTTCATCCTTTACACATAAATCACGTGGTCAGAGTTCCCGCAGATGACCCCGGCATCCTCATAGTGGGCACAGTTGTGCATGGCGACGCCGGCGTGTTTGCAGTCGAGCAGCGTGGCCTCGTGCCCTTCGCACTGGACGTCGTCCAGGAGGATCCGTAGGTCCCTCCCCTCGCCAAACTCTGAGTTTTTAGACGCCTTCAGAGCAAACCTGAAGCCCAGCTGTCTGCAGACCACCGCCGCATTGTTGGTGGTCCACAGGTCATCGCACACCGTGCCCCACTCTCCGCCCACGAACACCTCCACCCGCCCACGGTCGCTCCGTCCCTCCTCGTCCCCCACCACTCTCACCGCTCCGTCCCTCGGCTCCGGGCGGCTCTCCGCTCTGGGCCTTCCC
This sequence comes from Cetoscarus ocellatus, assembly GCA_037902135.1. Taxonomy (NCBI): domain Eukaryota; kingdom Metazoa; phylum Chordata; class Actinopteri; order Labriformes; family Labridae; genus Cetoscarus; species Cetoscarus ocellatus. The sequence goes on along the minus strand of JBAMNC010001541.1, from coordinate 12,121 downwards.
TTCCTGCGGCGACCCTTCCTCTTCGGGTGTCGGGAGGGTTTTGGAGCGCTGGTGGTGGGCAGGGCCGTGGTCCGGTCCGACCCCAACTCCCCCAGACGGTCAATGAGCTCCTGGAGCCAATCATATGACTCTGTGGGCGGAGCCTCAGTCCCGGGATTGCTTGGAGACTCCTCAAGGATCAGAGCTGAAAATCAGAGTGAGATCAAAGGATTTTGATTCATTTCAAGGACACAATAACAAAAATATATTTATGAATCGACACTAAAGACAGATCAACAGAAGACAGATAAACACAGAGGACCAATCAACACTGAGGACCAATCAACACTGAGGACGAATCAATACTGAGGATGAATCAAAAGAGGACAGATAAACACAGTGGACAAATCAATACAGAGGACGAATCAACACTGAGGACGAATCAACACTGAGGACGAATCAAAAGAGGACAGGTAGACTCAGAGAATGACTCAACACAGAGGACCAGTTATCAATGAGGATGTATCAACACAGAGGACCAGTCAACACTGATGACGAATAAACACTGAGGACAAATCAACACTGATGACAAATCAACAGTGATGACGAATCAACACTGAGGACGAATCAACACTGATGACAAATCAACAGTGATGACGAATCAACACTGAGGACGAATCAACACAGAGGACCAATCAACACTGAGGACCAATCAACAGAGGATGAATCAAAAGAGGACAGGTAAACACAGAGAATGACTCAACACTGATGACGAATCAATACTGATGACGAATCAACAGAGAGGACCAGTCAACACTGGTGACGAATCAACACTGATGACGAATCAACACAGAGGACGAATCAACACTGATGACGAATCAACACTGATGACGAATCAACACTGAGGACGAATCAACACTGATGACGAATCAACACAGAGGACGAATCAACACTGATGACGAATCAACACTGATGACGAATCAACACAGAGGACCAGTCAACACTGAGGACGAATCAACACTGATGACGAATCAACACTGAGGACGAATCAACACAGAGGACCAGTCAACACTGAGGACCAATCAACACTGATGACAAATCAACACTGATGACGAATCAACACAGAGGACCAGTTATCAATGAGGATGAATCAACACAGAGGACCAGTCAACACTGATGACGAATCAACACTGAGGACGAATCAACACTGATGACAAATCAACACTGATGACAAATCAACACTGATGATGAATCAACACAGAGGACCAGTCAACACTGAGGACCAATCAACACTGAGGACGAATCAACACTGATGACGAATCAACACAGAGGACCAGTCAACACTGAGGACCAATCAACACTGAGGACCAATCAACACTGATGACGAATCAACACAGAGGACCAGTCAACACTGAGATCGAATCAACACTGAGGACGATTCAACACTGATGACGAATCAACACTGAGGACGAATCAACGCTGAGGACGAATCAACACTGAGGACGAATCAACACTAAGGACGAATCAACACTGATGACAAATCAACACTGATGACGAATCAACACTGATGATGAATCAACACAGAGGACCAGTCAACACTGAGGACCAATCAACACAGAGGACCAATCAACACTGATGACGAATCAACACAGAGGACCAGTCAACACTGACGACCAATCAACACTGAGGACGAATCAACACTGATGATGAATCAACACAGAGGACCAGTCAACACTGAGGACCAATCAACACTGAGGACGAATCAACACTGATGACGAATCAACACAGAGGACCAGTCAACACTGAGGACCAATCAACACTGAGGACGAATCAACACTGATGACGAATCAACACAGAGGACCAGTCAACACTGAGGACCAATCAACACTGAGGACGAATCAACACTGATGACGAATCAACACAGAGGACCAGTCAACACTGACGACCAATCAACACTGAGGACGAATCAACACTGATGACGAATCAACACAGAGGACCAGTCAACACTGAGGACCAATCAACACTGAGGACCAATCAACACTGATGACGAATCAACACAGAGGACCAGTCAACACTGAGGACCAATCAACAGAGGATGAATCAACAGAGGACAGATAAACACAGAGGATGGTCAAGAATAATACTTGTATTTTTATAACATTATTTTATAACATGTAATTATAATAAAGATGACACAGATAATCAAGCAATGCTGGGAAATAAGAGAAAGACAGATTTAATGAAGAGGTCCTGAACAGTACTGACTGATGTCAGCAAGTCATGGACGGACATTAGTGAGTCTGCTGTTCTGCTGCTCCGACATACTCAGCAATGAGCTTCAGTCAAAACCATGAAACCAGAGTCTGAGCTGAAATTCACGGTAAGACCAATAAGAAAACCAGATAAGAGGAACATGCAACATTCTGCTCCGTCAACACAATGGAATTAAATCCAGTTTGAGACACTGTGATTCATTCAGGGTTGGCACAGAATAATGAATATCTGGTTGAAGAAAAAAACATGAATGAAGGTCACACACATGACCTTCATTCATGGGCTGAGGTCTACATGCAGGTGTGAAGAACATGGATGAAGGTCACACTGAGAGCCTGATGCCTCCAGCCTGGGCTGAGGTCTACATGCAGGTCTGAAGAACATGGATGAAGGTCACACTGAAAACCTTATGCCTCCAGCCTGGGCTGAGGTCTACATGGATGTCTGAAGAACATGACAGTAGGTACACTGAGAGCCTGATGCCTCCAGCCTAGTCTGAGGTCTACATGGAGGTCTGAAGAACATGACAGAAGGTCACACTGAGAGCCTGATGCCTCCAGCCTGGGCTGAGGTCTACATGGATGTCTGAAGAACATGACAGTAGGTACACTGAGAGCCTGATGCCTCCAGCCTAGTCTGAGGTCTACATGGATGTCTGAAGAACATGACAGTAGGTCACACTGAGAGCCTGATGCCTCCAGCCTGGGCTGAGGTCTACATGGCAGTCTGAAGAACATGGATGAAGGTCACACTGAAAACCTTATGCCTCCAGCCTGGGCTGAGGTCTACATGGAGGTCTGAAGAACATGGATGAAGGTCACACTGAGAGCCTGATGCCTCCAGCCTGGGCTGAGGTCTACATGGAGGTCTGAAGAACATGGATGAAGGTCACACTGAGAGCCTGATGCTTCCAGCCTGGGCTGAGGTCTACATGGAAGTCTAGGGAACATGAATGAAGGTCACAAAGAAAGCCTGATGCCTACAGCCTGGGCTGAGGTCTACATGGAGGTCTGAAGAACATGGATGAAGGTCACGCTGAGAGCCTGATGCTTCCAGCCTGGTCTGAGGTCTACATGGAGGTCTGAAGAACATGACAGAAGGTCATACTGAGAGCCTGATGCCTCCAGCCTGGGCTGAGGTCTACATGGAGGTCTGAATAACATGACAGAAGGTCACACTGAGAGCCTGATGCCTCCAGCCTGGGCTGAGGTCTACATGGATGTCTGAAGAACATGACAGTAGGTACACTGAGAGCCTGATGCCTCCAGCCTAGTCTGAGGTCTACATGGAGGTCTGAAGAACATGACAGAAGGTCACACTGAGAGCCTGATGCCTCCAGCCTGGGCTGAGGTCTACATGGATGTCTGAAGAACATGACAGTAGGTACACTGAGAGCCTGATGCCTCCAGCCTAGTCTGAGGTCTACATGGAGGTCTGAAGAACATGACAGAAGGTCACACTGAGAGCCTGATGCCTCCAGCCTAGTCTGAGGTCTACATGGATGTCTGAAGAACATGACAGTAGGTCACACTGAGAGCCTGATGCCTCCAGCCTGGGCTGAGGTCTACATGGAGGTCTGAAGAACATGGATGAAGGTCACACTGAAAACCTTATGCCTCCAGCCTGGGCTGAGGTCTACATGGAGGTCTGAAGAACATGGATGAAGGTCACACTGAGAGCCTGATGCCTCCAGCCTGGGCTGAGGTCTACATGGAGGTCTGAAGAACATGGATGAAGGTCACACTGAGAGCCTGATGCTTCCAGCCTGGTCTGAGGTCTACATGGAGGTCTGAAGAACATGACAGAAGGTCATACTGAGAGCCTGATGCCTCCAGCCTGGGCTGAGGTCTACATGGAGGTCTGAATAACATGACAGAAGGTCACACTGAGAGCCTGATGCCTCCAGCCTGGGCTGAGGTCTACATGGAAGTCTGAAGAACATGGATGAAGGTCACACTGGGAGCCCAATGCCTCCAGCCTGGGCTGAGGTCTACATGGAGGTCTGAAGAACATGAATGAACGTCCTACTGAGAGCCTGATGCCTCCAGCCTGGTCTGAGGTCTACATGGAGGTCTGAAGAACATGAATGAACGTCACACTGAAAGCCTGATGCCTCCAGCCTGGTCTGAGGTCTACATGGCAGTCTGAAGAACATGGATGAAGGTCACACTGAAAACCTTATGCCTCCAGCCTGGGCTGAGGTCTACATGGAGGTCTGAAGAACATGAATGAACGTCCTACTGAGAGCCTGATTTCTCCAGCCTGGTCTGAGGTCTACATGGAGGTCTGAAGAACATGAATGAACGTCACACTGAAAGCCTGATGCCTTCAACACGGGCTGAGGTCTACATGGAGGTCTGAAGAACATGGATGAAGGTCACACTGAGAGCCTGATGCCTCCAGCCTGGGCTGAGGTCTACATGGAGGTCTGAAGAACATGGATGAAGGTCACACTGAGAGCCTGATGCCTCCAGCCTGGTCTGAGGTCTACATGGAGGTCTGAAGAACATGGATGAAGGTCACACTGGGAGCCCAATGCCTCCAGCCTGGGCTGAGGTCTACATGGAGGTCTGAAGAACATGAATGAACGTCCTACTGAGAGCCTGATGCCTCCAGCCTGGTCTGAGGTCTACATGGAGGTCTGAAGAACATGAATGAACGTCACACTGAAAGCCTGATGCCTCCAGCCTGGTCTGAGGTCTACATGGCAGTCTGAAGAACATGGATGAAGGTCACACTGAAAACCTTATGCCTCCAGCCTGGGCTGAGGTCTACATGGAGGTCTGAAGAAAATGAATGAACGTCCTACTGAGAGCCTGATTTCTCCAGCCTGGTCTGAGGTCTACATGGAGGTCTGAAGAACATGAATGAACGTCACACTGAAAGCCTGATGCCTTCAACACGGGCTGAGGTCTACATGGAGGTCTGAAGAACATGGATGAAGGTCACACTGAGAGCCTGATGCCTCCAGCCTGGGCTGAGGTCTACATGGAGGTCTGAAGAACATGGATGAAGGTCACACTGAGAGCCTGATGCCTCCAGCCTGGGCTGAGGTCTACATGGAGGTCTGAAGAACATGAATGAACCTCACGCTGAGAGCCTGATGCCTCCAGCCTGGGCTGAGGTCTACCTGGAGGTCTGAAGAACATGAATGAACGTCACGCTGAGAGCCTGATGCCTCCAGCCTGGGCTGAGGTCTACATGGAGGTTTGAAGAACATGAATGAACGTCACACTGAGAGCCTGATGCCTCCAGCCTGGTCTGAGGTCTACATGGAGGTCTGAAGAACATGGATGAAGGTCACACTGAGAGCCTGATGCCTCCAGCCTGGGCTGAGGTCTACATGGAGGTCTGAAGAACATGAATGAACGTCACACTGAGAGCCTGATGCCTCCAGCCTGGTCTGAGGTCTACATGGATGTCTGAAGAACATGGATGAAGGTCACACTGAGAGCCTGATGCCTCCAGCCTGGTCTGAGGTCTACATGGAGGTCTGAAGAACATGGATGAAGGTCACACTGAGAGCCTGATGCTTCCAGCTTGGGCTGAGGTCTATATGGAGGTATGAGGAACATGGATGACAGAAGGTCACACTGAGAGCCTGATGCCTCCAGCCTGGGCTGAGGTCTACATGGAAGTCTAGGGAACATGAATGAACGTCACACTGAGAGCCTGATGCCTCCAGCCTGGTCTGAGGTCTACATGGATGTCTGAAGAACATGGATGAAGGTCACACTGAGAGCCTGATGCCTCCAGCCTGGTCTGAGGTCTACATGGAGGTCTGAAGAACATGGATGAAGGTCACACTGAGAGCCTGATGCTTCCAGCTTGGGCTGAGGTCTATATGGAGGTATGAGGAACATGGATGACAGAAGGTCACACTGAGAGCCTGATGCCTCCAGCCTGGGCTGAGGTCTACATGGAAGTCTAGGGAACATGAATGAAGGTCACAAAGAAAGCCTGATGCCTACAGCCTGGGCTGAGGTCTACATGGAGGTCTGAAGAACATGAATGAACGTCACGCTGAGAGCCTGATGCCTCCAGCCTGGTCTGAGGTCTACATGGAGGTCTGAAGAACATGAATGAACGTCACGCTGAGAGCCTGATGCCTCCAGCCTGGTCTGAGGTCTACATGGAGGTCTGAAGAACATGAATGAACGTCACACTGAAAGCCTGATGCCTTCATCACGGGCTGAGGTCTACATGGAGGTCTGAAGAACATGGATGAAGGTCACACTGAGGGCCTGATGCCTCCAGCCTGGTCTGAGGTCTACATGGCAGCCTGAAGAACATGGATGAAGGTCACACTGAAAACCTTATGCCTCCAGCTTGGGCTGAGGTCTATATGGAGGTCTGAGGAACATGGATGAAGGTCACGCTGAGAGCCTGATGCCTCCAGCATGGGCTGAGGTCTACATGGCAGTCTAGGGAACATGAATGAAGGTCACAAAGAAAGCCTGATGCCTCCAGCCTGGGCTAAGGTCTACATTGAGGTCTGAAGAACATGGTCTTAAGATGGTTAGACTCACTCTCCTGAGGGACGAACTTGAGGATGTTGCTCTTCACCCTTACAGGCTGAGGGTCGTAGTGACACTGACGAGGAGGAGCTCTCCTGAAACAGATGATCAATGAAAACAGGAAGTCCATCAGAATCACATCACGAATCATTCATTTAAATTCAGATCACTAATCACCTGGACGGATCGACGACCTTATAGACGACCCCCGAGGGCGATGTTGCGCTTGGGACCCCAGTGGACATGAAGTACAGCTCACCTGGAGACAGAGTGACATCACATGATGACATCACGGGCAGAGATGGGGCTCTGAGTGTGTGTGTTCGTGTGTGTGTGTTTGTTACCGGCCTCGTCCTCTGCGAAGGAGATGATGTACTGATGGTAGTTGTTGATGAGTCCAGGAAACGCACAGGTTAGGCCCCGCCCCATACAGATCTCATTATACTGCCACTGACCCGATGCCCGGTCCTCCTGCAGACTCATCAGACGACTGCACACACACACACACACCTAATCAGCTGGTTGAACCTCAGTGTTGTAGCTACACACCCCCGGCAGACATTCAATAACACACCAGATAGCATGAGTCCTACCCTGGACTTGATTGGTCCCCTGCCTGATCACAGAGGATCCACACAAACATGTGACCTCGTGTTTGTTTCCCAGAAGGAGCTGCTCTCAGGTGTGAACATACCTGCAACAGCTGCTGTTCCAGTGACTCTCAGGGTTCAAAGGTCAGAGTGAAACACTGACCTTTGCACACCTGTCCCGTTTCTGATGTTACCTAATCACCAGAGCTCTGCTAAGGGTCACTCATGTTATATTATTGATGATGATAAAACACTGAAGCTCTGGGTCGCCCGTGATCGCCCTCTCATGTAGATGGTCTGTTAAATTAATGATGATGATAAAACACTGAAGCTCTGGGTCGCCCGTGATCGCCCTCTCATGTAGATGGTCTGTTAAATTAATGATGATGATAAAACACTGAAGCTCTGGGTTGTCTGTGATCACCCTCTCACATAGACTGTCCGTTATATTAATGATGATGATAAAACACTGCAGCTCTGAGTCATCTCTGATCATCTCACCCACTCATGAAGTCTCCAAAGATGTACATGCCGTTCAGGTTCGGGTATTCACAGCCTCGGTACACGTATCCTCCTGTCACAGACTTCCCCATCTTGTGAGGATAGGCATAGATCGGCAGCACGTCGTCTGTAAACAAACAAAAAACAAATCGACAACCGATTGAACAGCAGGCCTACGCCTACTATGATGTCATGACTGACATGTCTCTAGTTATAATGTCTTCAGTTACAATGCCTTCATTTAAAATGTCTTCGGTGAAAATGTCTGTTGTCAAAATGTTTGTAGTTGAAATATCTTTAGTTTAAATGTTTTTAGTTCAGTGTCTTAAGTTAAACTGTCTTCAACTGAAAATGTCTGTTGTAAAAATATCTTCAGGTAAAATGTCTTTAGTTGAAATGTCTGTAGTTAAAATCTTTTCTGAATTAAAATGTTGGTCGTTATAATGTCTGTTGTTAAAATGACTTTAGTTTAAATGTCTGCAGTTAAAAGGTCTACAGTTAAAATGTCTATAGTTGAAATACCTCAGTTCAATTGTTTGTAGTTAAAATGTCTTCAAGTGAAAATGTCTTTTGTGAAAATATCTTCAGTTAAATGTCTTTAGCTTAAATGTCTATATTTAAAATGTCAGTAAAAATATCTTTAGTTAAAATGTCTGTAGGTATGATGTCTGTAGTTAATTATCTTTATTTAAAATATCAGTAATTATAATATCCATAGTTAAAATGTTTTTAGTTAACACGTCTGGTTTTAAAATATCTGTTGTTAAAATGTCTTCAGTTAAATTGTCTTTGGTTAAAATGTCTGTAGTTGAAATATCTGTAGTTTTAATATCTGTACTTAACATGTCTTTAGCTAAAATGTATTTTGTCAAAATGTCTTTTTTTAACATATCTTCAGTTAAAATTTCTAAAGTTAAAATGCCTTTATATAAAAGGTCTTCAGAGAAAATTTCTGTCGTCAAAATATTTGTAGTTGAAATATACTCAGTTGAAATGTTTGTAGTTAAATGTGTAATGTTAAAATGTCTATTAAAATGTCTTCAGTTAAAATTACTTTAGTTAAAATGTTAAAAAAAGTTAAAATATCTGAAGTTAAAAAGTCTTTAGTTAAATTGTCTGTCTGTAAAATGTCTGTAGTTATAATATCTGCAGTTTAAATGTCTTAAGTTGAAATGTCTTAAGCTAAAATGTCCAGTTATAATGTCTTTAGTTTAAATGTATGTAGTTAAGATCTCTATTGCTTACATGTCAGTTGTTAAAATGTCTTTAGTGTAAATGTCTTTAATTATAATGTCTACAGTTTATATGTCTAAAGTTCAAACATCTTAACTTAAAATGTCTGTAGTTAAAATGTTTATAGTTGAAACATCTTCAGTTTAACTGTCTGTAGTTAAAATGTGTGTAGTTATAATGTCTTTAGATAAAATATCTTTAGTTAAAATGTCTGTATGTCAAATGTATAAAGTTAAAATGTCTAGTTAAAATGTCTATAGTTCAAATGACCGTAGTTAAAATGTCTGTAGTTGTTATATCTGTGGTTAAAATGTCTATAGTGAAAATCTCCTAAGTTTAGATGCCTGTCGTTAAAATGTCACAAGTTAAAATGTCTGTTGTTTAAATGTCAGTAGTTAAAATGTCTGTAGCTAAAATGTCTTTTGTTTAAATTTCTGTAGTTTAAATTTCTGTAGTTAAGAGATCTTTAGTTAAAATGCAGTTAAAATGTCTTGAGTTAAAATGTCCATTGTTATAATGTCTTTTGTTTAATTGTCTGTAGTTAAGATCTCTTTAGTTTACATGTCAGTAGTTATGTCTGTAGTTACAATGACTTAAGTGTAAATGTCTGCAGTTAAAATGTCTGTAGTTATAATTTCTGCAGTTTAAATGTCTGTAGTTAAAATGCCCATAGTTATTTTGTCCTTAATTATAACAGTTGTAGTTAAAATATCTTAAATGTTTGTATTTTAAATGTCTGTAGTTAATTCTCATAGTTATGTTTTTAGCTTAAAAATGTATATTCATAATGTCTATAGGTAAACTGCCTGTAGATAAAATGTCTTTGGTTAAAATGTCTATATTTAAAATGCCTTTAGTTAAAACATGTATAGTTCAAATGTTTTTAATTTAAATTTCTTAACATTAAATGTATGTACTTAAAATGTCTGCAGTGGAAATCTCTTTAGTTATAATGTCTCTAGTTAAATGTCTTTAGTTTAAATGTCTGTAGTCAAAGTGCCCATAGTAATACTGTCTTTAGTTAAAATGTCCATGGTTAAAATGTATTTTGTTTAAATGTCAGTAGTTTAAATGGCCATGGTTATAATTTTTGTAGTTTAAATGTCAGTAGTTTCAATGTAGGTAGTTATGTCTGTAGTTTAAATCTTTTCAGCTCATATGTCTGTAGCTAAAATGTTTTTAGTTTAAATGTCTTTAGTTAAATGTCTGTTGTGAAAATGTCTGTAATTATAATGTCTGAAGTTAAAATGTCTGTAGTTTTAATCTCTGTATTTAAAATCTCTTTAGATATAATCTCTTTAGTTATAAATGTTTGTCCTAAAATCTCTTTAGTTATTGGGCCCTAATTTCCTGGCACAGTGCAGGGTGGCGCAGGGTGGTGGAGCCTGGCCCACCCCGCGCTGTGGTAATTTCATCCGGCGCACTGCCATGAACAGTTTGGTAGACTGGCTGCGCCCAGATGGGTGTGGCAGCGCACCAGGGGGAGGTGTTGACAGATTCAGCTTGGTGCAGTGACAATTTCGTGCCAAAAAACTGCATGGAAGGTGCGTTGAAAGCTCGCCAGCTCCAACCTGTTTAACTACAGACATTTTTTTATTGCAAAAACAAAGAATACAGACAAAGGCTAAGACAGATAAGAGGAAGGTTACATAAAATACAGACTGGTTTTACCATTTTGAGGGGAAACCCAATAGACAAAACAAAATGAGAAACCAAACAAAACAAAAAAATAACAAAAAAACAAACAAAAAAAAGAAATAACTTTAAGTTACTCTGGTTTGTTTGCAGTTTTTTCTGAATCCTAAAACATTGACAGGAACAAACGATTTTTGAACACATTAAATATTCCTTGATATGTTGACCTCTGCCAGACAGTTGAGCTTGGAGTTAAAAGGTAAATGATGTCATAGGTGTAAACAATACACCAGTCAAACTACTGTAATACTTTAACTCGAACTCATAATACTACTACTGTATAGTCTTTTATTTTGTATAGAGTTATCTTTACATTGTATAACAGGGACAAGTTTGAAATTCTGAGTGGACACAGGTTTGAAAAAATAAAATGACTCTTCACCAAATCATTTGCTATCTAGATCACACAAATAAACTATATATACCGGTGCATCTTCAGCCAGTAGGAGGAGGACATGACATTGTTGGCGCCGATTGGGGCGTAGCAAAGCACGATGAACATTCATTTTGCTTTTTAGGTATTGATATGATATAATAAGATATGACATTGATATAATTTGATACTATATATATTTGATATATAATTCAAAAGTCTGTGAAACTTCATGGGCAAATGGTGGTGGTATTTGGCAGTAATGCACTGCAAGCTGGTCACAATTCAGCATAGAAGAAGAAGAGGTCGACAACGGTCGTCATTTCCAGTACGCTGCTCGGCAGTATGCGATTGGGGACAGCACTACACCCTCGAAATTCGCGCACTGAGCCAGTGAGTATGTAGTATGCTTAGTACACTCAATTTGAAAATTTTAAGTATGGAGTATGGAAGTATGCGATTTAGGACACACTCCTAATGTTGTATTTTAAATCTCTTTAGTTGTAATGTCTGTTATTTAAATGTCTGCAGTTTAAATGTCGATAGTTAAAATCTCTTTAGTTTATGTCTATAGTTTAAATGTCTGAAGTAAAAATGTCTTAAACTGAGCTGTATGTAGTTAAAATCTGAAGTTAAAATGTCTGTAGTTCAAATGTCTGTAGTTTCAATCTTATTAATTTATATGTCTGTAGTTAAAGTGTCTATAGTTTAAATGTCTCTGGTTATTAACTCTTTCATAATAATAATAATAATAATAATGCATTTTATTTGTATTGCTTTAGTTGATGTCAGTATTTAAAATCTCTTTAGTTATAATCTTTTTAGTTATATCTGTAGTTATAATATCTGCAGGTAAAATCTCTTTAGTTTAAATGTCTGTATTTAAAATCTCTTTAATTAAAATCTCTTTAGTTTAAATGTCTGTATTTAAAATCTCTTTAATTAAAATCTCTTTAGTT
>JBAMNC010001540.1:152500-204270 GCA_037902135.1 Cetoscarus ocellatus | reverse complement strand
TTTAGTTTAAATGTCTGTAGTTTAAATCTTTGTATTTAAAATCTCTTTAGTTTAAATGTCTGTATTTAAAATCTCTTTAATTAAAATCTCTTTAGTTTAAATGTCTGTATTTAAAATCTCTTTAGTTTAAATGTCTGTAGTTTAAATCTTTGTATTTTAAATCTCTTTAGTTTAAATGTCTGTATTTAAAATCTCTTTAATTAAAATCTCTTTAGTTTAAATGTCTGTATTTAAAATCTCTTTAATTAAAATCTCTTTAGTTTAAATGTCTGTATTTAAAATCTCTTTAATTAAAATCTCTTTAGTTTAAATGTCTGTAGTTTAAATCTTTGTATTTAAAATCTCTTTAGTTTAAATGTCTGTATTTAAAATCTCTTTAATTAAAATCTCTTTAGTTTAAATGTCTGTATTTAAAATCTCTTTAATTAAAATCTCTTTAGTTTAAGTGTCTGTATTTAAAATCTCTTTAATTAAAATCTCTTTAGTTTAAATGTCTGTAGTTTAAATCTTTGTATTTTAAATCTCTTTAGTTTAAATGTCTGTATTTGAAATCTCTTTAATTAAAATCTCTTTAGTTTAAATGTCTGTATTTAAAATCTCTTTAATTAAAATCTCTTTAGCTTAAATGTCTGTAGTTTAATTGTCTGTAGTAAAAATATCTGTAGATAGAACAGGTTAGGTTTTGTCACTGATGTGTCCTCTCCCTGATGCCCTTGAATGTTCTTGGATTGTCTCACCCAGCGAGCGGTTAGCGCACAGCTTCTTGTCATAGCAGGAGAATCCTTCTTTAGCTCTCCAGCCGTAGTTTCTTCCTTTCTCGATGATGTCGATCTCTTCAAACTTGTTCTGACCCCACGTCCCCACAGAAGATCCGACCTTTGCCCTCACTGGTCAGAGGATCGCCCCGGTCCACAGAGCACCTCCACATGTTCCTGACGCCAAAGGCGTAGACCTCAGGGCGAGCCCCGCGCTCGTGTACGAAGGGGTTATCCGGAGGGATCCTGTACAGTGGACCTTTTTCATTATCGTCCACATCTATTCGCAGAACTTTACCCAACAGAGCTGACCTGGAGAGGACGAGGACGGACAGACGTGATGACCTTGATGAACAGCTTAGTGTCAGTGTTGAGGTCAGACCACATGGTTTCTGTCAGAGCAGAGGATCATGGAGCCCTGACTTCCCTCAGTGACTCTGTAGACAAACATAACGGGCTCACACATCAGTCCAGATGAGGAGACGCTGAAGGAGGACATTGAGGACAGCGGACTGGCTGTCCCGATGTCAGAACGAGACATGAGCTAACAGTCCATCACTGAGGTGTTCAAAGTGTCTCTGTGGTGGTCGTCCCTCTACTTTTTTGTTTTATGAGCTTAGAACTATTTCCCCTGTCTCACTGTTCACTCTGGGGACACTTCACTGTGTTCACATCAGAGACTGTCCCACATGCAGAGCCCTCTGAGCTCTTCTTGGTCAATGTCTCTGATGGGACAGGACAGGTTAAAGGCAGGACAGGTGGACAGGATTTTGGCTGTTCAGCTCTGAAATACTTCACATGACAGAAAGACAGATTTTTGTGGGGTCCCTAAACTCTGCTACCGTCTGCTTCAGAAGACACCATGCAGCCTGACCCCGGCGTGAATAATCAAGCAGAGCTTCTTTCAGAAACCAGAGGACGTCTTACTTGTTCTGGGCGTTCCCATACTTTCCAAATGGGTCTCCAGCCATCCCCCCATCCCCTGTGAAAATGTACAGGTACCCATCATCTGCAAAGAGAAGCTGTCCACCATTGTGGTTTGAGGCTGGTTCATCGATCTCCAGGATGACCCTGAACACAACACAGACAGGATGTGAGTGGAAAGTAGGCACCGTGAAGATCATCATGTTTTAGAGCACAACTCTCCAGACTGAGCCACCGATTGTCTACTGAGCTCTGAAACTAGCTACTTAAAGGAGACCTTTAGACCTTCAGGGTGGTGCCCTTCAGAAACCAGAGTGCTCACACTAAAATCAGACACATCACCATGAATTCTCCCTTGAGCTGGAAAGTTTGATGGTCTTCAGTTTCCCTGTGTTTATTTTGTGCTTATTACTGGAGCGTGGTTTTCTCTGGTGTGACGTAAGCACCTGACAGAAAAGTTCCAAAATAAGAACCACCCAGAGGTCCGTCCACACCCTGGGCTGAGTCACAGGGTGAGCTGAGATCCCCAGCAGACTCAGAGTCAGGAGCACAGATGCTGATCAGTATGCTTTGTCAGAGCAGTGGAGGGGTTTGTTTACTGAAAACAGCATCACAGAAGGATAGAAGCCCGAGCTTCTTGGTCATCTGCTGTTTCAGATCCTTCCTATTGGACTGCAGGAGCTGCCCAGCAGGCCTAGTTGGGCACAGAGGGGCCTTGTCCTTGGTTTGTGCAGGTGAACCTTACCTGAGGTTACAAAACAAACTCATATGAGCCCCATCATGGTCCACTTTGGACTTTAACTCCTAAAACTGGCTGAATCATCACACTCCATGATGCCTGAATACAGTGGTGTAGAAACTCTTTTAAGGGTTAGGAAACACAAACGAATACGTCCCAGCTTCAGAGAGACCTGCACAGGTCCACAGATCTGGAGTGAGCTTAAAGCCCCATAAAAACATCTGGCTCTCTGTGTAGCCTCAGAGAGAGCTGAAGGAAAAGCTGCTGCTGACACCTGTGACCCTGAAACCCTGAGGCCGACAGTCTCAGAACCAGAACAGGATTATTCTAATCTTGCAGAGCAGACCTGCCTAATTAATTGTCTGTAATCACGCAGATCCATCTTGTCAAGCTCCAACCTCCAATGACTTCATCGGCTAAATGCTTAACGGCCCAATCAGAGAAGAGAGGCGGGAGCTGCAGACGTGACGACAGCAGGAAGTGACTGCATGTTTGAAAACAATGGCAGCTTCTGAAGTGGTCTCGGTGGATGCGACAATATCTGCAGTTTTATCAGAAATGGACTCAATTTCTCCTTTAAAAGAGGAGCAAAGGACGTCACTTAAGGCTTTTAAAGCTTCTTAAGGGACATCATGTTTTTGCTCGTCTCCCGACCCGGGATCACTGCTGGGAAACTAAGAGAGATGAGGAAATGCTCTCTGGATGATGCCGGTCTATGGTTGTCATGGTTACTCAGTGATACCTGGTGAAGTCTGCTCTCCTCAGAAGTTTACCAGGAGAACTTGGTGGGATTGTTGTTGATGAGGTTCATGTCACATATAAGTGTTAAATGATACATCTGTGTGTATAATTTAATGTAAGAGGATAGTCTAAGTACTGAAACGTAGTTTAAGCTAACGGCTAACAACAGGGTCTAGCTGCTACGTCATACTGTGGCTTGATATGATTGGTCTGTGATGAGTGTGACTGGCTGACTGGTCGTCCAATCACCAGCTGCAGTTGTTTTTGAAGGTTCTGCCTCTGAAAACATTTTCTATGGGCTCTTCTCCAGATGGACTAGTGAAATATTTCCCTGGTGGATATATGGAACTGTCCGTCTGGAGTGTCAGGTTATAATTATTCATCAACCTGAAAAACTTCATAGAATTTCACTGTCATTTCTCTGTGCCATCATCTTATTATACTGTAACTTTATGCTTTAGGGTCTTTTATCAATGAAGGATTTTCTGTATTTGTAGGTCCAACTAGGATGTAGGATAAAAATGAGGTCCATGACATGTTTGGATTATGTTTGTTATTTTGTCTACAACCCACCTTACAAGCACTGTCAGCCTCTGGGGAGTCTCTCGCCACAGAAACATGCTATGAGAAGTTGTGACCTTATGACCTGTCTTTAAGTAATTTGGAGTTTCAGCTGAACTGAACCAGGGGCCTAGGGGGATCCTGTGGTTCTGGTGGACTGAAGTCTTAAAACCACTAAAACAGATCATTGGTGAGAGGATTTTAACGTACGTAGATTCAGTGTGGGCAGAAGCTACAGTCCCATAGGTGCTGAGGGACTTGACAAATAAAGAGTCATCAGTACATGAGAAGAACATGGACACCAGCAGATCTTTAACAGGGAGGGGCCCTCATGCTCTTACCGCTCGGAGGTGTGGTCCACCATGTTCATGTCGTTGGCAGACACATGGAACTCGCTGATGCGGATCCGTTCATCAAAGCCGACCTCCACAGAGTAGTAGACATACAGCTTCCCGTTGTACCTGTAGTTCGGGTGGAAGGAGAGCCCCAGGAACCCTCTCTCATCCCCTTCCCAGGACGATGTCAGGACCGCCTTGGTGATGTTCAGGAACGGTCTCTCCAGCCTGGACCCGTCTGGCAGGTACGTCCACACCAGGCCCACCTGCTCAGCCACAAAGAAGCGGTGCGTCCCGTCGTTGGCGTGCACCATGGCCAGCGGGTTTCTCAGTCCGTTGGCGACTTCCTCCAGGCAGAGCTGCAGACAGCCGTCAGGGTCGGCCTGAACCCGGCCAAGGTTGTTGGTCAGTTTTTGGTTGCTGAGGAGGTGGGGGTAGCAGTAGTCCGGGTCTCCGAGCTGCAGGTACTGACAGAGACGTGTCTCGTCGTCTTTATGACGGGAGATGATGGGGTCGTCAGACAGCATGGGGAGGGTGGAACTACACCTCCTCCAGAACATAGAGCAGTAATCTGGGCAGAGTCCAGGGATAGTCCTGATAGGGGTGCTTGGATCCTCCGCATCAAACAGGTGAGCCGCATACGGAGAACATTCCTGAGGAGAGGGACAGAGGACAGGAGGACAGGAGGAGGGACAGAGGACATGAGGAGGACAGAAGACGGGGGACAGAGGGAAGGACAGGTGAGGGTGTTATGAGTGATGGGACCCTGAGGGCCTCCTCTGGTCTGATGTGGTGGACCAGCAGGTTCAGGTTCAGCTCCTTGGCTTCAGTCAGCCTGAAGGTGTTTCACAGCAAATATGACTCGGCGAATGAGATCACGTCGCCTGTCTATAAAACAGCTCATTTTGTCACAGTTGCGTCGCTCAGTGACGTCACGCCTGCTCCAGTTTCACTGCGATCATAGATCACAGATCACAGATCATACCATAGATGATATATCATAGATCATGTATCATGGATCATATCATAGATCACATCATTGATCATAACTATATATTTTATAGATCATGTATCATAGATCATATCATAGATCATATCATTGATCACAACTATATATTTTATAGAAATCTGTATCATAGATCACAGATCATAGATCATATCATTGATCACAACTATATATTTTATAGATCATGTATCATATATCATAGATCATGTATCATAGATCACAGATCATAGATCACTGATCATATATCGTAGATCATGTATCATTTATCGTAGATCATGTAACATAGATCATAGATCACAGATCATAGATCGTAGATCATGTATCATATATCGTAGATCATGTAACATAGATCATAGATCACAGATCATATATCATAGATCATGTATCATAGATCACAGATCATATCATAGATCACATACCATAGATCATGTATCATATATCGTATATCATAGATCATGTATCATAGATCACAGATCATATCATAGATCATATATTATAGATCATGCATCATAGATCATGTATCATATCGTATATCATAGATCATATATTATAGATCATGCATCATAGATCATATATCATAGATCATGCATCATAGATCATTTATCATAGATCATGAATCATATATCGTATATCATAAATCATATATCATAGATCATGTATCATATATCGTATATCATAGATCATATATTATAGATCATGCATCATAGATCATTTATCATAGATCATGAATCATATATCGTATATCATAAATCATATATCATAGATCATGTATCATATATCGTATATCATAGATCATATATTATAGATCATGCATCATAGATCATATATCATAGATCATGTATCATATATCGTAAATCATAGATCATGTATCATACATCGTAGCTCATGTATCATGTATCATAGATCACAGATCATATCATAGATCATATATTATAGATCATGCATCATAGATCATATATCATAGATCATGTATCATATATCGTAAATCATAGATCATGTATCATATATCGTAGCTCATGTATCATGTATCATAGATCACAGATCATATCATAGATCATATATTATAGATCATGCATCATAGATCATATATCATAGATTATGTATCATATATCGTATATCATAGATCATGTATCATAGATCACAGATCATATCATAGATCATATATTATAGATCATGCATCATATATTGTATATCATAGATCATGTATCATATATCGTAGCTCATGTATCATGTATCATAGATCATATATCATAGATCATGTATCATAGATCATATATCATAGATCATGTATCATATATCGTAGCTCATGTATCATGTATCATAGATCATATATCATAGATCATGTATCATATATCGTAGCTCATGTATCATGTATCATAGATCATATATCATAGATCATGTATCATAGGTCATATATCATAGATCATGTATCATATATCGTAGCTCATGTATCATGTATCATAGATCACAGATCATATGTTAGTGTGTTAGCTGACATTATTCACTGTATCCTCTTCACTCGTCTACCAGCAGCTGCCTCAGCATCGTCTGTCAGCAGTTCTCTGCAGTCTCGTTCTTAGACCCTGTGGGCCGTGTTGCTGCTCGGGCTGATAAACGGGTCGAGGAAGGACAGGACTGCAGAGAATTATCACTTCCGTTGAATAAGGCGGAACTAATGTGCTCCCTGACTAATGTTCCCACAGGGACATGGACACCCCCACAACGCTGACTGTCTGTCACGGCACAGCCACAGGCGACCTCGCCTGAAAAGTTAAAATTTTTCAACCTTGGTGACCGGAAGACAAGACCTGGTCGCGAGTCAAAAAAGACCCAGTAACACGAACAAGTTTCCCAGATTGCGTCTGGCGCAGCGCGTGAGGGTTAGCCCCACTCTGTTGCAGCGGTACATTGACTTTACATGGAGAGTGGTCACCCAGGTCGCGTTCGGTGTGAACACACCTTCACAGTTTATTTGGGGGCCAAAGTCATCAGTCAAAAACAAAGGCCATAAGAAATAAAATAACACCCTCTATTGTTCTGTAATCTTCTATAATGTTTCCTAAGACTCCTCTTTGCCTTTATTTTCTATTTTTTTAAATTACAGGTATTTCATGAATTCAACTTTTTAACTGTAACCATATCTTCAAATAAGTTAAATTGGGTCAAAAGTCTATTTTACAGAGGAAAATTAATTTGCTTTTATGATCTAGAATGTACAAAACATGGTATATGATGACAGTATGTGAAGATAATATTAATTATAAATTTATTAAAGAATTAAAAATCTCATTCAAGGTTTTTAATTCCATTTAAGATTTCATTATTTTGCTGTTATAATACATATTTTTTATATTCATAATTTATAATAAATAAATAATACTTGGTATGTGGTTGTTGATAAAATGTGACTGTATCTGACAGTTTAGATAATGTAATGTAGAACAGAACAGAAAAAGTTTGTGAACCTCTTAGGACAAAGACATTCTGTCAATAACACTCCCTTTAGTTTATCAGTCCAGCTGCTGAGTCTCACACAGGACAGGTCAATTAGTACTGAATTTCCCCTCTGAGATCAATAAGTGTCCCACTGGTTATTATTATCATTATTATTATTATTATTATTTATTGTTTATATGGAGTGTACATCACATTGGACAAACCAGATGCGTTGTTTGAGTGTTTTAGCGCATGTGCTAATTCGCAACATTAAAACATTCACTGTTACAATCAGAGCAGTAAGGGCTAATTAATGCTAATTAATTATTAATTTAACATAATAATAAGAATAATAACAACAAGAATAATAATAAACAATAACAGTTACAATATAATAATAATAATGATAATAATAATAACAACAATAATAATAATAACGTTAATTACAATAACTGATAACCACTCATTAAGGTGATAACAGGTGATAACTGACGTCACTGGACCATAACATGATTTGACAGCTGATAACATTAACGACCTTTACCTCCAGATTTAGTCACACCACGGCTACATGTTTGTGTTTACATCATCGATCGTTCCCGCGGTGCATGCCGGGTCCAGGTGAAGGACCTACCTGGCAGAGCAGCTCCTGGATGAAGCTCGCGCATGTGGCGTATCCATGGTAATCGAACTGATCCATGATGGCGTAATACTTCTTCATGAGCTGCGTATCTCTGTCAACGTCACAGCAGCCGAACTGCGCGTACCTGACGCAAAAGGTGAGCTCTTCCGCTGGTCTGAACGGAGGTTTGAAGTCCAGACACTGAGGGTGGGACCGAACTGGGACCGCGCTCCACAGCAGGACCACCGAGACCACCAGCAGCCCCGTACCGAGACCACAGCCCCGCAGGACCCTCACACCACGATCGCAGCCCGACAGCAGCCCCGCACCGTGATCACGGTCCCGCAGCACCCACTCACCGCGACCCCGGCTCCGAAGGACCCACGCAGCAGGACCCGCTTTAGAACCCTGAGCCCACTCCATGATGGCGCTGATCAGTTTCCTGTCTGCACCTTGACTCCGATCATCAAACCGGGCTCTGACGTCGATCCGCTCTGACCCCGAGACGAGTTCACGGACAAAGTCCACGCACTCGGTCCCCTCACGCACGGAGCCAGAGTCCTTCACGCACGCAGACGGCCCATCACGCACACGCAGATCCCTGCCGTGTCAGCTGCAGGGGCATCTATCACCCGCTTCAGATCGGGGACTCAGTCTGTGATGGACTCTGCTCTCAATCAGACTGGTTCGTCTTGGACAGCGCGGTGCATTGTGGGTATGCGGGTCTGCTGTATTGTAGTTTTTAAATTGAAAGTTTGGTAACAGGTCGATGTTGAGTGATTGTGCGCTCTGTGTGTCCAGCAGGTGGCGCCCTGACACAGTCTTATGTAACGGCTGCAGCCCACAGGAGCCTGGACATGTCTGCTGTCTGTCTGCACGAGGTTTTCCTCCATGACCTCACAGGAAAGGTCCAGAAGATCACCATCCTGAAGCTGTTTTCATCTGGAGAAAGTAGAGTTTAGAGCAGCTTCAGCTTGTCCCGGTCTGTGGTGCTCTCATTCAGGTCTCATCTGAAAGGACCTCTGCTTTCAATAAGGTTCAAGCTTCAAAGTTCCTTCATGAGAACTTCAAGGGTTAATCTGCAGACTGGAGGTCAATATCGGCAGGGCTCAGGTCCACACGTACATAAAGACTAAGTTAGTGAAGACAAAGGCTGGTAAACTGTACATAAAGACTGAGTTAGTAAAGACAACAGCCGCTTAACTGCCGATAAAGACTAAGTTAGAGAAGACAGAGGCTGGTAAACTGAACAAAAAGACTAAGTTAGAGAGCACAAAGGCTGCTAAACTGCACATAAACACTAAGTTAGTGAAGACAGAGGCTATTAAACTGCACATAAAAACTAAATGAAGACAGAGGCTGTTAAACTGCACATAAAGACGAAATTAGTGACGACAGAGGCCGCTAAACTGCACATTAAGATTAAGCAAGTGAATACAGAGGATTGTAAACTGTGCATAAAGACTAAGTTAGTGAAGACAGAGACTGGTAAACTGTACTTAAAGACTAATGGCCAGATCCTCCAAAGGATTGCACTGCTTTTGCGACCACTAAACCTGTGCAAATGAGAGAAAAAAATAGTGTGCAATCCACAAAGCATACGCAAAAGGTGAAATGCAGGCAAACTGAACACAAACTGCACTGCCACTCCTAGCTGCTCCGGTCCAATTTGCATTCATGTAAATTAGGGAATATTCATAAATTCAGCGCAAAATTGCCCCCTTCCTATGCAAATAAGCCTCATTGCAAATACCACCTTATCCACAAAGACCAGCGCTAATTGCCACAGGCAGTAAAGCGGTGCTATTTAACGCCAGTGAGACCCATGTATTAAATCTATTTCTCTTTCTCCCTCTCTCACTCTCTCCCTCGCACAAAATGATTGCAAATTGCACTCAGGGCTGTCATGCCAGGACTCTCCGATAATCATGGCAGCAGTGATTGTAGCCAGGCGAAGGCACAGTGGCAGGCGAGATGGCAGGCGCACACAAGCAGGGATTTATCGGAGGAGAATATCACTTTTTGATTTAAGTTACAATGAAATCATTTGCAGATACCGGTTGCCAGGCTGCATGATCCTTGCACTACTAGATGACATAAAGGATGACATTGAGCCTGTCACCCAGAGATCCCATGCTTTACCTGGCATTGTCAAATTAGTGTCTACATTACAGGTTCTTGTATCTGGCTCTTTCCAGAACCCCATTGCAGGCGTCTCAGGGCTCTCAGAGTCATCCATCAGCAGGGCCATGTTCCTGCATTTATTTTGGTTGTTTCAATAACAACGGCCAAAAAAAAAACCCTGAATGAACAACAACAAAAAAGACAAAAAAGCGACACATATGGACATATGGTCCTTTGACCACTTTGAACCATTTTGTGTTCATTATAAATAATTTGAAGTTTTTTTCTTAAGGGGCATAATTAATACTTTGACATTTATACACTTGGTGGCTGTGTCTCAGGAGTTAAGGGTCGTCCACTAAATGCGGAATGCTTCACTAAGTAATTGGATAAATCAGCAATACCCAAACAAACCCAGAAATAAATGCAACTCAACTTCTCACCCTGACAATAGTAATTCAGCAGCCTCAGTGATAGGTCACAGTGGGCTTTATGTTGACCTAAAGACAGGACCACGGACAGCTCTGCTTTAAGGTAAACAGGTCAGTACAAAAGATTCAGGACCATGGACAGCTTCACACCAACTTGTTTATGTCGTTAAGATGTGATCACAGTTGTATCATGAAAAAAATTAATTGACTGTATATTACAAGTCGACTTTAACCCATTTTTCCACTAAAGATCATCAGGAGGAGTCTTTCCATTCACACACAATAGATCAACATATAAAGCCTTAAGCATTTCTGGAAACACATGAGTCTGAAAACGAGAAGAAAAAGTGAATGTCAAATAAGGTCATTAGAATTTTTTTTTTTTTTTTTTCTGCCGGATGGGCGAGGCATCGGATCGTCTAAACATGGGGGGCATATCACTTTATGTTAGCCTATATATTTTTTTTCTAACAAACTTACCCAAGTTAAACATATGACACATGCTACAAAAATGGGCCTTTTTAATATACATACCTTGGAATTCTTGTAAAACACACTTGCCCGTGTCTATTCCCTCTAGGCCAACAATTTGTTCAGGCTGGAGGGTCTGCTGAACTATTTCTTCAAGATCTGTTAGAGGTTGTTCCTGGGGTGGGCCCCCACCAGTTGCAGATGCTTGGTTGTGGTTGTATGAAATCTTTTCATTGGTCCTGCGCTTCAGATCATGGCATCTTCTTTTGCACTCTGGAGGAGAGTGTTTGCACACACCAGCTGCATTGACACAGTGGGATATAGATTCCCTTATACAACTTTTCTCTGTTGCAGTGATATATTTAGATTGGAGTTTATATGTATATCTCTGCACCTCGTCAGTGAGACTGTGAGTTCTAGGTCTGCAAATTTTTGTTTTCTTTTTCTGTCTGACAATGCCATTGTCGTGTCAACTGTGATCTTGGAACAAAGCCACCTATATGCCACGTGGGTTATTGCAATCAGAGGCGCAAATTGCCAAACTGTGTGGGCGTGTTAGCACTGGCATATGATTAGAGCAAATTCTTTTGAGGATAAGGCGCTAAAGCAGGGCAGATTGCGTGAGGTAATTCTTTGCAAATAATGGCGCTATTAGCAGGTGCAATCAATTCTTTGTGGATCTGGGCCTAAGTTAGTGAGGAAAGAGGCCGCTAAACTGCACATGAAGACGATGTTAGTGAAATCAGAGGCTGGTAAACTGCACACAAAGACTAAGTTGGTGAAGACAGAGGCTGCTTAACTGTACTTGAAAACTAAGTTAGTACAGACAATGGCCGCTGAACTGCAAGTAAAGACTAAATTAGTTAAGACAAAGGCTGCTAAACTGTACTTAAAGACTAAGTTAGTAAAGACAACGGCCGCTTAACTGCCCATGAAGACGAAGTTAGTGAAAACAGAGCCTGGTAAACTGCACACAAAGACTAAGTTGGTGAAGACAGAGGCTGGTAAAATGTACATAAAGACTAAGTTAGCAAAGACAGAGGCCGCAAAACTGCACATAACGACTGAATTAGTTGAGACAGAGGCTGATAAACTGTACTTAAAGACTAAGTTAGTAAAGACAACGGCCGCTTAACTGCCAATAAAGACTAAGTTAGTTAAAACAGAGGCTGGTAAACTGTACATAAAGAGTTGTGAGTAAAGTCAGAGGCCGCTAATCTGCACATGAAGACAAAGTTAGGGAAAACAGAGCCTGGAATACTGCACATTAAGACTAAGTTAGTGAAGACAGAGGCTGCTAAACTTCACATAAAGACTAAGTTAGTGAAGACATAGGCTGGTAAACTGCACATAAATACTAAGTTAGTGAAGACAGAGGCTAGTAAACAGCAGATAAAGACTAAGTTAGTGAAGACATAGGCTGGTAAACTGCACATAAATACTAAGTTAGTGAAGACAGAGGCTAGTAAACAGCAGATAAAGACTAAGTTAGTGAAGACAGAGGCTGGTAAACTGCACATAAATACTAAGTTAGTGAAGACAGAGGCCAGTAAACTGCACATAAATACTAAGTTAGTGAAGACAGAGGCCAGTAAACTGCACATAAAGACTAAGTTAGTGAAGACAGAGGCTGGTAAACTGCACGTAAAGACAAAGTTAGTAAAGGCAGAGGCCGCTGAACAGCACATGAAGATGAAGTTAGTGAACAGAGAGCCTGATAAACTGCACACAGAGACTAAGTAAGTCAAGACAAAGACTAAGTTAAACTGTACACAAAGACTAAGTTAGTGAAGACAGAGGTCGCAAAACAGCAGATAAAGACTAAGTTAGTGGAGACAGAGGCTGTTAAACATCACATTAAGTCTAAGTTAGTGAACACAGATACTGGTAAACTGCACATAAAGACTAAGTTATCAGGACAAGGGCTTGTAAATTGTACACAAAGAATAAGTTAGTGAAAACAGAGGTCACTAAACAGCAGATAAAGACTAAGTTAGTAAAGACAAAGGCCAGTAAACTGCATGTAGTGGTTATTTGTCATAAAAAAAAGGGCTTTCAAAAAAATGTAACCAACTTTGACAAACAGCCACCATGCACCATTCCGGTTGGGTTGTACGCAGGCAATAAGAAAAATCAATGTCCACTCAAGATATAGCTTTTTGTCATTTACTCGGATCATAAGGATTAACAAACTTTTTAACCACGTCTCATCGACCTGGTAAAAAACCTGTATCGCCTTCCTGGTGCATGAACCCCAATGACCCACCCCCTATGGGAATCCTGACGAATCACCACCCGGCACAGTTCCTATTGCCCCCTGGTGTTTACAAAACAAAACAAACAAAAAATACTCTAAATTTTAACAATAACATGGAAAAATAGCTACGACACTCCGGCCCTGAATTGTGCTTTAAACAAACACAATTACACTTACATTCTTTAGGAGCTATTACCACAAATAATTCCTAAATAAATACCTTTTACAATATACCTCGTATTTGTGAACCATTTATGGCGTTACCAGTAAACCTCATAAACAGTCTTAGTCTGTCGCCTCCAACAACAGGCATAGCTTTGTGACAGGCCTTTCCAGTATACTGTTCTTTGTTTTGAGCTTTACAGTCCGCACTAAGCCTTTGGCATCAGGTTTTGCCTCCAAAATCTTGCCCATCATCCAAGAGCCCCTTGGGGCTGTTGAGTCTGCAATGATGACAATGTCTCCCGGAGTGAGACTCCTCCTTTCCTTGGACCATTTCTGCCTCTCCTGCATCAGAGGCAAATATTCAGAGATCCACCGCTTCCAAAAAAGGTCAGCTATGTACTGCACCTGCCTCCATCTCCGTCTGATGTAAAGATCTTCTTATCAAAGAGTCCAGGTGGTAGAGCTGGTTTTCCTTTGAAGAGCAGGATGTGATTAGGTGTGAGAGCCTCTAAGTCATCTGCTTCATCAGAAACTTTAGTAATTGGCCTGCTGTTCAGAATAGCCTCGACTTCACAGAGGACAGTTTGCAGCCCCTCATCATCCAGTGACTGCTGGCAGAGAACAGAGTTGAGCACCTTTCTCACTGAGCGAATCGGACGCTCCCATACACCACCATGGTGGGATGCTGCAGGAGGATTGAAGTTCCAAGTTTTTCCTTCCTGGACTAAAACACCTTGAACTTTGTTGTTGTTCAAAGCAGCCAGAGCCTCTCTCATCTCTCTATTGGCACCCACAAAATTTGTTCCATTGTCCGATCTTATGCTCAGCACCTGTCCTCTTCTGCAAATAAATCTTCTTATGGCATTTATGCATGAATCTGTATCAAGGGTATGTGCAACCTCCAGATGAACGGCTCTACTGGTCAAACAGGTGAAGATTACTCCATAACGTTTTAGAGTGCTTCTCCCTCTTTTGACATCAATGGGACCAAAGCAATCTATCCCAACGTTGGTACATGGTGCCTCATCAGGTAAGACTCTCTCTTTTGGTAAGTTTGCCATTTTTTGTTCAATTACCTTTCCGCTATGACGTCTGCATGTGATGCATTTTGATATGATTTTTCTCGCAGCAGAGTTTGCTTTGGTTATCCAGTATTTCTTCCTTAGATGGCTGAGCATATGATTCCTTCCTCCATGTCCAAGTTGTTGATGGATGTGTTGCAGGATGAGTGTAGAAACGTGTTGATCTTTAGAGAGAATGACAGGGCGTTTGGTTTCCTCTGGTAGTGCTGATTTACTGAGACGACCGCCTACTCTGAGTACTCCATCTTCAAACACAGGATCAAGCTTGTACAGCTGGCTGTCTTTCTTAACGTTTAAGCCAGATTTCAAAGAGGCGATTTCATCTTTGAACTCTTGACCTTGTGCAAAGCCAATAATTGCCTGTTCTGCCTCTATGTAGTCTTCTGGACACAAGCACTGTCCATGGATTTTGCCTTTAAAGTCAACCATCCTTTTTTCCAGTGTTGTCCTTTGTTTGTCTGGGTCCTTTTCTGTAATGCTGATGTTAGCATGGATTTCTTTTCTCTTTTCAGTCAACAGTTTGAGCAATTTTGTTAGCTTCAGAAACCAAGCCACATCAGTTTTTAGTTTTGTCCAGCTAGAGAAGTAGTGGATCAAACTGTTGGTGGGATTTTCTGTGTAACTGATGATAGAGTTGACCACCAGATCTCTCTTGACCTCTGGGTCATCAGAAGAAATCACACTAAGGTCCGTGTCTGACTTCGGCCACCTGTCCTCAGGATTGGAAAGGAACTCTGGCCCATGAATCCATCTTTTATTTTTCAGAAAGTTATCCACTTTCATGCCTCTGGATGCCTCATCCGCAGGGTTTTCCTTAGAGCTTATGTATCTCCATTGCTCAACTTCAGTTGCTTCTCTTATTGTAGCAATTCGATTTGCAACAAAGGTATGAAAACGCTTAGTTTCATTGCTCAGATACTTGAGGATGGTTGTACTGTCTGTCCAAAATGTTGATCTTTGCAGAGGCAGCTGCAATTCTTTTTGGAGCATCCTGTCAACTCATACAGCTAGAACAGCAGCTGTGAGGAATGGTACTTTGTTTTAATGGTGCAACTCTGGCCTTTCCAAAGATGAATGCAACATGCAGCTTGTTGTCATTGTTCTTCAACCGGAGAAAGGACACAGTACCATAACCCTCTTGACTGGCATCAGAGAAATGATGCAACTCTGCACTGATCAAGAATCCAAAGTCCTTTGGTTTAAAGCAACGATCCACTTTGAGCTCTCCAATCTTCTCAAGACCTTGTTGCCATTCAGACCACCTTTAAGAAAACAGCTGTGGAATTTTTTCATCCCATCCATAATTTCTCTTACACAGTTCTTGTAACAACAACTTTGCCAACAGCGTGAAAGGGGACAGAAATTCCAGAGGGTCGTACAAGGAACTGACTACTGACAGGATGCCTCTTCTTGTTTGTGGTTATTCCTGTGGTGTTATCCTGAACTTGAACTCATCTGTATACACAGACCACTGGAGTCTAACTTGACTTTAACTTGATGGAACATTGCCTGGATGTCGGCCATCACTGCAACAGGCTCCTGCCGAAATCTGATCAGGACGCCAATAAGTGAGTTGGTGAGATTAGGGCCAGGTAACAATTGGCTGTTAAGTGATGTGCCCTTGTACACTGCTCCACAGTCAAAGACAACTCTGAGTTTTCCTTTTCTGGGGTGATATACACCGTGATGTGGTATATACCAGACCTTCCCTTCAGGGTGTTCAAGCTGGTCTACTGGAACCATCTCTGCATAGCCTTGACTGATTACGTCCTCAAGAAAGGATGTATATTCCTCTTTGAATTTTTCATTGTTCTCAAATTTCCTCTTCAAACTCATCAAGCGCTGCTCAGCAATACAACGATTGTTCGGCAAAATTGGATTTTCCTGTTTGAAAAAAGATGACGTTAGTGAATACAAACAAAAGTGTGTATTCTAACTTATTGTATATTACCACCATTCAATATGTTTTTTCATGATATGTGCTGCTGACCTCTTGACCAGGTACCTTGTGAAAGAGATCTTGATCTCAATGGGTTTTTTATCTGGTTAAATAAAGGTTGAAAAAAAATGTGCAGCTTACCAGTATCTGTGTTCACTAACTTCGTCCTTATGTGCAAGTTATCAGCCTCTGTCTTCACTAAATTAGTCTTTATGTGGAGCTTACCAGTGTGTGTCTTCACCATTTTGAATTGTCCTGAAATGAAATGAGAACATGTACACTTCATTCAGAGGGGACCACAGGGAGTCAAACCAGCAATCTTCTTACTGTGAGGCACGAGCAGTACTTGCTCCTCCACAGTGCAGCCCACATCCGGGCCCTCCATGACGGAGGCCTGCAGCCCACATCCGAGCCCTTGGGTATGAGTATTAGTCTGACTGGTTGTCTGTCTTTCCATGGCCACTGTTACATGATGTTTTTAGTTTGGAATTAAGTATTCAAAATGTAGTAATTCGGAATGAAAGTATTTTCCTTTGCGTTTACATGGAAATACTAATTCCGAATTGAGGTTTACATGGAAAACACATATATGGTTCTGATTGGACATGACATATTTACATTTACCAGAAGAAAACAAACTCCAGTTCCCACTTTTCTTTTCGGCTACAACATGGAAGATCACATAATAAGCTACAACTTTAAAATGGTCCGCATTTTTATGCTTACGTCCATCCACTCTTTTCATTATTTCCAAATCTCCTAAGGCTCTAATTAAATAAATTGTCCTGTTCCATCAGCGCAGAACGATCAGAATTAATTTCAAGTGGAATGAACGTATACATGATCGAGGAATTATTCAATTTTGAATTAAAATCAGAATAAACCAGCCATCTATTTCCAAATCAAGTTTAATTTGGAATGGTCATTTTCATTTGGAATTAGGTATTTACAGGGTCATTTTTAATCTTTTTAAAGAGTATTTAAGTTTTATTCTGAATTAAAGGGGAATTAAAGCTCTCATGTTAATGTAGCCTATGTGGCCCTGTGATTGGCTGGTGATCATTAAAGGTGTACTATGCCTCTCACCCAGTGTCAGTTGGGATAGGCCCCACCTCCCCGTAGACCCTTAAAGGGATAAGCAATATAGATGATGGATAGAAAATCTAAAATGTCTTTCTGTGACAGCGTCAATCATTTTCTCCATGATGAAGATGTCTTAGGGCCGTCCCATCAGTCAGGCCCTTCCTGGGTGATCAGAACATCAATAAAACAATCTCATACCCCCCAAAAAAATAACAATAAAACAACCAAGTTTTGTTGAGATGTTTGCATACAGCTGTTACTAACAGTAAAGTTTAAAATCCTGCTTAATCTTTTTTGTACCCTGATGATGAAAACTCTAGTTCTACCGTTTTCTGTTATTCACATATTTCATGGTTATTTCCAGTTTAAATTAGCTCCATCAGCCTTTGTGACTCTTCATAGTTACTGCAGAGTTAATGAGGCGGTGCTCAGAAACACGGTTTATATTAGATTGATTATTTTGGACAGTGAACCCCCCCCCCCCCCCCCCCCCCCCCCCCGTCTGATGTTTGTGTCTAACAAAAAGCTGAACAATCGATCCTTATTTAAGTAATAATTATTGATTACTGATTACTTTAATGCCGTCGTACAGTCACATTCATTATGAGCTGTTTCACCCCTCTCCAACATGGCAGCCAGGCAGACGCATGTTAATGCACCGTACGTCAATGAGTCTACTCCAGCCAATCACTGAAGCTCAAACATGACCATATAAGGCAGTTTGAAGCGTTCTTAAAGTAAGAAACCAATCAGAGGCAGAGATGGCAGAACGAGCCGCTTCCTGTTTAAATCTTCACCTACCCCACAGCCAATCAGAGCGCGAGGATCCCGCCCACTCCAAGTGGGTGTATTCCCGTATGAACCAATCACAGACCTCGCTGAGTCACGGTAGGTTTGAGAGCAGAAAGAGGAGCTGCAGTCAGTGATTCAGGTAAAACCGACAAAAATCTTAAAATGTTCTTTTATTAACAAAGTCACCTGGTGATACCTGTGTATCATGGTACAGTGTGCGCATGCGCCGTGCACGCGGCTGTTTGTTCACACGCAGGACTAATGGCTGCTGAGCTCGTCGAACAGATTAGCTCCCTGCACCTCTGATCCGCTACAACATGACAGCTTAGCGGCTAGCTGTTAGCGGCGAGCTGTTAGCATGTTTGCTCCCATTGGAGATGAATTGGACAGCAGCTAGCACGTTAGCTCAGCTCTGTTATAATGGGCGTGTGAGCTAAAGCTAACAGCTAACCAGCTGGGGCAGGCTGCTGATAACCCGAGTCACATGGAGGCTCCTGGGTCAGACTATCCCGGGTCAAACGGAGGCCTGGTGTGAGTGTTAGCTGCGGCTCAGGGGAGTTTAATGTTACCTGGTGTAAAGGTGAAAGGTCAGTGTTTGCCTGCAGCTGTTGTCAGAAGAGACTGAGGTCTTCATGAGGACCTCTGAGGGGTCTACCTCTGACAGGTGAGGTCTGCAACAGCAGGAGGGCTCCACCTTGGAGATGATATAACTGGACAGTTATTTGCCGCTTTATAAAGTACACCTCTCTGGTCCAAGCTGGACCTCCTTCACCTTCAGACCTCCTTAGTTCTTCAAGGAGCTGAGACATCCCTCAGAGCTGTTGGTCCATATCTCCATGACAGCTTCACACAGAGAATCTCTTGCTCCACCACATCCCAAAGCTGCTCTGCTGGACTGAGATCTGATGACTGTCTCACTGCTAGCACTGCTGGTCAGAGTGTGCTGGATGAACATGTTCACTGAACGTGCTCATGCTTCTGAGGACCTCACAGGAGAGCCCCTGCCCTGAAGGTGGGTGTAGTCCACTCTGGAGGCAGTGATCTGCTCGCGTGTCCAGCATGACCTCCGAGCTCCACCTGCTGATGGAGCAGCGGCACCTAATGGCTCTGTGAGGCCCTCGTCATACCTGCAGGCCTGAAACTCTCCGGGTTTTGCCCGAGTCCTTCCCTGACATGGACATGACAATGACATGACCCAGGAAAAGTCTGAAGGGGATTGATCCACTTCAGGTGAAATGATCACGTCCTGTGTGTTTTTCAAAGTAAAGCTGGATGATTATACATGTTGCTCTAACGTGATATTTTATTCTGAAGGTAAACACCTTCAAAATAAAAGCTGAACGTAGGGATGGGATGGCTTTGAATTTTAAACCATGATTAAAGTCAAAGAAATAATCTAATAATCAAATAAGTTAATGTTACTTTAGATCCTTTGTAATGTTTTATCTGACTTGTAAATGATTACTGTGTTTTAAAGTGTCTGATTAATTTTATAGCATCACTAATGTGTTTTAACAGAATACCATTCTTTAGAGACATATACAACTAAAGGAGAAATATGAAATATGTATTTTTACCTAGAGTGTATGCAAGTGCACTTATAAAAACAGTTACTTATTTTTAATATATATAACTTGATTTTTTTTTTATTAGAATTGTTTTAAAAAACAGCTATATGTGTTTATGTAGTATAGAGCAGGACAAATACTGAAAACCCTTGGCATTTTCCAAATAACATTTGACAAATTCTGTATAAACTGATAAAATATATGTCAGTACATTGCAACAGAGGACTACATCTTATTCCCCATGAATTTTCCTGTTAATTATAATATTTTTATGGAGAATACTGGTTACACCAATCGACAAATACAGTTAGACCACCAGACCATGTTGCTTTTACAGAAGAAACTGACTCTAAAAATCAAGCATGACAGTCAACAAGGTGTTTTTTCTTCATTGTTTTCAATGAGTAAAAAACACCAACAACATGAATTGGGTGCTTTCTATTAATTAATCAGTTTAAGTTTTTAAAAGAATCAATTTAGAAAACAAGCTGCAGGATCTCCATGGACTCATGCTCTGTGTTGAGCCACTTTTTCTTTGCTTGATGATGGCATCTGTTGGGAGAAAAGAGGCTCTATTATGTTGCAATAATCATGAAACAAGATTAAGTTAATAAATGTAATTTTACAGATTTAAATTTTAATCTTTGACAAACATTTAACATGTTATTGGAGTTTCATGTCTTTTTGAAGCTGCTGTTCATTTTCAACATTGTCATTGTTCATCCACTGCTGCTACATTACGAAATTAATTGCAATATTTTATATACAGCTTAAAGTTGAAAGTGAATGGAATACAAATATGTATTTAATATGTATTTAATATGTATTAAATCTAAACATTTAAAACATAATAAAGCCATGCAAAACAATGATTTAATCCTAACCTTCCAGAGATTTAATAATGAAGTTGTGGATAAATCACAACTCCATTTTTTTTCTAAGAAATATGACACTTAACACTTAAAAATAGTCCCACATAATAAGTTAGTTCACATTACATCTTTAATTGGCATCAAAAACTTCTGATATTTGCCAACAGCCAATGGTGTGAATGGTTATACCATTTGACTTTTCAATTAAATTCAATTTTAGCAGGCATTATGATGGACACTATCCAAGCACATGGCCTTGATGTGAAGATTTAAAACATTTTTAAAATAAATATTTTTGCCTTTATTATGAATTATACATGGTTCTCTAAGGTTGAAGTGATTCATTACAAAGTACCAAAGACCAATGAGAGTAATTAGAATTTTAATAGATTATTAATTTAACACTAAAACTGTCTCTGTTGATCTAACAGGAGAATTGAGTTCTGTAGTTATTCATCTGAAGTGTTATTGTGGTTGATTGTCACACAAATTTAATTTAGATTTTCTATATTTGATCATTAATCTACTCCTACATACAGCAGAGAAAATCCTGTTTATTATAATTTTATAAGGTGAATATGAGCAAGAATTTGAAAACACTTAATCCAGTCTTATTGATAATAGAATTGGAAAAACTTAACCTTATTAAATCCAAATGTTTAGCTGATTTAGTCTGCTGTTTAATTAACAAGTTCACCTTTTTATAAAGTTCATCTAATGCTCAAATAGTTAAAGTGATGACGCTATTGATGTCAGTAACTGTGAGAGGCCTCGCTCTCCTCTTTAGATGACCTGCAGCAAGTGGAGCTCTGCTGTGAGTTGCTGTGTCCATCATCATCCTCTTAAAACTGACTTATAACGTAATATTCAGTGACCGCAGGTCCTAAAAGATGCATAAATCTGTTATGGACCACATCGTTCTCTCCTAGGACTGGGGACACCTCTGCACTACAGCCTAATAGTTCACACTACAGCCTAATAGATCACACTAATGTCTATTACATCACACTACAGCCTAATGCATCACACTACAGTCTAATACATCACACTACAGCCTAATACATCACACTACAGCCTAATACATCACAGTACAGCCTAATAGATCACACTACAGTCTATTACATCACACTACAGCCTAATGCATCACACTACAGTCTAATAGATCACACTACAGTCTATTACATCACACTACAGCCTAATGCATCACACTACAGTCTAATAGATCACACTACAGTCTATTACATCACACTACAGCCTAATGCATCACACTACAGTCTAATAGATCACACTACAGTCTATTACATCACACTACAGCCTAATGCATCACACTACAGTCTAATAGATCACACTACAGTCTAATACATCACACTACAGCCTAATAGATCACACTACAGCCTAATAGATGAGACTACAGCCTAAAACATCACACTACAGTCTAATAGATCACACTACAGCCTAATACATCACACTACAGCCTAATACATCACACTACAGCCTAATAGAACATACTATAGCCTAATAGATTACACTACAGCCTAATACATCACACTACAGTCTGATAGAACACACTACAGCCTAATACATCACACTACAGTCTAATAGATCACACTACAGCCTCATACATCACACTACAGCCTAATACATCACACTACAGCCTAATAGATGAGACTACAGTTTAATAGATCACACGACAGCTTTTTAGTTCACACTACAGCCTAATACATCACACTACAGTCTAATAGATCACAGTACAGCCCAATACATCACACTACAGCCTAATAGATCATACTACAGCCTAATACATCACACTACAGTTTAATAGATCACACTACAGCCTAATACATCACACTACAGTCTAATAGATCATACTACAGCCTAATACATCACACTACAGTCTAATAGATCACACTACAGCCTAATACATCACACTACAGCCTAATACATCAGAGTACAGCCTAATAGAACACACTATAGCCTAATAGATCATACTACAGCCTAAGACATCACACTACAGTTTAATAGATCACACTACAGCCTAATACATCACAGTACAGCCTAATACATCACAGTACAGCCTAATACATCACAGTACAGCCTAATACATCACACTACAGCCTAATAGATCATACTACAGCCTAATACATCACACTACAGTTTAATAGATCACACTACAGCCTAATACATCACACTACAGTCTAATAGATCATACTACAGCCTAATACATCACACTACAGCCTAAAACATCACACTACAGTCTAATAGATCACACTACAGCCTAATACATCACACTACAGCCTAATACATCACCGTACAGCCTAATAGAACACACTATAGCCTAATAGATCACACTACAGCCTAATACATCACACTACAGTCTGATAGAACACACTACAGCCTAATACATCACACTACAGCCTCACATCACACTACAGCCTAATACATCACACTACAGTTTAATAGATCACACTACAGCTTAATAGTTCACACTACAGCCTAATAGATCACACTACAGCCTAATAGATAACACTACAGCCTAATAAATCACACTACAGCCTAATACATCACAATATAGTCTAATAGATCACACTACAGCCTAATAGATGAGACTACAGTCTAACAGATCACCCTACAGCTTAATAGTTCACACTACAGCCTAAGGGATCACACTACAGTCTAATAGATCACACTACAGCCTAATACATCACACTACAGTCTAATAGATAACACTACAGTCTAATAGATTAGACTACAGTCTAATACATCCCACTACAGCTTAATAGTTCACACTACAGCCTAATACATCACACTACAGTCTAATACATCACACTACAGCCTAATACATCACACTACAGTCTAATAGATCACACTACAGTCTAATAGATCACACTACAGTCTAATAGATTAGACTACAGTCTAATACATCACACTACAGCTTAACAGTTCACACTACAGCTTAATAGTTCACACTACAGCTTAATAGTTCACACTACAGCCTAATACATCACACTACAGCCTAATAGATCACACTACAGCCTAATACATCACACTACAGTCTAATAGATCACACTACAGCCTCATACATCACACTACAGCCTAATACATCACACTACAGTCTAATACATCACACTACAGCCTAATACATCACACTACAGTCTAATAGATCACACTACAGTCTAATAGATCACACTACAGTCTAATAGATTAGACTACAGTCTAATACATCACACTACAGCTTAACAGTTCACACTACAGCTTAATAGTTCACACTACAGCTTAATAGTTCACACTACAGCCTAATACATCACACTACAGTCTAATAGATCACACTACAGCCTAATAGATCACACTACAGCCTAATACATCACACTACAGTCTAATAGATCACACTACAGCCTCATACATCACACTACAGCCTAATACATCACACTACAGCCTAATAGATGAGACTACAGTCTAATAGATCACACGACAGCTTTTTAGTTCACACTACAGCCTAATACATCACACTGCAGCCTAATACATCACTCTACAGCCTAATACATCACACTACAGCCTAATAGATCACACTATGTCCTCACAGTGACCTTTGAGTGAGGCCTGCAGTGAGGCTGAGATCTTTGTTTTAATATGATTCTGATAAGGCTGACCCAGCCTCCTGCTCAGGTCCCTTACAGGGGGCCCAGACCCCAGGTTAGAAACCCTCTCCAACACTGCAGGATCCTTCAGGACCAGTGTGTCTAAGTCCCTCAGATGTTCCTGTGTGAATTTGGAGCCCAGCTGCTGCAGGACGTCTCCAGCAGCTGTGACAGGCTCAGCAGCTGCAGAGGAAGCTCAGTCCGATCTGATCCATGTGTTAAGACCTGAAGGAGATTCAATTAAAGGTGCAAACGGGACCACAGCTCTGCTCTGTCTAAAGGAGGGCTGTGAAGCCTCTGGACTAACACTCTGGCTACAGGTCTTTGCACACTCACAGTCAGATTCTGACCTAAAACCCTGTCTGAAGATCTCAACACAGCAGCAGGTCTGAATCTGAAGAGGCCGTGCTGCTGTAGTTTTTAATGCTGTAGCCTCAGGAGCTAACAGCCTCTGACAGTATCAAACCATCCTGAGACTCTGGACCTGGATTATCTGAGACCACGCTTTGGGTGTTTTACTTGTTGTCCTTAAAGCTCTCAGATCACTCAGACGGATGTGAAGGGTTAGTTAGGTCAAAATCAAACATGCTCTGACAAATCCTGACAGAAGTGTCAGAGTCAGTGAAAACAGGACTGAGACAGTGTAAAATATATATCAATAAATATAAAAGCTTCGCGTGCAGAGGGCTGAAGGTCACCAGGATGATGAAGGTCATGCTCACGTTGATGTTAATCAGACTGCTGTTTGGTTTATTACTTTAATAACTGCATCAATAAACAAACTAGAGTTATAATATTTATGTCAGCATGTCTCAGTACGATTCCTAACAGAAAACCGTTCTGTTTTGCAGCCCGCCGACAGAGAGCATCATGGGTAAAAAGAGTCGGGTAAAGACTCAGAGGTCTGGAGGATCAGGAGGAGCCACAGCCGCCGTCTCTCCCAAAGAGATGATGAACCTGGTCTCTGAGCTGCTGCAGAGTAAGTGCACCTGAGCTACACTGACACCAAACAATGTTAGACCATGAACAGGTGTTCATGTTTGAATGTTATGAACAGATACAACAGATGTATTACCTGGCTGATGAAACATCTGATCGCTTTAAAGTCACGACATGGATCTGAACCGCCGTCTGTCTCAGAGGCTCCCAGTCTGATAAGACATCAGAGACCCTGGACCCCCCGCACCAGGGTCCAACTGAGATTTAAGTGTCTTTTTCGCAGTTGAGGACACGATCAAACTAAGATTTCAGTGTCTGTTTGATGGTGAGGGTTTGCTGCTCTCAGTCATATGTAATATCTCTATCCCGAGCTGCTCTGAGGACTGTAGCTCTGTGTCACCTTTCCAGGTGTGAAGTTCCTCAGTTTCCATGTAAACTCCATCCTAACTCTTCTGGTAAATGAAGTTGAGATTAAATCAGAAAGTAAATCAATATCTTACTGCCGCCAGGTGAATATTCACAAATATGTAATAACAGCTTCACATGAAGGACCTGCTGTTCTCCAAGGACACCTGACTGAACATGAGAGAGCGTTTACATACTCTTATTTACAGCTTATTACCAGAGAGAGAGCATCAGGGAGGATCAGGATCATAAAGTGGGCCAGTCAGGTTCATGTTAATGCTCCAATCTGAGTCCAGAAAGATACTAAAGGGTCTTTAAAAGTACAATTATATTTAATGAACCTTGTATTTATTGTACCATTTTACCATTATTGTTATTATTATTATTATTATTATTGTTATTATCATTATTATAATTAT
Source organism: Cetoscarus ocellatus (assembly GCA_037902135.1). Lineage (NCBI taxonomy): Eukaryota > Metazoa > Chordata > Actinopteri > Labriformes > Labridae > Cetoscarus > Cetoscarus ocellatus. The sequence goes on along the minus strand of JBAMNC010001540.1, from coordinate 177,969 downwards.
TATTATTATTGTTATTATTGTTATTATATACATTGTATTGTTGTATGTTTCTCCTAGAATGCAGCAGTGCGGCGCCCTCTGCTGGTAAAGAGTGGGAGGAGTATGTCACAATCAGAGGGTTGGTGGAAAAGATCAGAAAGAAACAAAAAGGTTAAAAGTATGATTTTAATAAATATGTTTGTGTCTCATGTTTGCATGTTCATGATCATGGTAAAGGAACACGTATGATTGTTTTCATACACTGAAATAAATAATTCATCTTAATGATAATATTTATAACAATGTTTTTTATTTCTGTTGATGCCTTTATCCTGTTTCTGACAGCAGCAGGCAGCAGAATTTATCTAGTCTGCTCAATAATATTATTTTTACTATATCATATATAATGTTATTATTACTGTATTGGCAGGTCTGTCAGATTAGATTAGGTAATACTTTATTAATCCCTTTGGAAAAAACTTCCTCAGAGAAATTGGTATTCAGTAGCAGTTCAGTATTACAGATTAAAAAGATATATTTAAAAATAAATAAATAAAAAACAGATCTAAACAAAAATATAAATAAATCCAAATATAAATAAAAATAAAAATATGACAATGGTTATATTGTATGTCAGTGGTGTCCGATGGCAGCGAAACACCTCTGATTGTTTTATTGTCATTTTTTATCATTATTATTGTTATTATATTCTTCTTCTTCTTATTATTATTATTATCATTATTATTATCATTAACGTTAATATAAACGTTGATATTAATATTATCATAAAATTATTGTTATTATTGTGTTGTATGGTCTGTCAGTGGTGTTTGGTTGCAGTAGGCAGCAGCATTTCTCTGATCTGATTATTATTTTTAGTATTTATTATTATTATTTTAACTAATTTTATTGTATTCTCATGTCTGTTATTGGTGTTTGGTGGCAGCAGCACTTCTCTGATCTGATGATTATTATTTTATATTTAGATATTATTTATACTTCTGTATTGCCAGGTCTGTCTGTGGTGTTCGATGGCAGCAGGCAGCAGCATTTCTCTGATCTGATGGCGTGGGGGAAGGAGAACGGGGCGTCCTGTGAGGGTTTCTGCGTGTCGGACTTTGGATCAGAGGGATTTGGACTGAAAGCCACCAGAGACATCAAGGTGAGAGACGGGTCAGAAATATGGAATCTATGAGACTTGCTGCTGTGTTTTTAAAACAGTGTGCTCTACCATCAGTCTGAAGGTTCAGGATTCGAGCCCAGCCTAGGGTTTTTTTTTGTCACATGTTGATGTGTCCTTGGGCAAAGACTCCTAACCTGTCTCCCAGTGCTGAGTCAGTGCAGTGTGAATGTGTAAGAGAGGGCGAGGATGTATCAGCTGATACTGCTGATGACTGACAGACGAACTCGACCGTCAGTGACTATAACAGAACTAACGAAGCTCCAGTCAATGACCATGTTTGTATTTAAATATAGTTTATATTAGGGCTGAAAGATATATCGTTATCATATCGATATCGCGATATGAACATTCAAGATATTAATATTGAAAAAGCAACAATATAAATGATACAGATTTCCCCCGCGCTCGCCCTGCATGTACAGCTCTGGAAGTCACAAAAATTTTCATTTTATGATTGCCCTTGAATGCACCGCTAAGGCCAGCCAACCACAAACCTTTTTTATTTTCAAAGCGTTTTTATTTTTCTGAAAAATGCTTGGTTTTCACCGAACCTGTGGTCATATCGTATCGTATCGATATCGAGATATCTGGCACGAATATCGAGATATCTGGCATGAATATCGAGATATGAAATTTTGTCCATATCGTTCAGCCCTAGTTTATATTCATGTAGATAAACACACAAAAGACTGGAATAAGGGTTTATATATCTATATATATTCTTGTTGTCAGGCTCTTTGGTCTCAGTGATACAGAATAAAGACTGGGATAAGGGTTTGTATTAGGGCCCGACCGATCTATTGGCCGAAAGGTTTATTCGGCTGATTATTGCCCTTTTCAAAATATTCAACATTGGCAGGAGTTTTGCCGATATATCGCCAATATATTCTTACTTTCTCATAAAACAGTAGATGCTGTTCAGTGTTCAGGTTGCACAGAATGATGTTGTTGCACAGTTAGTCCAATAGAGGGAGCTCTGACTCCATTCGATCCTCAGTCCCCTCCCCACCGCTGTCTGATCAGTCACCTACAGGAGTGAGCCACAGCCAGGCAACAATACAAGAGTGGGCTCAACAGAGCTGCCCACAGGTATGTTTATAACGACGCTGTGAAATAAACAGTGACTCAAAATGTCTTCTGTTTCAATCTAACTCTCTTTGCCATGTGTCATGACAGGTGACGCGTGCTTCGTTGCGTCGGTCATGCTTTTCAATTACGTTACATTGGTAAAGTTGTGCTAACCTAGCTTAAGTTAGTCCCTGTCTGTTTATGTTAACAATGACATCGCTGTAGTTATGACAACATAACATAGCGTTTGCCAACAGCTTGAAAGCTAGCGAGTAACCACAGAAATAACGTAAGTGTACAAATATTTGAGGGTGCAGAGAACGAGCGTTCATCACTCCATCAGCTGCGTGTTGAAGCGCAGAAGGTCGGGGGTTTATTCAGGACAGGCCCCTGAGGTTAAAACCATTAACACTGAGTGACCACAGGCTGGAACAGCAACCCACTGTGTGTGTTATGGAGTAACATTAGCCTATCATAAGTAACATTAGCCTGTTTGTGACCATTATTTAGTTAAAATCTAACCCTGTTAGTCTGAGAAAGGCGTCTCTGGCATTTAAAGATAAATTCCTCAGTACAACTGTATTTCATAAGTCATTTATAGATTGACTCTTTTTTAAGGTTATATAATTAATTTCTCAGAGGTTTAATGCGTTTCTACATGTTTTTATACTAAAGGACTAAGTATTGTAACAGTAAATGTTCTACCTGTAATTTGTGTATTCATTGTTGTAAGTGTTAAGGGACCAACATTTTTCTTTTATTTATTTTACATTTTTTTAATTAATCGGCCAATTAATCACTTATCAGAATTTTTTCTGACAAATATCGGCATCGGCCTTAAAATACATTTCTATATACAGTTCTTGTCAGACTTTCAGCCCCTTCTGGTGTTTAATGTGTCTGAGTATTTAAAGCTGCAGAAACACTTCTGCGCAGTTTGTCCTTCTGTCTGTTGTAAAGCTGGTTAAGACGTGACTCCTAAATCCATGACGGTGTTTTAGTACGGTGAGGACAGCTGCCTCTCTCTAAGGGTCAGTATTTACAGATCGTCCCTCATACTAACTCATGGATTATGATACAGTCACACAGTCACACACGAGTGCTTGGACCATTTAAGGGACATCCTGGCTCTGAAATAAGACAAAGCTCAGTGAGAGCTGTGTCTGAGGAAGTCCTCAGCAGAGACCTTACCTGTGTGTCTGTGTCCAGGCTGAGGAGCTGTTCCTGTGGGTCCCCAGGAGGATGCTGATGACGGTGGAGTCAGCTCAGAACTCGGCTCTCGGTAAGGACCTGTTTGTTACCTTCAGATCAACTAAAGGTCAGAGTTCAGCTGAGGGGCCTCACAAAGAGCCTCTGCGGGGGCGGGGGGTGACGTAGGCCAATGTGGAGGTCGGCATGGAGCTGAGATGATGATGACAAAGGAGCACCCCTGTCCCCCTGCAGGTCCTCTGTACGCTCAGGACCGGATCCTCCAGGCCATGGGGAACGTGACACTGGCACTGCACCTTCTGTGTGAGCGGGCCGACCCGTCCTCTGCGTGGCTGCCGTACATCCGCAGTCTCCCTCAGGAGTACGACACGCCGCTGTACTTCCAGCAGGAGGAGGTCCAGCTGCTGCTGGGAACGCAGGCTGTCCAGGACGTCCTGAGCCAGTACAAGAACACGGCCCGGCAGTACGCCTACTTCTACAAACTACTGCAGGTAACAGCATCTCAGCGCTTCGATGTGTAAACCATGAGCCCAGTAGAGCCGGGGCAACGTGTAAACACAATGACATTCAGATCCGTGTTGACCTGTGCTCAGTCATGGAGAGTGTTTGAGTAAGTTCATCAGGTTTAACAGTAATATCTGGTCTCTGTCGTGTTTTCAGTTGAATCTTTTTTAAACGAACATGCACATCTTTGTATTCACGTTTTTCACATTGTCTCAACTGCACTGGATCAGGAGTTTGAGCATGAGTGATGTTGTTACTGACCCAGAAACATCCCACTGACTGCTACAAACTGATGCAGGTAACAACATCAGACATACACTAACTGACCACTTCATTAGGTACACCTTTAGCCCTGTTCTTCAGACACTGATCTAATCAGCCAAGCCTTTTTGTCAGGGTCTGCAGGAGATTTTTATACATGGGGAGAGCTTTTGGATGGTACTGTGGTTAGGTGTGAGAAAACCATCTACACAATATTAGTTTTTGTTGAGTTTAAGAACATCAAGAGTCCCTGAGGCAGGATCCTGCAACTGTGTACCTAAATCCAGAGGCCCACAGTCTGCTTTGTAATATGGCATCAGCACCAGCAGGGGGAGGTATGGTGTTGTCTAAGCGATGACTGTTGAAGTTCATCAGAGGGTCACTGAGTCTGTTACCTTCATCATAAACTTGAGCATTAATTATTTCATATTTGATATTTATTATCATGTGGATGATTTCAGAGTGTTTTTGATGATGAAACGCTGCTCAGATAGACGGATTATAATCTGAATAATCTGATCATATGTTAATATCATAAAGAAAGCAGGAAGCTCTGAACACACACACTCGTCCATGAAGAACAGAGCAGGATCATCCAGAGACTGAAGCTCTGAGAATCAGACAGAAGAACAGAGCAGGATCATCCAGAGACTGAAGCTCTGAGCATCAGACAGAAGAACAGAGCAGGATCATCCAGAGACTGAAGCTCTGAGCATCAGACAGAAGAACAGAGCAGGATCATCCAGAGACTGAAGCTCTGAGCATCAGACAGAAGAACAGAGCAGGATCATCCAGAGACTGAAGCTCTGAGAATCAGACAGAAGAACAGAGCAGGAACATCCAGAGACTGAAGCTCTGAGCATCAGACAGAAGAACAGAACAGGAACATCCAGAGACTGAAGCTCTGAGCATCAGACAGAAGAACAGAGCAGGAACATCCAGAGACTGAAGCTCTGAGCATCAGACAGAAGAACAGAGCAGGATCATCCAGAGACTGAAGCTCTGAGCATCAGACAGAAGAACAGAGCAGGATCATCCAGAGACTGAAGCTCTGAGAATCAGACAGAAGAACAGAGCAGGATCATCCAGAGACTGAAGCTCTGAGCATCAGACAGAAGAACAGAGCAGGATCATCCAGAGACTGAAGCTCTGAGAATCAGACAGAAGAACAGAGCAGGATCATCCAGAGACTGAAGCTCTGAGCATCAGACAGAAGAACAGAGCAAGATCATCCAGAGACTGAAGCTCTGAGCATCAGACAGAAGAACAGAGCAAGATCATCCAGAGACTGAAGCTCTGAGCATCAGACAGAAGAACAGAGCAGGATCATTCAGAGACTGAAGCTCTGAGCATCAGACAGAAGAACAGAGCAGGATCATCCAGAGACTGAAGCTCTGAGCATCAGACAGAAGAACAGAGCAGGATCATCCAGAGACTGAAGCTCTGAGCATCAGACAGAAGAACAGAGCAGGAACATCTCAAGACTGAAGCTCTGAGCATCAGACAGAAGAACAGAGCAGGATCATCCAGAGACTGAAGCTTTGAGCATCAGACGGAAGAACAGAACAGGAACATTCAGAGACTGAACTTAAACAGAATAAATATAGATATATGAACAGCAGCTGAAGGATCAAGATGACGGAAAGACGGACTACAGATGTTTATGAGGAGGAACCAGAGGTCTCATGGAGATACCATCATAGGGCTGCAGAGGAGGAACCAGAGGGCTCATGGAGATACCATCAGATTCAACTGCAGCTCATAAACAGACATCATTTACCAACAGAGTTCTCTGAAAAAATTAAATTATAAGCAAAGAGAAGGAGCTATTTCATGATGTATGGATATGAACAAGGACAGGACACATAGATATATATATAAATGTATGTATATATATATATATATATATATATACAGTATTTATATATAAATGTATGTATACAGTATATAGGTATGTATGTATACAGTATTTATAGATACATGTATGTATGTATACAGTATGTATTTATGCAGTATTTATACATAAATGTTTGTATATATGTATACAGTATGTTCGTATGTTTGTATGCAGTATTTATATATAAATGTATGTATATATGTATACAGTATTAATATATAAATGTATGTATACAGTATATAGGTATGTATGTATACAGTATTTATATATACATGTATATATGTATACAGTATGTACGTCTGTACAGTGCCATGAAAAAGTATTTGCCCCCTTCCTGATTTCTTACTTTTTTTGCATATTTATCACACTTCAATGTTTCAGATCATCTCAAAAATTTTAATATTATACAAAGATTACCTGAGTAAATACAAAATGCAGTTTTTAAATGATGATTTTATTTATTAAGGGAAAAAAGCTCTCCAAACCTACATACAACCTACAGTATTTATCCATAAATGTATGATGTATGTATGTTTGGACAGGAGGTGACTGAGTGTGCACTCTGAGTTAGCCGTGTGTCTTCAGATGGAGATGAGAGTGTCTTTACACACTGTCCCCCTGCCACCCCCCACCCCCCACCCCATGGAGTTATCCTGTCATGTTCAGTTTGAGTTAAACTGACCTGAATACTCCTCCACCTCCACCTCCACCCTGCTATCTGTGTGTGTGGCCGTTATCGTCATTTAAGTGTAGCTGTTGTTAATGATGGAGTCAAACACTAGTGTCATACGGGCTGCATGGTGGAGCAGTGAGAGCTGCAGATATGTCATAATCATTTTCAGTCCATTTTGATGCTTTAATGCTGCAGATGTTTGTCTTGTTCATAGAAGGGGACATGTTAAAGCAGATGTCCATGTGAATGACCTCCATGTTGGTTCTGTTCTCAGACTCACCCTGCTGCCTCCAAACTGCCCCTGAAGGACAGCTTCACCTTTGACGACTACAGGTCAGTCTGGGGCCTCATGTTCACTCTTTAATGACCCTTTAAGGACTCTGAACTCCAACAGCAATGCCATCACATACCAGTCAATGATAGTCTCGACGGTTCTTCGTTCTTTACCATATGCTGAGTTAAACTTCAGATTTTTTCACTGTCATGTCTGCTCTTCCATCCAAAAAGAAAAACAGACCTAATGATGTAGAAGCTGTCTCAGTGCAGTTTCAGTAGAACAGTTAGGCTAACACAATGATGTGCTCATCAGTTGATGCAGCATCGCCATGCCAAATATCCTGATGCTGAAGTGTATCAACTTTCCCCGACCCTACTTTAGTCAATCAATCAATCAGTCTTTATTTGTATAGAACCAGTTCATAACAAGTGTTATCTCAAGGCACTTTACAATAGAGCAGGCTGAACAAACTCTTCATTTATAGGTACACATATATGCATAGATACGTATAAAATTTACACATATATACACTTACATATATCCAAAACCCAACATGAATCCATCAAGAGCGCAGCCCTGGGCCAACCAAACTACAGTGCAGTGTGTCTGTAGGGGACTTACAGAAAAAACCTTTTATCAGCTGGAGGTCTGGACCAGATCCAGTCTCATGATGAACAGCCATCCGTACTATGCTGTGTTGGGTGTGTGGGTGAAGGAAGGGAGGTGGGCGGAGACAAGTGGGCTGAAATAAGAACTAAAGTTAGTGACAGACCCATGGACCAATCATAGACCTGTCTTTGTCATATTTGTCTCAGCTGAATATAAATTTATTAGAGGTTAGCCTCTTGAGATACAACATCTGGTTTTCAGGAGGGTCCTCATGTCTGTGCTGAAGTGTAATGACCTCCCCGACCCTACAAACAGCATCATACTGTGATTGTTCTGGAGGCTTCTGTGGACCCACCTGTAGATCTGGGGCAGCAGTCATCATGAATAGGACCCCCGTCCATTGACCTGGTGCTCTCAATGAAGCAGAGCCTGAACCAGCCCATGTGACTGTGATTGGCTGATTGGTTTTAGCTGACTGTGATTGGCTGATTGTTCTTAGCTGACTATGATTGGCTGATTGGTTTTAGCCGACTGTGATTGGCTGATTGTTCTTAGCTGACTATGATTGGCTGATTGGTTTTAGCCGACTGTGATTGGCTGATTGTTCTTAGCTGACTGTAATTGGCTAATTGTTCTTAGCTGACTGTGATTGGCTAATTGTTCTTAGCTGACTGTGATTGGCTGATTATTACAGGTGGGCGGTGTCCTCGGTGATGACTCGTCAGAATCAGATCCCAACTGAGGACGGCAGCAGAGTCACCTTGGCCCTGATTCCTCTGTGGGACATGAGCAACCACACAAACGGACTGGTACATAAAAACACAGAGTAACATTTATAATGTGATGCATTAATAATGATGATAAAATGTCTTACAGCATTTAAACACAGAGTAACATTGATAATGTGACGCTTTAAACTCATGCCTCAGTGTTTACTGTCCCCAAAGATCACGACGGGATATAACCTGGAGGACGATCGCTGTGAGTGTGTGGCTCTGCAGGACTATAAGGAGAATGAGCAGGTACACACTCACCTGTGTGACATCACAGTGGTAATCTCTGACTCTTAACCATCCTGATGTCTAATGTCTCTCCCTCTGCAGATCTACATCTTCTACGGCACCAGGTCAAACGCGGAGTTTGTGATCCACAACGGCTTCTTCTTCCAGGAGAATGCTCATGACAGAGTCAAGATCAAACTGGGCGTGAGCAAGAGCGAGCGTCTCTACGCCATGAAGGCCGAGGTGCTCGCCAGAGCCGGGATACCTGCGTGAGTAAAACCTTTTTTACATGTGATGTTTATTATCCTGCCCTCATGGTGGGACATTAAGGACACCTCAGTCAAAGACAGCAGACAGCTTTGAGGACAGATAAACACATTCTTCACATTATTGACTCATGAAGAAGCCGTTTCATGCTCCTGGACAGGTAACCAGGCGCCTCCCAATGGGGTCAGGGCTACCCCCTTTGGCAAAGGCCGCCGCCTGGAGCGCCATCAGCTCACTGTGGGACTGCAGGACTATGAAGTCCACCTGGTGAAAGGACCAGCAGACAAACACCTCACACAGATCATTTCACTATAACCTGTGCCCAGGTCTCTGTTCCCAGTTCTCTGTACGCAGTCTCTGTACACAGGTCTCTGTGCCCAAGTCTCTGTACCCAGGTTCCTGTGCCCAGTCTCTGTCCTAAGGTCTCTGTGATCAGGTCTCTGTACTCAGTCTCTGTACACAGGTCTCTGTGCCCAAGTCTCTGGACCCAGTCTCTGTGCCAGTGTCTCTGATCCCATGTCTCTGTACCCAGTGTCTGTGCCCAAGTCTCTGTACTCAGGTCCCTGTGCCCAGTCTCTGTCCTAAGGTCTCTGTGCCCAGGTCTCTGTTCCTAAGTATCTGTGCCAAGGTCTCTGTTACCAGGTCTCTGCTGTGAATCCCCCTGAAAACAGTTTTCACCCTCCTGACTGCTCCCCCCTCCAGCTGAGTCAGTCCAGCCCTCTGGCAGCAGCATGAGGGGCTGAAGGACCACCTGTGGATTAATGTCCTGATGTGTGTTTTCAGGTCCTGTATCTTTGCCCTGCACTGCAGTGAACCTCCGATCTCTGCCCAGCTGCTGGCCTTCCTCAGAGTCTTCAGCATGACTGAGGGTAAGACACACCAGACCACATAAAGACACTCTGTTTGAAACTGAAGTCCTAAATCATCCAGAGCCTAAAACTGCAGGAACACTCAGGCTCCCTGTTAGACTCCTGTTTGAGATGTTTCTACTGTGTGTGACAGACTGATGTAGACCAGGATGCTGCAGGACCATGAGATGCTGGTCTATCAGAAGCCTGTTCACTTAGCTGCTCCCTGGCTCATTTTTATGTGTTTTACCTGTTTCTGTTGTTCAGAGGAGCTGAAGGAGTATCTTCTCGGTGAGGGAGCTGTTAGTAAAATCTTCACTCTGGGAAACAGCGAGTTCCCTGTCAGCTGGGACAATGAGATCAAACTGTGGACCTTTCTAGAGACCAGAGCCGCCCTGCTGCTGAAGACCTACAAGACCAAGTCAGAGGTAATATAAGATGTTGTAGAATATAGTGAACCAGGAACTATAAAGGTGTAGAAGAAAACTCAGAGCTACAGCACACATGATCTTTAAACTATATGAAGTATAATCCATCCATTCCTCTATCCATGCTTACATCCGTCCGTTCATCCATCCATCCATCCATCCATCCATCCGTCCATCCAAAATAATGACCTCCACTAAAATTGTGGGTCTTCTCTGGGGTGTCCCGCCTCTCAGGGGCTGATTGTAGGCCTTTCCTGTGACCACCAAACACACGCAGACTGGATGCACAGACTTCCATGCCTCCCAAGAGGCCCTGCCAGGAAGAAGAACTGGTCAATTGTTTCATGGCTAGGACAGAATCCACATTGTCCCTCCTGAATCCAAACTCCAACAGTTGTTGGAGTTTCCTTTCAGAGCTCTAACATCAGCTTCTCTGAGGCTGAGTATTGTGACACTACTGTCCTAGACTACCATGAAACTTCGTAAGGGCATGTCATCTAAGACGGCCCAACCATGTCCAGATCATGGTGATCTTCATGCATCCCTTGGCTCTTTGCCACTGAGGAGCTTTTTGACTACCTCAACGACAACTGCTGAAGATCCTGGCAAGTTGTCCCCCTGGTCTTCAGACCCTGCTCTCAAAGCATTGATTGGTTCAGAAGCACGTCTTCTCTTCACTGCCCGACCACATCCCTGTCTGAATCAGCAGTTCTCCACTCCCACTGGAAACAGCCTGAGCAGAGTCCTGTGGCTCCCTTCCCACTGCCGATTAGACCCGGGTCTGCTGGCAGTGGGAAGGGAGCCATTTGCCGATTATTAGCAGGTTAACCCGCGTTGAAAGAACCCGTGTTGACCTGCTAATTTTAGTGTGATAGCGGTAAAGTAATTGTTTGTTATCCAAGCTCTCAGCACTGGAGTCCATCAGCAGGTTCTCAGGTAGCCAGCCTCTGGAAGCTGCTTCCACCATGAAGGTTTTGAACGTTGACCATTAGGTCTCCATGTCCATAACTTCCTTAGGTGGGAACTGAGGACCTCGCAGACAAAGACCCGGTCAGAGGTTCACAGGTCAATAGCTGTTTGGGTTCATCAGGTGTGTCAGGCCCCTTGAGCGCCATCTGGTCTAACTTAGCGGCGGCTGGTGATCATCTGACAGCTCTGCTCCTTCCCTTGTCTCACAGTCCATCACATTCATCAGCAGACCAGTCCACAGTCTCTAAGTGTTCTGGATCAGGTCCATCTCTCATCGTGTTTGTAATGGTGTTTTTTCGTCACGGTAAAATCCACATAAAGAAGAAGCTCAGCCTTGTTACTGGCTCCTAAATGAGGGTCCTCTGGTTCACCCATTGTGACTTCTTGATGTCCAGTTGACAGCCTTTGCCCTGACTGCACCCTGGTGCCCAGATAGGAGTCATGATGTTCTGGTTGCTTTAGAACGTTTTCGTTCCTTCCTTGGTCATGTCTGGACTTGTGGGAGGTTCCTCACTGAGTGGAACACTGGAGAGATGATCCGAGAGTTTGCTGAAGCTCCAGTGACCTGCAAATGGAAGAAAAACTAAAAGATGAGGAGAACAAAAACGCAGAAACAAAATCGTTAGGTGACGCAAAATGAATCAGGGTTCAAAAGGCCTTTTAATACTCTCTCAGATTTATGAGCTTGATTATGTAGAGCTGTGTTTCCTGATGTGGAGATGATCCAGCTCATGGTCAAAGACTGGAGCTGTCAGAAGACGGCTTCAGCTTCAGCCTCTGTCAGTGACCACTTAAGTTTACTGTGTGTTGGATTTCAGATTAATGATACAAAATGTAACGGATGGACTGAAATCTGCCGTCAGTATACTGGTATTATATTCTGGGACTGCGACACAGAGACATGGAGTTAAATTGAATTTATTTTTATCTCAGTATCAGGACAAGACATGAGGCAGATGTGCTGCTCAGAGAGTTTACTTTTATTACTAATTTCAAGCTCTTGTCCCTTTATGGGCTTCTGAATGAACCGTTTTAAAAATATAACATTTAAAATAGAGCACTTCTTATGAGAATACAATGAATGCATCAAGTATATGGAATATATTTGTACATTGATTGATGATGTCTGATGAACAGGATGTTTAGTCTGCAGAATGCTCTTCCCTCACCGTCTCCCCTCCCTCCTCTGTCCCTGCAGGAGGACCGCTCCCTGCTGGAGAAGCCCGACCTCTCCCTCCACTCCCGCATGGCCATCCAGCTGCGCCTGGCCGAGAAGCAGATCCTGGAGAGGGCGTCAGCCAGTGGGCGCGCCAAACGCCTCCACTTCGAGAAGAAGCTGGAGGAGAACGCTCCTCTGCCTCACTACGACGAGAGCGACATGGCCTTGCTGGAGAACTCCCAGTCCAAGCTCCCCATCATCCTCCGTCAGCTGGAGGACGTGGAGGAGGGGCAGGAGGTCCCTGAGGAGGAGCACGGCCTCCTGCTGAATGGGCAGAAGGAGGGCTACGGCATGAAGCAGGAGGAGAGCGAGAGGGAGGCCAGCCAGAAGGAGATAGAGGAGAACCAATCAAAGATGGAGGCCAATGAATCCAAGATGGAGGCAAACAAGCAGAAGGAGGTTTATGAGACGAAAAAGGAGGCGAACGATGCGGAGACGCAGGAGGAGGTCAGAGCAGACGTAGATCTGGACTCAATGGAGAAAGGCCAAAGAGAGGCCGCCGAGCTGACGGCGAGCCGGACTGAAGAGAAGGAGGAATAATGGTTACCATGGCGACGATATTTATTTATATTTGTCTCTGAGGACTGAAATTTAAAAACTAAACAGTTTGAAACTTTACCGACTGTGACAAAAGATGGTATGAATAATAAAGATATTACAGACATAGATTTACAACAAAGATCGGAGAAAGACTGCAACAGAGTGATTATTTGATCTTTATGAACGAACACGGCGGGCAACACGTGTCTGCAGTCATACATGTCTTCTGTGTGTCTGAGACAATCACCGGCTGACCTCAGAGCAGCCCAACGCCCTGCAATGAATGAAGCCACGCAAGCTCACTTTAGAGCTCTAATCCTAAAATACTAAAACAGACACCATTACCCAAGCACTGTATTTCAAAGGAGAGTTCAGATGCTCCTGCAAGAGCTCTGCAGTTCATGAATGAAGCCACGCCAGCTCCCTTTAGAGCTCTAATCCTAAAAAAACTAAAACAGACAACTGCACAAGAGCTCTGTATTTTAAATTAGAGTTCAGACGCTCCTGCAAGAGCTCTGCAATAACTGTATTAAGCCACACAAGTTCCCTTTAGAGCTCTTATACCAAAAACCTGAAACAGTCACCTGCACCAGAGCTCTGTATTTTAGAGTTCAAATGCTCCTGCAAGAGTTCTTCAGTTAGTGAATGAAGCCACGCGAGCTCCCTTTGGAGCCCTAATCCTAAAATTCTAAAACAGACACCAGCACCAGAGCTCTGTATTTTGAATTAGAGTTCACTGGCTCGTGCAAGAGCTCTGCAGTAATTGAATGAAGCTGCACAAGCACCCTTTAGAGTTCTAATCCTAAAAAACTAAAACAGAGACCATCACCAGAGCTCTGTATTTTATATTAGAGTTCAGACACTCCTGCAAGAGCTCTGCAGTTAGTGAGGTGGAGCTGTAACACTAGGCATATAGCTCTGTTTTGAGAAATTGAAAGCCTGGCACTTGTGTCTGAGCTTTTCTTTTCAACTTTGAGCATAGATGTTGTAGATGTCCGTGTTTTATCATTGTTTTTATATTGATGTGCTCGGATGCTGGTGTTAGCGCTTTCATTAAATATGTCAAGCGTACATGCCTTTCTTACACAGCTTACACTCCAAAGTTTGGAGACTGAATAAGAACTCTTAAGAAATCTCCTTTTCAATTGTGGAGCTTTAAAACTCTTATAAGAGGTCTAATTGAATATTGTTTTTTTTGTTGTTTGAAAACTTGTCATTGTCAATTTTCAAAGAAGCTTTATATTTAGAAGAAGGATCTCATTGTTATGTTAGAGCTCTTTAAAATTGGCTAGTTAAATGCTTTTGTCAGCTTTAATGTCTGTTTTTGGGCCTGGATACCTGTGTCAGGGCTGAAATTTAGAGGTATAGAGATTTGACTCTTTTTGAGGCTCTAATTGAATAAGTTTAATGCTTGAATTGCTTGTGTAGACTTTTTTACACATGGAGCCCAAGCGCTTATAATAAAACTCTAATTTTAAAATGAGTGAGCTTGAATGCTTATGTGAGAACTCTTTAAGTCTGAATTCTGGTCTGGAGGACTAAATCCAAAATGTTGAGCCTTGTGACGTCTTAGAACTCTACTTTCAAAAGGTTTTACTTCAACAATCTAGTTCGAGCTCTGATTGAAAATGGAGTTCTGAGGCTGGTGTTTGAGCTGTAATTTAAAACATGAACTCAGACACTCATGTATCAGCTCTACATTCAGAGGATGGAGCTTGAAGGATCAGTTCGAGCTTTAACTCTAATAATGTTGAAATTAAAAGCTTGCGTCAGAGCTTTAGTTTGTCAAGGTGGAGCATGGGTGCCTGTTTAAGTGCTCAAATTAAAACATAAATAGATCTCTAAAACTTTAACAACCCTTAATGTTAATTAGTTTTGTGCTTTAATGCTTCTTTTAATTTATAATGCCCTGAGCCCAGAAGCTCATGTTAGAGCTCTTAATTTAGGATTTGTTGAGTTAAGCTTGGATGCTGTTTGTTCTCTGGTAGAAAAAAAAAAATCTTGAATGGTGTTTTTTGCATTCTAAATCCAAATTCAAATTTTGGAGACATGTAAAGTTCTGTTTTTCACTCTTATTAGAGGTCTAATTTAATAATGTTGAGTGTTGAGTCTTGTGTTTAAGATTTAATCTGAAATGTAATACTCAAATAATATTACTTTCAAAGGTGGAGTTCAGATGATTGTTTTAAAGCTTTAACTTTAAAAATGGAAATTAAAAATACATATGACTTGAAAACTTGTCGTATAGCTCAGATTTTTAAACAGGAGCCCAAATATCAATGATAGAGCTTTAACTTTTGAAATTCGGAAATTGGAAACTTGTGTTCAAGGATTTATTTTATAATGTGGAGCTTGAATGTGCACTTATTTAGAAAATAGGACTTGGAAATTTGAATCAGCCCCTAATTCACCTATTTTTTTGCTTAGATGCTTTTGTATAAGCTCAAGTTTGTCAACATGAGCTAAGATGTTGATGTTAGAGCTCTAATTTTCAAATTGTTGAGCTTGAGTGCTTGTATTAGAACTCTCCTTTTAAAGTGCTCGAAAGTTATTTTTCAAGCTGTAAATCCAAAATCTAGAGCTTGGACGTGTATTAGAGCTCTACTTTCAAAAGTGTAATTTGAACATTCTTAGAGCTTTGATTTCAATAGATTTGGAATTTCTTGACATGTTTGAGCTTTGATTTAGAAAATGAAGCTTAAGCCTGGCTCACACTACAGGATTTTTAAAATCTTATAAGATTCTGAAATCGGGTTGTATCACACACATAAAGAGAATCTTGACAGATTATCTTCTCTGAAATCTTAAGCACACACACACTACAGGATTTGAAAATCGTGACCAGTGCACACTACAGGATTTCATCAAGATTATCGGACCAGAGAGACGCTCAATGTGATCCTACGTCATCTCCTTGGATAAAATATGGAGACTAGTGCGGCAGTTAATCAAACAAATCATTATTCCTTCTCGCTTATTACTGTTAACTAGTAAAATGCGCTTGTATAACTGATGTATTCAAGCAATATCACATGAGAGCGAGAGCTGTTGTCCTGGATATCAGCGCTGGGGTGATTACCTGCGGCACTCTGCCACATTATTATCTCACCTGGAATATTTAATGCGGGTGCAATTTCTCTCCAACGCTTGTCCTTTTCACATCGGTTGTGATAATCTCTGCATGAAACATTGTACAAACATTCGTGGTCTTGCCACAGGTCGACAAGACTGTCCTCCATCTCCGCTGTCCATCTCACCCGTACGCTCTTCGTGCTCGCCATTCTTGCCTCTGATAACTCCTGTCTCGTGGTCATTTCCGGTCATCATAGGCGGCTCTCTCTGATTGGCTACTGTCATCCTCAGCGAATACGAGTTGTGTAATCATCCAGATAAATATCAAACATGTTTGAAAATTATCGGGGTGGCTCCGACGAGTCTATGAGACGATCGTGGGGCTTAAGATTGATCTGTCACCCGCTCACACTAGAAGATATTCTTAGTCGAACGTCGGGGCCGATTTTGGTCCCCGATCAGATTTCTTCCCTGATTGTCGGGAGGGCTGGATCTGGGTTAAATCGGGCTGAGAATCCTGTAGTGTGCGCCAGGCTTTAGTTGCTCATGTGGGAACTTTACATTTTAGCTCAAGGCTCTGATTTTGAAGATACTGTATTAAAATTAGACACTTGTGTCTTGGCCTTGATTTCATAATGCAGAGCTTGAGTGTGGCACTTGAATGCATGTGTTAGTCCTCTGATTTGATAACATTTTCATTCTGTATTGTACAAAGGTGTTGGGCTCTAACTTTGAAAATGTGGACTTTGGAAGCGTGTGCTAAAGCTTGAATTTTATTCATGTCAGGGTTGGATACTGATGTAAGAGCTTTAATTATAGCCCACACAGGACCTTAACATTTAGAGGACTAGTCTCTTAAAGTGTGGGACTTCAAAAGATTAAACTCCTTATTAAACCTCAGTCCAATAATGGAACTTAGAAGCTTGTATTGGAGTCATAATTAGATAATAAGATGCTCACGTTAATCTCCAATTTTTTAAATACTAAGCTTGGAGGCTCGTGTCAGAGCACTTGTTTTATTTATGTTGGGCTTAGAGTCTTCACGCTAGAGCTTTGAATAAAAAAATAGGAATCTCAGATGCACATGTATGATCTTTATATTCAGAAAGGAGAGATTGAGGCATATGTGTTAGAGCTCTACCTTTAAAGTGCTCTAGTCAGAGCTCAAATTTACAGTGGAGCTTTGGAGCTTGTGTTGGAGCTTTGACTCAAATTTTGAGAGAAGATGTTTCTATAAGCTGTAATTTTATAATGTTAAGCTTGGAGGCAAGTGTCAGAGCACTGGTTCACTTATGTAAGGCTCCGAGACTCACTGAAAAGCTCTTATTGTGAAGACTGAAGCTCAGATTCACATTTAGGCCTTTATTATTCAGAGGTTGGGCTTTGGTGCCTGTGTAGCTCAGTTTCTGTCTTTGGTTTCTAATTCTTAAACATGGAGCTTAGACAGTCCTATTGGAGCTCTAATTTTAGAATTGTTCAGGCCTAGTGGTACTGCCAAAACTCTTTGTTAAGAAGATGTTAAGCTTTAGAGCTACTGCCATAGCTCTAATTTTATATGTGGAGCTTTAACATGTGTTAAAGCCATACTTTTCAAATGTGGAACCCTTTAGCTAAGGCTCTAATTGAATACTGTAGATTGAATGGGCTCGGCTGTAGTTAAGAACTGTTAAGCTTTGTATGTTGTGTTAGAGCTCTGATGTTATCAATGGTTGGCTCGAGACTCATGGTAAAGATTTGATGAAATGATATGAAGCTCAAATGCACTTTGTTAAATTAAGACAGTGAAGCATTTGTACTGCAAAACTCTTTTAGAGCTCTTATTTTCAATGGAGCTTGAAAGCTTGTACTGAAGCTCTAATAATTGTTAAGCTCAGATGCTTATTTAAGCTCAACTTTGAGTCTTGTGTTGGAGCTCTAATAAAAGGTAAGTTCAGATGCTCATGTCGGACCTTTACATTGAGAGTGTTGTGTCAGAGCTCAGACTTTTATCAGTTGTCCACAGAGGCTTGTGTTAGAGCTTTAATTTTTACACGTTGATCCCGAAAGCTCTTGTTGGATTTCTTGATAAATTTTTAGCTCAAAAGCCTATGATAGAGGTCTGATTTTTTTGAATGTGGAGATTAGGTACTTGTGGTAGAGCTTTACATTGACAAAGCGTTCATACATTGCCCAATGTGGAAGTCAGACACAGGTGTCAGAGCTCTAATATTCTGGATGTTGAGCTTGGACACCTGTGTTAGAGCATTCATTTTATGGAGCTAGGTACTGTAAGAGTTTTAAGGTAAAATGGTAGAGCTCAAATGGCAGGGTTACATCTCTAATATTTGCATTAAAGTTGATGATATAAAAACAGCAAAGGACCAGACATCCCAGCTTTATCTCCATCTGAAAAAGACCGCTCAGACACTGGTGTAAGAGCTCTAAACTTACAGTGTGAGGCCTGGATGCTTGTTTCAGAGCTCTAATTCCGATTCCAGTATAGAATCGATAGAAAACAGTTAAAGGAATCACCATCGTTATCAGTTTCCACTTTATTCTGGATGGTGCCCAGATGAAGGAGGTCTCACCTTCATGAGAGGCAGTCAGCCTGAGCAACAGTGAAGACGTCAGCAGTCAAAAGTGTCTTAGTACGACGCTGAGGTCAGGTCAGGAGAGAGTGAGAACCTGCAGGTCCACTTTTCAAACCGAAAGTAAAAAAGAACCAGTGAGGGAACTGGTACCAAAAACCTTATCAACCCTCATCCCTATGATCGCCGGATTGTGGTGAAATTAACTGTGAATGTTGGTCATGGCTCGAGGAGGAGGTGATCCGATCTTGGTGGTGATCTGAACCCGATCTGGATCTGGATCTGAATTAAAGGTTTTAATCACTGGGGGGTTCGGTTAGTTTTCGCTCAGAGTGTGTAAGAAAAGCTTAAAACAAGTTGATGCACAGTTAGGTTTGGACCCAGATCAGATTCTTGATCCTGGACCTCAGTTTGGATCAGGGTAATCAGCTGAGCGACTTGGGATGGAGGTTCGTGCTCTCTGAGCTCCTCTAGTTCTTCATGAAAACTTTTTAAAGTTCCAGAGTTTTCAGTGATGTATTTAAATCAAATCAATTGGTCTAAGCGGGGGTCAGGAAAATGGTTTCTGCTCAAACCCCTGACCATAATGATGACAAGAGACTGATCAAAACCAGAGACTGAACATCACAGGTCAAAGGTGCAGGGGACGCACAATCTTCAGGTATCACAACTCAGCTATCCCTCAGGTAGGCTTCTCCCAGGAACTTCTACATGATGAGGACCTGGAGGTCCTGGTCATGTGAATCAGGATCTTCAGGTCCTGCTGTGTGCTGGTGTCTGTACAATCAGACCCACAGGGACCTGAAACACTCTAAAGATAAACCACTGAGTAAACAGTAATGAGGCGAGCTGACCTCAGAGAGGTGAGCTACACCTGTAAATACACCTATAAATACACCCGTAAATACACTGGTAAAAACACCTGTAGATACACCTGTAAATACACCAGTAAATAAACTTGTATAACAACTGTGAATACATCTGTAAATACACTTGTAAATACACCCTTAAATAAACTTGTATAAAGACTGTAAATACATCTGTGAATACACCTGTTAATACAACCGTAAAAACACTTGTAAATTCATCTGTTAATACACCTGTAAATACACCTGTAACTTCATCTGTAAATACACCCTTGAATTCACCTAAAAATACACCCGTAAATACACCCATGAACACACTTGTAAATAAACCTGTAAACAATATCTGTAAATACACCCGTAAATACACCCGTAACTACAACTGTAACCGTAAATTCACCTGTTGATACACCCATAAATACACCCCTAAATTCACTTGTGAATACACATGAAAATAGAGGTGTAAATACACCTGTAAATACACCTGTAAATAGACCTGTAAATACATCTGTTACTACACCTGTAAATACACCTGTAAATGTATGTGTAAATAGACCTTTAAATACACCTGTTACTACACCTGTAAATACACCTGTAAATACACTTTTAAATATATGTGTAAATAGACCTGTAAATACACGCCTAATTACACTTATAAATACATCTGTAAATAAATCGTAAATACACCCATAGATATACCTGTAAATACACAAGTAAATACACCCAGAAATACACCTGTAAATACAATCGTAAACACACTGGTAAATATACGTGCAAATGGACCCATAAATACACTTGTAAATACACCTGTAAATATACCTGTTAAGACACTCTTAAATACACCTGTTAATACACTTGTTATTATACCTGTAAATACACCCTTAAATACACTTGTAAATACACCCATAAATACACTTGTAAATATACGTGTAAATGGATCCATAAATACACCCCTAAATACACTTGTAAATACATCTGTAAATACACCCGTAAATACACCTGTTAATACACTTGTAATTATACCTGGAAATACACCCTTAAATACACTTGTGAATATACGTGTAAATAGACCCATAAATACACCCCTAAATTCACTTGTAAATACATCTGTAAATACACCTGTAAATATACCTGTTAATACACTTGTAATTATACCTTTAAATACACCCTTAAATACACTTGTAAATACACCCATAAATACACCTGTTAATACACTTGTAATTATACCTGTAAATACATCTGTAAATACACTTGTAAATACACCCTTAAATACACTTGTATATATACGTGTAAATGGATCCATAAATACACCCCTAAATTCACTTGTAAATACATCTGTAAATACACCTGTAAATATACCTGTTAATACACTTGTAATTATACCTTTAAATACACCCTTAAATACACTTGTAAATACACCCATAAATACACCTGTTAATACACTTGTAATTATACCTGTAAATACATCTGTAAATACACTTGTAAATACACCCTTAAATACACTTGTATATATACGTGTAAATGGATCCATAAATACACCCCTAAATTCACTTGTAAATACATCTGTAAATACACCTGTAAATATACCTGTTAATACACTTGTAATTATACCTTTAAATACACCCTTAAATACACTTGTAAATACACCCATAAATACACCTGTTAATACACTTGTAATTATACCTGTAAATACATCTGTAAATACACTTGTAAATACACCCTTAAATACACTTGTATATATACGTGTAAATGGATCCATAAATACACCCCTAAATTCACTTGTAAATACATCTGTAAATACACCTGTAAATATACCTGTTAATACACTTGTAATTATACCTTTAAATACACCCTTAAATACACTTGTAAATACACCCATAAATACACCTGTTAATACACTTGTAATTATACCTGTAAATAAATCTGTAAATACACTTGTAAATACACCCTTAAATACACTTGTGAATATACGTGTAAATGGATCCATAAATACACCCCTAAATTCACTTGTAAATACATCTGTAAATACACCTGTAAATATACCTGTTAATACACTTGTAATTATACCTTTAAATACACCCTTAAATACACTTGTAAATACACCCATAAATACACCTGTTAATACACATGTAATTATACCTGTAAATACATCTGTAAATACACTTGTAAATACACCCTTAAATACACTTGTATATATACGTGTAAATGGATCCATAAATACACCCCTAAATTCACTTGTAAATACATCTGTAAATACACCTGTAAATATACCTGTTAATACACTTGTAATTATACCTTTAAATACACCCTTAAATACACTTGTAAATACACCCATAAATACACCTGTTAATACACTTGTAATTATACCTGTAAATACATCTGTAAATACACTTGTAAATACACCCTTAAATACACTTGTATATATACGTGTAAATGGATCCATAAATACACCCCTAAATTCACTTGTAAATACATCTGTAAATACACCTGTAAATATACCTGTTAATACACTTGTAATTATACCTTTAAATACACCCTTAAATACACTTGTAAATACACCCATAAATACACCTGTTAATACACTTGTAATTATACCTGTAAATAAATCTGTACATACACTTGTAAATACACCCTTAAATACACTTGTGAATATACGTGTAAATGGATCCATAAATACACCCCTAAATTCACTTGTAAATACATCTGTAAATACACCTGTAAATATACCTGTTAATACACTTGTAATTATACCTTTAAATACACCCTTAAATACACTTGTAAATACACCCATAAATACACCTGTTAATACACATGTAATTATACCTGTAAATACATCTGTAAATACACTTGTAAATACACCCTTAAATACACTTGTATATATACGTGTAAATGGATCCATAAATACACCCCTAAATTCACTTGTAAATACATCTGTAAATACACCTGTAAATATACCTGTTAATACACTTGTAATTATACCTTTAAATACACCCTTAAATACACTTGTAAATACACCCATAAATACACCTGTTAATACACTTGTAATTATACCTGTAAATAAATCTGTAAATACACTTGTAAATACACCCTTAAATACACTTGTGAATATACGTGTAAATGGATCCATAAATACACCCCTAAATTCACTTGTAAATACATCTGTAAATACACCTGTAAATATACCTGTTAATACACTTGTAATTATACCTTTAAATACACCCTTAAATACACTTGTAAATACACCCATAAATACACCTGTTAATACACTTGTAATTATACCTGTAAATAAATCTGTAAATACACCCTTAAATACACCCTTAAATACACTTGTGAATATACGTGTAAATGGATCCATAAATACACCCCTAAATTCACTTGTAAATACATCTGTAAATACACCTGTAAATATACCTGTTAATACACTTGTAATTATACCTTTAAATACACCCTTAAATACACTTGTAAATACACCCATAAATACACCTGTTAATACACATGTAATTATACCTGTAAATACATCTGTAAATACACTTGTAAATACACCCTTAAATACACTTGTATATATACGTGTAAATGGATCCATAAATACACCCCTAAATTCACTTGTAAATACATCTGTAAATACACCTGTAAATATACCTGTTAATACACTTGTAATTATACCTTTAAATACACCCTTAAATACACTTGTAAATACACCCATAAATACACCTGTTAATACACTTGTAATTATACCTGTAAATAAATCTGTAAATACACTTGTAAATACACCCTTAAATACACTTGTGAATATACGTGTAAATAGACCCATAAATACACCCCTAAATTCACTTGTAAATACATCTGTAAATACACCTGTAAATATACCTGTTAATACACTTGTAATTATACCTTTAAATACACCCTTAAATACACTTGTAAATACACCCATAAATACACCTGTTAATACACTTGTAATTATACCTGTAAATACATCTGTAAATACACTTGTAAATACACCTGTTAATACACTTGTAATTATACATGTCAATACACCCTTAAGTACACTTGTAAATACATCTGTAAATACAGCCATTAATACACCAGTAAATACACCTGTAAAACCAACAGTAAGATTAAGTCTATTTTTGCTGAAAGTTAAAAAAACCCACTATGCTGCTCCTTGGCCAAAACCTCTTATCTCCGTTTCTTTTTTTCATAAATCTGTGCTGTTGGTCATCTTTCATGATGGTGAGTGGGTTTCATATTTTTTAACCACCTAGAAAGTCCAAACAATAACCCATAATGAGGACACACAGTATTTGTTATTCATTTATTGATTGCAGTTTTGGAGATAAGAGGTTTGTGCCCCACAGGGACTGTTAGTGAAATGTATTTTCCAGGTATGTTTATGTCTTTCTCATTAAATTCATGAAGGGGGTGGGAACAGTCACAGCTCTGGTTTCTCATAAACGTTGCCATTTCACGTTCTCGTGGTAGGAGCAAGCAGAACTTCATGTACTAACAGTTTTTGATATTTGAACCAGCTGGTGGGCCACATTGAGGGTGTGGGAGGACCAAATATGGCCCCCAGGACACCAGTTGCCCTCCCTGCTCTAATATCAACATTCAGTGACTGGGTGATGGACTTCTACAGCAGTGGACTGTTACCTGGTGGTCTGACCCTCAGGCTGAAGGTTCAGGGACTCCAGATGGTCCCTCAGTACAAAAACACCTGACCATTTAAATGGTTCTCTAATAGACCCCAGACCAGGTCTCTAGATCCAGGTCTGAAGAGAGGAATGGGGTAGGGGGTGCTGAGATGATATCACCTGATCCTCCACCTGTAAGGCCTGAGGTATTGCTGCTGTTTGTCCTTGTGCTCCTGTTGGCGTTTGGTGTTTTTGTTCATACACTCACCTGTGTGTGGAGCATGTTACTGGAGGACACCACTAGAGGGCGCACAGAGACCTCAGGCTGTTCCTACCCTCCTGTTGTGTCAGAAATAACCTGTAAACATGGCCACGATGACGGTGGAGTCAGACTTGACCTCACCATCAGCAGCGTCTGCACTCTGATCTCTGCCGCACTTTACTGTGTCTCAGTGTTATGGCTTAAAGAGTGACCATGCTAACTGATGCCTTCATGGGTGTTAGAGCCCTGGTGAAAACAGCTCCTCTCCACTGTGAGGCTCCTTAATGTTCAGACTCTGATCAGATTTTTGTAGGAGCCTCAGAAACTTCACCTAGGCCAACACAGACCAGCACAGCTCAGCTGAAGGTCACCAACTTACATGGTCACCAGTGGAACTAATACACCAGACTTACTTCCAAAAAAATTCCTGACTCTGGAGGAGGATGTATCTCTGCTGAGGACTCAGGTCTTGGTTCACCTGGACAGGTGCAGCGGCGGCCATCGTGCATCAACAGATATACCTCCGTCCTTACGGTCCAGTTAACCTGTCACATGACTGGGGTCAGAGGTCAGAGCAGACAGAGCAGGAAGACATGCTGCTGACCTCAGGACAGGCCGACCTGAGGGCCTGACTCCAGAGGAAGGTGTTTGGTACACTAGTGTGATTCCTCTGGTTCTGGTCCTGGTTCTGGTACTAGTTCGAGGCTCAGAATCCAGTCCTAGATCCAGAGGACACCCAGAGACGTCCCAGCCCAGGTCCCCCAGACCGAGGCCAGACCTACAGCCTGCTGGGCTCAGACTCACCTAGGCACAAAGATCCATTCATGGATGTTTTTAGTCATCATGAATATTTATGAAGATTTATGACCTTTGACCCCACAGAGACCTCAGCACCTCACTAGTCCAGCCTCAAAGACCTGGTCCCTGTGTGGTCTAAATTAGTTCAGTTCTCAGGAGCTGTGAAGTGAAGATGAAAACATCAGAATGATCCGAGGTCTGATCCAGACCCCCTCCCCCCCGGGTCCTGATGTGATGGCCTGTCAGGAGACGAGACCTGATCCTCACACGCTCACGCTGAGCTGACCACTGAGCGCTGAAGAGGCCCACCATGTCCCTCCTCATCTTCATCACAAACCTTCACC
>JBAMNC010001540.1:0-150000 GCA_037902135.1 Cetoscarus ocellatus | reverse complement strand
GTTTCTGGCAAAAATCAACTTCTGGCACGACACCGGTACAGACTGCGCCGTTTGGCAGCCCGCGGCTCCTCTGACCCTCACCAGAGTCTCTCTGGACTCAGAGTACAGAGAAGCTAAAAACTGGCTCTTTGTGTCGTATTTAATTTTGATTTATGGATGTTATTTCTGCATGTTTTAGCAATATCTGCAGAAAATATGCATTTTTTTACATCAAATTATTATTCGTTTTTTACTTCTTGTAAACTGTAAAGTGCTTCATGTGTGCTCCTCCCATGACCTCTGTGTGACCTCTGTGTGACCTGCAGCAGGGGAGGAGCAGGACGCTGCTGCATCTTTAGCTGTGAGCTCACCTGTGGCATTCAGAACATTTTCAAACATGTTATGCAGCTCATCTAATCGATGTTTTGATCAGGGTTCGTACGGGTCCTTGAAATCCTTGAAAATGCTTGTATTTTAATGTTGTGTTTTCAAGGTTTGGAAATTGCTTGAATTTTCGATCTAAGTGCTTGTAAATGCTTGAAATCGTAATCATATAAATTTTACAATTAACAGCAATCTGGCTCAACAGATCGATCTAAAGGAGAGAATAAAAATAGTGAAATGGGGGAAAAAAAACGTTCTCCCTGAAGGGCTTGTGTGTGACATGCTGGTCAGTTGTCATGTGCGACGTGACTTCCCCCCTAGAGGACAGTGCGCAGCCCAACATGTCGGGAGGCTGTCAGTTCAATGACCGTTGGCTGGATATTGAAAAATATAAACCATGGATAAGACATGGCGCAAATCCACAAGTAGCCTGCTGCAAAGTCTGCAAAAAGGAGATCAGCCTTTTCGCCATGGGAGAGTCGGCACTCTCCAGCCATATGAAAGGTACCCTGTTAGCCCTGCAGGTGAATTAGCCTACTGTTTGTTTATGCTTACCACCTTTTTATATGCTAGGCATGCATGTGTGATGTCGAAGGCACTGTTCCATGTAACATGTAGGTGGTGTGATGATTCCCACCAGCCGTACCGCTGTCACCTGTGGGATGTTTGTTGTTCGAGGCAGATTATCACATGGCCGCGGTCGGTCGGTGACAAGTCTTTCTAAAAATACCGAGTCGTGCCTGGGTCGATGGCCGCGGAGTGGGAGGCTCTCCCGCTGGATACGAAGGCACGAGACCCTACAGACAGACCGCGGTCATGTGATAGCCTGCCCCTAGCTACAAACACCCCGGGGTGGACAGCGGTACGGCTGGTGGTTATTAATAACAGTATCAATAACAATGTCAAGAAGAAAAGATGTGAAAAAAATGAATGCTTAGAAAAGCATTAGGCTGATGTGTCCTGTTAAGGTCTAAAACTTATACGACTACACCTGATATAATTTGGCCAAACCAGTGCAAATCATCATGCCTCTCTTACTGTATGATGTCTTAATACAGTGTGTGGGATGACACATACTAGGGCTGCACTATTCTGGCAAAAATGTGAATCACATTTATTTTGCTTGGAACTGAGATCATAATTCTCTGACACGATTTTATTCACAAAATGTTTATTGCATTGATTAACTTTAAAGAGCGTTTTGGAGGTTATTTTTTGTAAATTAACACTTAGCATTGTCTGATAATGGCTGTAGTTTAAGTCAGTCATTGATTTAATGTGTTATACAACACAAAAGGGCTCAAATATAGAGGATGAAGTGTCTGTTTTCAGTATAGCTGTTAAAAACGTTCAACACGTTTCAACATCTCATCATATGACGTAACATGGGGACTCTGCTTTGATCCAATGTGCATAATAGGTGGTGGTGAGTGAGGGCAGGCGTTTGGGATGTGTTTTTTGTGCTTCTTACAGTGTGTTACATTTAATTTGACCATTCATTAAGATTGTTGAATACTGCGTTTGTGCTTGATGCAGAAATACGAGCCTAGCAGGACATCGAAGCCACTCTTTCCCCAATAGGAAGAAAAATTGAATTAGCTTTCGTGCTTGGGTTTGTTTTTGCAGGTGGAGAGATGGGACTTTATTTCTACATTGGTCACCAAAAACGCGGTCGTCTGTGGTAAAATCCGTTTCACTCTCCTTACCGCAGACGTTCCTCCGCCGTAACTCTCACTCACTCCTTCCTCACTCATCTGCAGTAGGCAGCAGCAGGAACAGGCTCACGTGTTGTAAAGACACTTTACCATTGGTTGAGGGAGGAGGCAGCGGTGATGCTGCGTTTGGGAGCAATTGCTTATATTGCAGCCCGTGAAATAAAATGCTTAAGAATCAAAATAATAATAAATAATAATAAAACAGTGAAATCGCCATTTTGTGTGTGCATGAATTCTATCACATGCAATTTACAACTGCTTACAGTACTTGAAAAGTTTGAAAATTGACCTTGAAAGTTCTTGAAAAGTGCTTGAATTTGACCATGAAAAAAGTGTACGAACCCTGTTTGATAAAATCTTTTACTTTAAAACATCAGCTGTTTCTGTGAGGGATGGAGGGTCAAACTGTTTTAAACTGAGGCATGTTGGTGAGAAAGCTTCATCAGGACAAGAGGAACAGAGAAGACAGTGAATTTAGCTGTATTGTGACCTCGTTTTTGAAATGGGGGGTTTACACAAATATATCAGGAGGATGTTTTTTATTACCATGTCTGCTGTGATGTGACAGCTGTCAGTCCACTCTCTGTCATTTAGTAACTACAAACTCAGGTGTGTGTGAGTTACTGTGTTACATGTATGTCTGACATATTTTTGAAAAGATTTTAATACATGGAAATAAAAATGATTAATTATTTAAGTGAGATAAGCTTTAAAAACAGTGATGAGATTTAAGAAAGCACCCATTTCACCTGATTATGTCAAATAAACTGTTGAGCTTTTTTATTGATCATTTCATTTTAGCTGTATGACTATATAACTTGTGTTATTGTGTATTATCCCCAGAAGACTACAGAGCCAACTGCGATCCGAACACAGGTGCTCAGAGGGCTTCCTGTCATCCTTGGGGACAACCCCACAAACTTCTTCAAAGCAGACTTTGTGTGTAAGTCTTTCTTTCTTATAATTTTCACCATGACACTTTTACATTGAATAAAGTTGTTTTTCAAATGAGAATTCTAATGTAATGATTGTGCCTGTATGTTATTTTTTATTAAGGACTCTGATGATGATGATGATTCCTTTCATGACCTCGACACCAGGATACTTCTCACTGAGCGTGAAGTTACTGTGTCTACATCTTCCCTACATCTCAGCCCAGCCTCGTTGAGAATCATCATTGAAGGAGAAATCATGATGGACAACATTCAAGATCTGCTGAAGGCAATGTGCATTCTGTTTGGACTCACATATGCACTCCATCTTGATGACCCCAAGACTATGAAGCTCACGCTGCAGTTCATCCAATAGATACTATACTGTCCTCATTGGGTCACACTGACCTAAAACTGAAGCTACAGACTCTGAGAAACCAGCTCACAACATAAAGACATGTCAGGTCCACTGTGAGAAGATGTTGGCTACACCTGCAAATACACTCTCTGAGCTGTCCTGTCCGGTAAACCAAACAGACATAAAACGCAGACACAAACAGACAAACAACATCCACACACAGAAACATACAACAGCCCCACACACACAACACAAACACATTCAACACCCACACACACACAACACAAACACATACAACACCCACACAAACACAGACAAATACAACACTCGCACAGACACATACGACACTTGCACAGACACGGACAACACCCAAACACACACACAATCAACACAGACAACACACACACACACACACACAAAATCAACATAGACACGGACAACACACACACAGTGGTTTGAATTGACCCTTGTTTCAGTTTACTCTTTTAGGTTGCATGTATTGATGTTAACCTGGTGTTTATTATAACACATTTGGCTGTATTTTGAGCGTTTTGCCATTTTCCTTAAAAATAAAATGGAGCGTTTACAGGTGTTTTTTTTTACTTCCATGTAATTTAATTGAAACAATGATTTATACAATGTTTAAAAAAATCAAACCCTAATTACATTAGAGGAAAATACGGTACTTGTAATACCTGATGAGTAGTAATTACTAGTCATATTAGCTAGTTTTATTTAATGATTTTGAGTACACACAACTAATGAATGTAAATACAGCTTGTGTAAAAACTTAAGGTTCCATGTTAATACAACTTAATATATTTAGTTTTAGCTTGTGTAAAAACTATAGTGGTCTAGGGCAACAGGTTTCCACGTGATTTGTGAGTAAAGTCAGCTAATTTGGGTTAAGAGTTTGCATGTTCTTCCCGTGCATGCATGGTTTCTCTCCAGGCACTCTGGCTTCTTCTCACAGACCAAAAACATGCTCATTAGGTTGATTGGTGACTCTAAATTGCCCTTAGGTATGAGTGTGACCCTGCAATCGACTGGCGACCGGTTCAGGGTGTACCCTGCTTCTCGCCCAATGACAGCTGGGATAGGCTCCAGCGCCCCCGCGACCCTGAAAGGGATAGTCGGTACAGAAAATGAATGTTTTATACCGTAATATTACATCAAATATAAATGAATATGTAGCCTTTTTACATAAAATGATGTCATTAAAACCAACTAATAACAACACATTTCCGTAAATTCAAACATTATTATTCGTATTACAACATTTATTTACCATATTTATTGGTGATTTCATTGTTTTAAAACATGAAAATGTTTGTAATTTTATATTAAAAACAACTTTAAAAAAGGCAAAATCTCCTGAAAATTACAACTATAAACTGTATTTTAATTATGGAAAATGGAAAATAACCGTATTTTTATGAGAAAGTTATTTTCTGTTATTTTGTGGTATTTTTTTGGCGCCCCAGCTGCCAGAAAATTACCGTTTTTTTACAATTTTTTTTTTACAGCGTAGAGCAGGGGGAAAAAAACTAAAAGAAAAACAAAAACAACTGAAAAAAAGCTCTATTCCCATTAATATGCATTGGCACTACTATCCACCTATCAGCTGGCAACCATACTTTAGTGTGATCGTGCCCTTAAGGGCCAAGTGTTTACGTACATATGTATACTGTTTGCCTGTAAGTGTTTACATGCACTTTAAAAAGCTGCTCCAAGAAAACGTCCTTTGATGCCCCTCTGGGAGGAGGGTGTTCCCCAGTTGTTTGACACCCTGAATAAACTTGAAAAATGTTTTTGGTCTTTTTCTTACTTTGAATATGTATTTTTAATACCTTGAGTTTCCATTTCTACAGAACCCACATTTATTGTATTATTATGTCTTGCATACTAATCAGTTAAGATGCAGCATATATTCTTATAAATGCATCCAAATGCATCACACTTTACTTAGCCCCTACAATGAAGCGTTATGATGAATTATGCGTTATTATAAATGCATCCATGTGTATGTCACTTTACTTAATGCATACAATGATGACTCATGATACTGCAAAGGCTATTATTACATACTATGAGTTGTTACTACAGTTGACTTGAGTTGTGTGTATAAGTAATCATAATGTATTCTAAGCAGTCAGTGAAGAGTGCATTATAATGCACTGTGAGTGCCCTCATGAAGCATAATATATGTGGTGTTCATAAGTATTCATGAGCATTGATAGAGCTAGTCATTATAATTGATTATAAGTGATATCATAATGTTTTATGACTGTTGATATAGTGCATCATAAAGCATTATGAGTGTAGTTACGAAGCTTTATGAATGCCCTCATAATGCATTGTGATTGTTGGGGCTTCATACCTCATAAAGCATTATGGATGTAGTGTTCATGAGTATTCATGAGCATCCATGGAACAAGTCATTATAATTCATTATAAATGACATTATAATGTTTTATGACTGTTGATATAAAGCATCATGAAGCATTATGTTTGCTTATAAGTGTAGTTATGAGGCATTATGAATGCATTATTATGCATTATAAATGTGGGCTTCATAGAAAGTGTTACTGACTACACTATCAATATACTATATATACTAAATTATATATCTATACTTAATATACTAGACTACATATGTATATATGTATATATATATATATATACACACACACACACACGTATATATATATAAATGTGTGTGTGTGTGTATATATATGTATGTATATATATATATATATATATATATATATATATATATGTATATATATACATATAAAGGAGGGATCAGTCTTCACAGAGTTTTCTACTGTGTTTCTCTGCTTTTCTTCATGTCCTCCCATCCTTTGTCTTGTCCTCTCGTCCTTCTTCATGTCCTCTCGTCCTTCTTCTTACTCACCTGTCCTTCTTCCTGTCCTCAGTCAGCTGATTGTCCTCTGCAGAGTCCTTTTCCTGAGGACAGGGCATCTCCATCAGACTGTGTGTCCACACAGGGACCAGCAGAGGGCAGCAGAGGACAGCAGGACACTCACCTCCACACAGTGATGTCACAGTGAAGTCTTCTTCAGAGGACTTATTGATGGACTTTATCCTCTGATTGGACACTTGGTCATTGATTGATCCTTCATCAGTCAGACTGATCCATGTCTCCAGATCACATGAGCCCTGTCCTCAGTTTGATCAGTTTTACAGGAAGCCCTCTGTCTCGTCTGGTCAAACCAGACTGATCTGACCAGAGTGCAGCAATCACAGCTGCAGGATAGCTGCAGCAGACTATCATTCCTTGACTTTTTATTGATTATTTATTGATTCTCTTTTTGTTGGCTTCACCTTGACTGTTAAGTGCCGTCCTTTTCACCGTGCTCGGGGTTTTCCTGATTCCCCTCATGCCAGTGTGTTTATGTTTTATCATGTGCTGCCGTGCTGATGGCTGCTGCAAAACACATTTCCCACAGGATAATAATAAAGTTGAAGTTGAAGCTGATTGGACCATTCACCAGCTTCTCCACCAATCAGACACCATGCTGAGCTGATCAGCTGTGATCAATTACCCATCACCCCCCTCAGAGGAGTCATGTGACCTCTGATGTCAGTGATGGAGCTGCAGGGCTGCTCCGAGCAGGTAGGGTCCTCATGGTGAAGACCTGAGACTGATTAGAGACAGGCTCCTCCAGTCAAACACATTCTGGTTTAACATGTAGTTAACATGTAGTTAACATGTTTGTGTCATTGTAGGACTTTGGTGAAGATGGTTTCTTCATGACCTTCTTGACAACAGTGGAGAGGACCTCAGAGAAGGTGGACCAGCGTGATGGATCATTCAAATAAAGTCTGTGTTTAGTGAGCTGGAGCTGCCATGCTGTACCTGCAGCTGACCCACAGGGGGCGCTGTTGGACTGCACTCAGAGCTCAGAGGCCTGAGTGGCCTGATCAGCTGATTGATCATATTCTGCTCTGGTTAAGGTCCAGAGTAACTTTTACAAACTGAAACAGAGGATCGTGAATTTACTCCTTAAACATTTAATAAAATCTTCCTCTGCAGGTCCGTCAGGTTTATGGACGACAGGGACGGAGATGTTTGATGAGGCTCCTCAGAGGGAGCCTGAGACACCAGCTCAGTCAAAACAGACCTTCAGTTTTATGAAGGTCAAATGTCCAACAGAAGGTCAAAGGGTCAAGAATTAAATCAAAATACCAAACAACAAATATGAAGTCATACGAATGTAAAGTATGTATTTCAACTTTATTTTTGATCTTTTGACTTCCTCTACATTTATGTAATTTACATTTAGTTCAACAATTCTGACATTTTTATTGACATTTCAGCTGTTACCTGAATAATAATAATAATAATAATAATAATAATAGTAGTGTTTTTTTATGTAGCACTTCTAAAAATCAAAGTTACAAAGTCCATTTCAGATATAACAATGAATGCAACATTAAACAGAACACAGTGGACAGGTTATAAAATCATGTTTAGTAGAAAACAGAATAGAAATACCAAACACTCTGGAAAATATAGAAAAAAAAATCAGATAAAGAAATTCTAAAGTGAAACTTATTTGAGATTAAAAAAAAAGAAGATAAAATTATGAAATAAAACTAAATCAAATTCACTAAGAAAAAATAAAATAAAGAAAGTCAAATAAAATAATTGAAACTCATATGTTTAATAAAATAAATGTAAAACATTGTAAAATACAATAAATAGGATAAAATAAAAAAAGCAAATCAGAGAGGCTCTTTATTAAAAGTCCATAAGAGGGCCCCGATTCAGCTGACCAGATCTCCTCTGGCACATCAGTCTACAAACATCAGGTGAGCTGAGAGGAGGCCCATGGTGCTCAGGACGAGAAGGACCAGGGAGGACAACAGCTGCAAGGTGAGGGACCAAGGGAAGCAGAACCAAGACAAGGGCTACGAGGAGGAGGAAGAGGAGGACCAGGACAAGGGCTACGAGGAGGAGGAAGAGGAGGACCAGGACAAGGCCAGCACAGAGGTCTGGATGAGACCTTGAAAAAGACAATAAGCAATGATGAAGAGGACCAGGACAGGTGGGCCAGAATAAGGACAACAAGAAGGTTATGCAGGAAATGGACACCAGGTGGGGATCGATGAAGATGTTTAAGAGGAGAAGAAGGTCCAGATGACGAGGACAAAAAGGGAGGAGGTCCAGATGGTGATGAAGTTCTCCATCACCATGATGATGATGAAGAGGTGTTCCAGATGATGATGGTGATGAAGAGGTGGAGGTCTAGATGATGTTTAAGAGGTGGAAGTCAAGATAGTTTTGAAAGAGAAAAGTCCAGATAAGTGCAAAAATTGAGAGGTCCAGTTGTTGATGATAGAGAGGAGGCCCTGGGGCCACATGCGGCCCATCTGCACCCTCAGTGTGGCCCAGCAGTCAGATTATAATGCCATGAGGAACGCCATGACATCATTGAAACGGATGTGTAAAATGATAGAGCTGTTATGACTTGATAATAGAGTTATTATAACTGGAAAATAGAGCTGTAATAACAAGGTAATTGAACTGTTATTACTGGATAATAGAGCTGTAATAAATGGATAATAGAACCGTTATTACTGGATAATAGAGCTGTTATAACTGATAAAAGAACTGTAATTACTGGATAATACAGCTGTAATAACAGGATTAAAACTTTTAATAATTGGAAAATAGAGCTTTAATAACATGATAATAGAGCTGTTATAACTGCACAATATAGCTGGTAGAACTGGATAATAGAGCTTTAATAGCTGGAAATTAGAGTTGTAATAACTTGATAATTGAGCTGTAATAAATAGTTAAAAGAGCTGCTATAAATTGATAATAAATGTTATTACTGGATAAAAGAGCTGTAATAACTAGATTACAGAGCTGTTATAACTGGATAATAGAGCTGTAATAAATGGATAATAGAACTGTTATTACTGGATAATAGAGCTGTTATAACTGGATAATAAAGCTGCAATAACTGAATAATATAACTGGTAGAACTGGATAATAGAGCTTTAACTGTTATATCTGGTTAATAGAGTTATTATAACTGGAAAATAGAGCTGTAATAACAAGGTAATTGAACTGTTATTACTGGATAATAGAGCTGTAATAAATGGATAATAGAACTGTTATTACTGGATAATAGAACTGTTATAACTTGCTGATAAAGCTGCAATAACTAGATAATAGAGCTGTTATAACTGGATAATAGAGTTTAATAACTTGAAAATAGACCTTTTATAACTTGACAATAGAGCTGCAATAACTGAATTATATAACTGGTAGAACTGGAAAATAGAGCTTTAATAACTGGAATATGGAGCTTTAATAACTGGGTAGGAGAACTGTAATAACTGGATAACAGAGCTGTAAAAATGACTAAAGAGCTGTTATACTGGATAATGGACCTTAATAACTGGAAACAAAGCTTTGAAAATGGGATTATAGAACTGTAATAACTGGATGAAATAGCTGATAGAACTGGATAAAAGAGCAGTAATAACTGGATAATAGAGCAGTTATAAATGGATAATAGAACTTTCAACTAACTACACAAATTAAAGTCTTAAATAGAATAAATCGGCATTCATGTTCATTATTTTTGAATCAAGATTAAACCCTGATATAATTTGAATAAAAGTCCTATCATGCTGTCACCAGTTTGATGCTGATGATGGAGAGGGTTAGCCCTCTCAAGCCCCACCCAAAGGTCGCTTTTGTTGATTAAGACCTTTCCTCTGAAGCTTTAACAGTGTTTGGTCAAATCAAAAAAGAAAAGTAAATCTGTAGTTTGATTTGGTTTATTGAGCACCCTGTTTCATTGTGACAGCTGTTGGTTAAAAAAATTCAGGTTAGTAGCTTTTGTAATTTTCTTTTAGATAAAACATTTTAAAATACGCGTTACTTAAATTATTAAGACACATCTGCTTCATGTGTTGTTAAGACACATGGAGCTCTCCTCATATGTGACGATGATGATGGTCGTGAGTGAGCCGTGATCGAGTCACACAAAGACACAGATGAGGCGCCATCTTTCTTCTTACTCAGAGATGAGCGTGAAGTGAAAAAATCTGTTTGTCCCTCCCACTGTCAAATATTACGGAGAAGACTTTGATTTAAGAGATTTTTGTCTAGATTTTTTAGGTCACATTCTGCTGTTTGATTGGCTGCAGTGCTTGGATCATTGAGAGGTCAAAGGTCACAGACATGTCACTCAAACTCCATTGCAGAGACACTTTACACTTCATAAAACAAACCCGCTCTGCACACAAATTTTATTATAACATCATTAAATGTGTGTTAGACAGAGAGAAAGGGTGTTAATGTTGTGGATGCAGAGTGAGGCCACAGGACGCAGCAAACAGAATAAAGAAAGAACAGAAAATGATTCATAAATATCATCAGCATTATCTTTATTATAATTATTATAATTATTATTATTATTATTAATTATTATTATTTTATGGTTTATTTTTACAGGAGCAGTACACAGTTTAATGTAATTGCATCACAGTGAGCTAAAGGCGAACGGTCACCTGTTGTCCCTGAGCAGGTAAAGATTTTAAACCAGCAGGAGAAACATGATCTGAAATAACAGAGTTAATTTATATGAAAATCAAACTGCATCAGAATGAATCCATAAATTTAAACATATTTGAAACAGCATCAGATAGTGAAAACTATGTTGAATTAAAAACTAGACCATAAACAGTCTGGACCAGGTAGACAGAGGGTCATCCAGGTGTTGCTGTCAGTGGATGAAGCTTCAGGCCTCCTCTGTGACAGTCTTAATAAATAACTGAGATCAAAACAATAAACAGTAGACAAATGGACACAATTAAGCACACTGTGCGTGAAAATGGCTTCAGTTTGAGCCCCTGCGCGCACGGTCGCGCATTTGTGTTGATTTTGCCTCGTGCACAGTGTCCACCTGAGTGTCCTGCGACAGGAACGGAAGCCCCCGGGGTCAAAGTGATGGAGAGGAAAACAAACGAAGGGGATAACCGACGAGAGCACCGGAGAGAGAGCGAGGAGGTGACGGAGAGACTTTGACCACCGCGGAGCGTGCATGTGCTTGAGCGTGCGCGTGTTCCCGTGTGTTAGTGTGTCAGTGTGTGTGTCAGTGTGTGTAAAGCCACCACTAGTCGCCCCCAGTGCTCTTCAGTCTCTCTCTCTCTCCGCTCTGAACGTCACGTCCGCACTGAACACTGAAACTTTACAGCCGCTGCAGGAGCCACAGACCCGCACACACCCGCACGGACCCGCACTGCGCCGCACGGACCCTCAGAGTGCTGCTGGACCCTCACAGAGCCGTACGGACCCTGAAGGACGCGGACCGAGGCGCGCAGATCCTCTCGGTGTCCCTGAACGCACCGCGGACCCTCACACACCCGCTCGGACCCGCAGAGCGCAGCACCTCGCACCTCGGACTCTGCAGGTCCTCGCAGAGAGCAGAGCCCCGCACAGAGCGCACGGCGGACAGGCACTGGGGCGCAGAGAGCGCGCGGGGACACCGGCAGCCGCTCGGACCCGCACACTCCGCACCTTCCGTGATGCGGGAGTGTTGATCCCGCGTGCGGACCTGCAGCAGCATTGCGGGGCTCTGAGAGTCTCTTCCAGCTCTGTACGCGCCGATGAGGTGTCTGTGAGGGGCTCGTGAGGAGCGGGAAACACTCTGGATTACCTGGTCACTCCTGACGCCTCTGACGGACAGGAGCGCGCGCTGTCCGGAGAGTGGACACACACGCACGCGCACTGAGTGACCATCAGCTGGGGCGCGCGCCTCCTGTCCGCTCCCCCCGTCCA
This sequence comes from Cetoscarus ocellatus, assembly GCA_037902135.1. NCBI lineage: Eukaryota > Metazoa > Chordata > Actinopteri > Labriformes > Labridae > Cetoscarus > Cetoscarus ocellatus. Next base: position 137,802 of record JBAMNC010001540.1, on the reverse strand, counting down.
TGGTGTGACCTCCCCCTCCCTCCTCACCTTACCGCGCGCACACCGTCGGAGGCGCGAGGAGTCACCGAGCGCTCTGCCGCTCTCTGCGCCTCGCCGCGCCGCTCCTCCGCCGCTCCCTTGACCGCCGCGGGATCGGGCCCGCAGCCACTGTTTGGACCACAGCTCGGGGTCAGTTTGGAGCGCCGAGCCCCGGGGCCGGCTCCGGAGCCCGGGAACGGCTCCCGGTGAGGATCAGAGACAGGAGCAGACCGTGACCGCGCCGCTCCGCTCCATGCCGCGGTGACTGCTGGGAAATGTCCCGAAGAAAGCAGGGCAACCCGCAGCACCTGTCCCAGAGAGAAGCTCCAGGTAGGACCTTAAAAAATGTATTTTAAAATGAGTCAGAGACGGACTGGAGGACGGGTCATTGGTTTTATTTTATTTTAGTTTATTGTATTTTATTGTATTTTATTTTATTTGGATTACTCTCGTGTTCGAAGTTTTGTGTCACTCTGATGATCAGAGTGTAAATTTTAGCTCAAAGTTAATTTCTTCTGGAGAATCGGATTATTATAAGCCTTATTTATTCCATTTCAGAAACATTAGGGCTTTAATTTAAAATCTTTACAATTATTTTATTTTATTTTAAACCGGATTTTTAAACCGAGATGATCTTTGTTTGTCTGCGGGGTTTTTCCTTTTGTTTTTGGATCATAAATTAACTTTAAATAAACTATAATTCACCTTGACATCAAATCCAGCTTCATTAATTTAAATTTAGGCCTACAAGAGGATGTGCTCAATGAAGTTTTAGGTTATGTCATTTGTATTTCTGATCAAATCTGATCTTTAACGCATCGACACTTTATTTCAAGTTTTATTCTCATGGCGATTTTAATAAGACATTAACTAAAAACACATTAAACCATTTATGTTTTAACAGATACATGATAATTTAATAATAATAATTACTCTTCAGTAGCCTAATTTAATCCGATATGAAGTCTTGTCGGTTCAGACTGTTTCTGCAGATCCCCGGCCACAGACTCAGATCCGTGTTTACTGATCTCTTCGCTCGTTAATAATATCTCTATAAGTAACGAAGCCTTTATTTAACTTTAATATTAATTTAATTTAATTTATTTAGACTTTGAACGTCCAGTTATCGCAGTGAGGATTACAATTAGACCGAAGAGACTCGAGGAGCAGACTGTGTGTATGCAGAAATAAAATTATAGGACGTAAAATTCATTTTTATTCCGTTTTCTCTGTTCAGTGGAGGAATTAAAGAGGTCACCATTGAGTTCATCATTGAATCATTGAGATAAATAATCATAATTTATGCAGAAAAATACAGTCTTTATTAAAACAGAGAAACGATTCGGATTAAAACGCCACTGTGAAGTGAAGGCAAATTAAAGCTTCAACATTTATGATTATTTTTATCCATCAGGGTGATTTATTTATGTTCAGATAAAGCTATGTATTTACGTGTTTTTATGGGCTTATGTTTTGGCCGTGGAGCTCTGAGAAACTCCTTAAAGTTAATTAAAACGTCAGATTTAGATCCAAAACAGTCTCGGACTCAGATAAAATGATTGCTTAGTTTCTTTTCTAAATCAGCTAAAAATGATGACATTTAGAAACGATAGAATCATTATCATTACGAATTATCCTTAAAAAAATCTGAAACTTTATTCTATAAATGCATCAGTTTAAGGTGACAGAGCTCAGTTTGAAAAGCTGACAGTCAGAGGAGAGAAGAGCCTCGCCTCACCTCCTGATCCAGTCTGACATAAAACTGTTCTTATGATTAATTCACATCAATCATAGGTAAATAATTCACTGACCGGCATGGGTCTCTGTGCACTTTCAGTACCAACATTCAATTAAATCTCATAAACCAGTCCGTATATTATAGATATATTATATTTCTAATGACGCATGGATGTACAGATTCACAAAGCTCACTGTACCTCTGAGGAAACACCTGAGAGCCAACACGGCTTTAAGCAGCAAAGAAAACTGAGTAGATTATTACAGACCAGTAACACAGAATACAAATATTATTACAGCAAAGAACACTGAGCAAATTTATAATTACAGACTTATTGCACTGAGCAAAACTTTGATTACTGAATAAGAACACTGAGCAGATTATTATAGACCAATAACACTGAGCAAAAATATAATTACTGAATAAAGACACTGAGCAAATCTTCTACTACAGACTAAGAACACTGAGCAAATATATTATTACAGATCTACAACACAAAGCAAATCTATTATTTAGAATAAGAACACTGAGCAAAAATGATATTATAGATTAAGAAAACTGAGCAAATCTATTATTACATAAGATTAACACTGGGCAAATCTAAGATTACAGACTTATACCACTGAGGAAAAATTTATTACGGATAAGAACACTAAGCAAAAAATATTACTACAGAATAAAAACACTGAGCAAATCTATTATTACAGACTAATAACACTACGCAAAAATATTACTACAAAATAAAAACACTGAGCAAATCTATTCTTACAGACTAATAACACTAAACAAAAATATTATTGAAGAATAAAAACACTGAGCAAATCTATTCTTACAGACTAATAACACTAAACAAAAATATTATTACAGAATAAGAACACTGAGTAAGTTTTTTATTACAGACAAGTAACACTGAGTAAATCTATTATTACAGAATTAGAAAACTGAGAAAATATATTAATACGGACTAAGAACACTGCACAGATCTATTATTACGGAGTAAGAACACTAAGCAAATCTATAATTACAATACAATAACACAGACTAAATTATTATTACAGAGAAAGGACACTGACTGAATTATTATTACAGAATAATAACATTGACTGGATTATTATTACATAGTAACTCAATTGTTATTATATTGTAATAAAACTGACTGGACATTATTACAGAGTAAGAACACAAACTGAATTGTTGTTACATGGTAATAACACTGACTGAATTATTATTTCAGAGTAAGAACACTGTTTTTATTTTTACTACAGAGTAAGAACACTGAGTAAGAACATTGCTTAATATTATTACAAACAAATAACACTGACTGAATGTTTTTTACTGACAAATGATGCTGTCTGATTTAATATTACATTGTAAGAATACTGATTGAATTATTATTACAGAGTAATAACACTGACTGAATATTATTACAAAGTAATAACACTGACTGAATTATTATTACAGAGTCAGAACAGAGCGGGATCCAGATCAGAATCCAGACCACCACCATAATCTGATCACTTCCTCTTTCTGCCATTTCCAAAAATAAAATGTCACCAAAATCTCTTCATGACTTTTTTCTTAAATTCTGCTGAAAAACAAACAAACAAACAAACAAACTAGAAAGCACTCGGAGAGCAGAAACCTTTACCAAGGTAGCTCACATATTGCTGTTACATCTATAAGCAATAGTTCGTGATAAAGTTACCATCATAATATTATTCACTGATCCTGAAAACCCACACCTAGCACTCAGAATCATGTTGATATCATTATTAGTTCAACAGTTATTGAGCAAAAACCATTGTTCACTGATGGAGGTTATCTGGATCACCACCAGAATCTAATCATTTTTAAGTTGCCAACATCTCCTGAAAATTTCAGCAAAATCTGCCCAGTAGTTTTTGTGCAAACTTGCTAACAAACAAACAAACAAACAAACAAACAGACAAACATGGCCTCTTGTTTTCCCTGTCCAGTGATGAAACCACATCAACAGGAATTTGAAGCATTGAAAAAATCACATTCCCGCCCTCTCTCTTCTCAGCTGGTGTGTGTGTGTGTGTGTGTGTTCGTTTGTCACACAGGTTTTAATTTTTGGACTTTGTTCAGCAGAATAAAAGTATTTTTAATAAGTGTGTTTTTTAAGCTCTGATGCAGAGTCTGTGAGAAGTGAGCAGTTTCATCATGTTGATGACCAAACAATAAATATTTAAGGATTTTCTGTCTGTGTGCGCCCTCATGTTGTGTCCCTGACATCTTTAGGAGTCATGTGCTTTTATATTTTTTTATTAAATAACTAATTATCACCCTGGCTCTGCACCTTTTAATAATATAAGAGTCTCACTTTAACAAATCAGCATCTAGGGCATTAGAGAGACGCACAACCTCCTGCAGTGCTCAGAGCTAATCTGGTCTTCATTTTTTTACTGTGTGGTCTTAAAAACTCTGAACACCAGTACCCCAGTGGTGATGTCTGCATGCCCCAGGTCCTGAGGAGGGTCCTCTTGCAGGTGGTCTGGGCTTGAGTCTCCCACTCTCCTCTCTCTACAGGTCCACCCACTGTCCTCTGTGATCAAGACAGAAAAATAATTAAAATAAACTTAAACTTGATTTAAAGATGTGTGTGAACGGGGTTTGACCCCCGCAGTGACACGGGGACGTGGTCTGAGCTTAAACCTGAACAGACGGTCTGAGGACGAGCACCAATCAGAGCTCAGCTGTGAACCAGGTTCAGTTTAAATCACAGTCATATTCTGATTGACAGATGACCGTGTCCCGGGACATGACGTGGTTTTTAGTTCAGTTATTTTGGATGTTTTTCACAGATTTGCTGTGATGACATCACGAGAGCTCGTCGTGTGTGTGTAACATCGGTGAGAGCCGTCATGATCTCAGTATCCTGATCATGACTTTGCCATAATCGAGCGGCCCAGCACTGCTGATCTGATGCTCTCATATTATTCCACAGCCACAGAGGCAGGGTCTGTTTCACCGTTATTTAGAAAACAGGTTCATTTGTGCTGAAATAAAGGGGATTTAAATATTTTAAAGCCATTTGACACACTCATGTGGGGCCCTCTGTCTAGGCTAAGTCTGTTGGGGGTTTGAGCCTGTGTGTTAGGGCCCATGAAGAGGGCCCTCCCGAGCGTGTGCTGGTTCATCTGCAGCTTCACGTGAATAAAATTATTTTACAGATCATCTCAGAGACAGGAGGACATGGGGAGGCGCTGCAGCCTTGAATATAAATGAGTATCTGACACTCGTTCATTTAGAGACAGAAACAGAGTGAAAGACATGAAGGAGAAGGAAGGGCTTCAAAACTGGAGAGGTGTTGTGTTGTCTAAATTAGAAACCGTGGTTTTTATTTTTTTATTTTAATTGGTCACAAACTTATAAAATCCTCTTGCCAACATGGAGGACGATGAGAGCACCATTTATGTTTAGGAAAATCATCTGATGCTGTTTTGATTCCTAAAATGCTGCAGTCCTGGTCATCGTCCACATCACTGAGGGGATTTTATAGCTGTTGAACCAAAACAATAAGTCACAGAGAGGAAATGATTATTCATTCAGAAATGAAGCGTTTGTCTGCCTGACGAGTCCCCGTGTAGGAGCTATGAGGTGAGATGTTCACAGGACACGGCAGAGCCCGGGCTGAGGAGGAGCTTAATCAGCACATTCTGATCTTTGGGTTGATTTCTGATCTTTAAATGGAGGTCAGAGCTGCACGGTGGGCCAGCGGGGAATGCTGCTCAGTACTGCTAAGTACCCTGATTTCTCCCCACAGCCCAAAAACTTAATTGGTTAGGTTAACTGGTTTCTCTAAATTGAGTGTGTGTGTGGGCTGTGTGTGTGTGTGTAGGGGTGTGTGTGTGTGTGTGTGTGTTTGAATGGTTGCCTGTCTCTAGGTTCCAGCCCTGTGATTGGCTGGTGACCAGTTCAGGGTGTACCCCACCTTCCAGCCCCTGTGAGTGATATATGTATGGATGTATGGATCCATGTATGAATGATTGATGTGCTGATGAAGCAGCTGATCTTTAATCCAATCATGAAAGACACCACGGCTTGTAGAGTCCTGGGGCAGAAGCGTTGGTGTCATGACAGTAAAGTGATTAATCCTCCACACACTCAGCATGCTGAAATACATACATACATACATACATATATGAAATACATATGTATATGTGCGTGTGTGTGTGTATGTATATATATATATGTATATCTATATCTATATCTATATATCTATATCTATATCTATATCTATATATATATATATGTATAGTTATAGTTGTATTAACACTTTATTATATTGAAGATTAAGCAAGTTTACTTTTTACAGTTTATTGCTCAGCATATTGACTCATAATAATTTTTATTTTACAGTTTTCTTCTGTCACTGTGTTAGTATTGACTTCTTGTTGGAGTCAGCTGGGCCTGGTTGAGGACATGTCTCTGCAGGGGGCCTTCTGTCTGCCTCGCCCATTCTGCTCACGCTCGGGGCCCCGCAGTCTGTAGTTACGGCCCTGTCACACATACTCATATATCTCTCTCTGGTGCAGCAGAGTTCGTCCTCTCAGTCTAATAACAGCTCATCCGAGCTGAAGGCCCAGCCGCTCAGTGTTTCAGTAAATGAGGGCCGGTCTTTGGATTCAGTGAGGAGACATGAATAAAGACAAGAATAGGAGATAAACAGAAAAAAACAGAAAAACAATTAAATATTTAAAATGTCTCAGCAACTGCTTCAAACAACAGATTTTAACCAGCTTAATTTTTAAAAGTATTACAAGTTTCAAAAAGGATGATTTGAATAAAAACCTCCTGAATGCTGTCTCAAAGTAAGAGTAAGGATAAATATATGTTTGAGTTTTTTCATCAGTTTAGGAAGTCCAAATCGAAATGCTAAAATGTAAATCATCACAGATTATCACTCAAATTTGAATAAACACAGAGAAAGAAAAGAAACAAAAATAATGATGCTGAAATTAGACAAACACTTATAAAAACTACAACACAATGATTTCAGGTCAGATTTTAAACCAAAGCTCATAGATCCTGTCTAAATGATAATAATAATAATAATAATGATAATAATAATAATAAAAAATAAAGTCATGCTCTGTGCTTTTGTTCTGATGTATTTGACTCTTTTCATGAGTTTGAAGAACGTGAATCAAAAAATACCAAAACTCTAAAAACTGCAGCTCCCTTAAATTCAACATGAAGCCACAGAGACAGAAATTAAATTTAAACGTTGATGCAGAAATAAAAAGATAAAGATGCAGAAATAAAAAGATAAAGATGCAGAGTCCTGATCCTCCTGTTGGCCCTCCGCTGTGTGAAGATCAAACATGAACCATTTCAGATCTTCAGACGGAGACGCTGAGGTCTGACTGTGAGAAACACTCCGCCATGTTTGTGAGAGTGGGCGGAGCCTGCTTGAATTCAGACATGGCTGATATTAAAAGACACATAAACAACATCAAAATAAATAGACAATATTAAAATCAAATATATGACATATAAATGTGAAATATAAACAGAGGCATCAGGGCCTCGGGGAGACAGAGGGCTGTTCGAATACATATTTTAATAATGACCCCCTGAATTTCTACAAGTGAACATTTAATTATTGATAAATCTTCAGTTATTGATCCTTCATGCTGCTCTGTCTGAAGGCTCAGAAACAAAACTCTGAAATCTGATGTAAGAGGTTTAAAATCATTTCAATGTGAGAGAAAGAAAATAAAACTAATTAAAAAAAAAACATAAAACAGGTTAATTTATGAAATAATCAACCCTGTCTCCAAAGTGACCTGAAAGTCCCTCTGCAGGCCACGCTTCAGACCAAAGTTTGGTGATCAGAGCCTCAGGCTGTAGTTTGGTGGTTAGAGCCTCAGGCTGTAGTTTGGTGATCAGAGCTTCAGGCTGTAGTTAGGTCATCAGAGCCTCAGGCTGTATTTTGGTGATCAGAGCTTCAGGCTGTAGTTAGGTCATCAGAGCCTCAGGCTGTAGTTTGGTGATCAGAGCTTCAGGCTGTAGTTTGGTGATCAGAGCTTCAGACGAAAGTTTGGTGATCAGAGCCTCAGGCTGTATTTTGGTGATCAGAGGCTCAGGCTGTAGTTTGGTGATCAGAGCTTCAGACGAAAGTTTGGTGATCAGAGATTCAGGCTGTAGTTTGGTGATCAGAGCCTCAGGCTGTAGTTTGGTGATCAGAGCTTCAGGCTGTAGTTTGGTGATCAGAGATTCAGGCTGTAGTTTGGTGATCAGAGCCTCAGGCTGTAGTTTGGTCATCAGAGATTCAGGCTGTAGTTTCGTGATCAGAGATTCAGGCTGTAGTTTGGTGATCAGAGCCTCAGGCTGTAGTTAGGTCATCAGAGCCTCAGGCTGTAGTTTGGTGATCAGAGCTTCAGGCTGTAGTTTGGTGATCAGAGCTTCAGGCTGTAGTTTAGTGATCAGAGCCTCAGGCTGTAGTTTGGTGATCAGAGCTTCAGGCTGTAGTTTGGTGATCAGAGATTCAGGCTGTAGTTTGGTGATCAGAGCCTCAGGCTGTAGTTTGGTGATCAGAGATTCAGGCTGTAGTTTGGTGATCAGAGCCTCAGGCTGTAGTTTGGTGATCAGAGCTTCAGGCTGTAGTTTGGTGATCAGAGATTCAGGCTGTAGTTTGGTCATCAGAGCTTCAGGCTGTAGTTAGGTCATCAGAGATTCAGGCTGTAGTTTCGTGATCAGAGATTCAGGCTGTAGTTTGTTGATCGGAGCTTCCGGCTGTAGTTTGGTTATCAAAGCTTCAGGCTGTAGTTCAGTGATCAGCGCTTCAGGCTGTAGTTTGGTGATCAGAGCATCAGGCCGTAGTTTGGTCAGAGCTTCAGGTTGTAGTTTGGTGATCAACGCTTCAGGCTGTAGTTTAGTGATCAGCGCCTCAGGCCGTAGTTTGGCTTCAGGCTGTAGTTTGTTGATCAGAGCTTCAGGCTGTAGTTTGGTGATCAGAGCCTCAGGCTGTAGTTTGGCTTCAGGCTGTAGTTTGTTGATCGGAGCTTCAGGCTGTAGTTTGGTGATCAGAGCTTCAGGCTGTAGTTAGGTCATCGGAGATTCAGGCTGTAGTTTGGTGATCAGAGCTTCAGGCTGTAGTTTGGTGATCAGAGCTTCAGGCTGTAGTTTGGTCATCAGAGCTTCAGGCTGTAGTTTGGTGATCAGAGCTTCAGGCTGTTGTTTGGTCATCAGAGCTTCAGGCTGTAGTTTGGTCATCAGAGCTTCAGGCTGTAGTTTGGTCATCAGAGCTTCAGGCTGTAGTTTAGTGATCAGCGCCTCAGGCCATAGTTTGGCTTCAGGCTGTAGTTTGTTGATCGGAGCTTCAGGCTGTAGTTTGGTGATCAGAGCCTCAGGCTGTAGTTTGGCTTCAGGCTGTAGTTTGTTGATCGGAGCTTCAGGCTGTAGTTTGGTGATCAGAGCTTCAGGCTGTAGTTAGGTCATCAGAGCTTCAGGCTGTAGTTTGGTCATCAGAGCTTCACGCTGTAGTTTGGTCATCAGAGTTCTCTCTCTCTCTCTGCTGATCTTTAAAGAGCTATTAACTTATGTACGTCATTTTTCATGATCTCCTTTTGTCTAATATCCATATAACCATGATTAATGTCATATAATTTTGAATGAAATCTCCAATATCCTGTAATAACCAATGTAAATGTTTCAGTCAAAGATTCTCCATGATCTCTGTTTTGACTCCAAGGGAACATTGTACTGGTTCAACATCATGAGAAGATGGAAGTCAAACTAAACATTTTCATATTTTTTTATGCAATTCTTTAAAAAGGATAAGGAACATATGGCCATGTCTAAATGCTTTAAGAATCATGCATTAAAGATGTTTTTTTTTGAAAAACTCATTCTTTTTAAAGTCAGTAAATATCCAGCACCCTGCACTGAGGAGCTTTTCTCTGCAGCTCAGAGAACATCCAGTCTTAATGCTGCGGACTTAAACTCCTGCAGCAGCCCGGTGTTCATTTGTTGTCATTGTCTATAATTTGTGAGTATTTTGCCCTTTAGTGCTGAGAGTAAAACAGTGGTCCTGGTATGACCAAAGATGTCCATCAGTGACCCCCTGTGCTGGACTGGATGTTCCTCCGCTGAGGGCAGACCAGCAGGGGGTGCAGTTGAGAAACAATTGAGCCTCCAGGTCAGGGGTCATCAGCTACAGATGTGTAAGGGCCGGTTTCTGTTATGGGAGCTGTATTTAAAAAATGGTGTAACTAGTTTATCATTGGTTTAGTTTTTCTGTTGTTCAAACTGTTTTTGTTTCTCAGTTTTAAAGAGAGATCAGGTCCTACCCCCCACAAGGGCCACTGGGATATCTCAGGTTGCTGCTTTTGAGTCTGTTTAGCACAGGACTGGACTCAGTTATGCTCATCCTCACGGGTTAGCACTGGCTGACAGGCGGACCAAATATGAAGTCCTTCCTGAATTAATTCAGTCCTGACTGTCTTTTTGGTGGTTGCATTCATAGATAAAGTGGCACCTTTTAAACCACAGGAACCCCCCTCACGTTTACTGAGTTTGATCATTTTCTGGGGCCTGGATGGGAGGCTGTGGGAGGCCTGATGTGGCCTCCAGGCCTCCAGGTGATCATCACTGCTCCAGGCCCATGTGGAGGGCTTGTGGTTGGAAGAGCCGAGAGAAGGCATCATGCAAACCTTATTCTTCTTTTATTATTGGATTTATTCAGTTTGTGATTTTATTTTATGACAGGAACAAATGTTATTTATGGAATTATCTCATACCTGCTCGATATCTTTTATATTAATGCATGTCTTAAAAATATAGACTACAGCACAGGTTAAAAAGAGGATAAAAAGGCACACCGATGACTTAAGGATTTCTATGATCATAATTTACATCTTTATGAAAGACTGATGCAAGAGTGTTTATTTTCTACTATCACTCGTTTGTCACATTAATGTCCCTTGAAAACTGAAAATCTGTTATTAAATAAAAACATTGAGGGCCTTATGTACTAAGATCCAAAATAACGAGTGCTAAATTGCATGTGCAAACAAAAAAATTGCACTTGCAATTAGTGGGCGTGTTGCGGGTGATCTACTATGACTGCATGCGCAATTGATAACAGGCGTAAAAGTGGTGCGTACCGCCCCCTTTATAGGAGGATTTTGCGTGTGCTACCGGCTGTCACCATGGAGAGTTTGGGAGAGCAGAGTGGCTGCAAATGAAAAATGAAGTTTGAAGCCATGGAGTTGGAGGCAAATGAACACACTTGCAGTAATCTTTTTTGTTGTCTGTCATTTTGATGGACAAGGTCGTCACTGTTCCCTCATGACATATTTCTATCCGTCATTTTTAATTTTCCTTTTCTGATTCCAATTAAACATAATCTAAATGACAGCATTCACATAGTTACACAGCTTCATCACCAATAACTCTCATGTGAAGAACAGTCTTACAGTTACACACACACAGACTGAGCGAGTACTCTTGCCTTTTACGCACTGACAGCCTCTAAGCTCGCTGAGTGATTCTCCTTCATGGCCAGCTATGGAGATCTTTTTTACATAGGTTAAATGACCTCCTCCGCGATGTAGAGCGCAAACAGAGAGGGTTTACTTTACATGTGTGTCTGCATGAGTGTGATGGCACACTGGATCGTCCCTCTTTTTCCAGTCCATCATAATAACAGACAACCTCAAAATCTTTCTGTCACTCATCAAAAAATTCAGTCAGTGATGGAAAATATTCGGTTAATGTGACCCCTGTTTCTCACCTCAATGACCGCAGTCCTCTGTGTGTAACGCTGTGCCTTTTTTCCACCTGCCTTTCAAACGTGCTAAATTTAAATGCAAAAACACAGAGGGCAATCAGCTTGGGGTTTGATAAATCACATTGCGGGTACTAAATGATTATATTTGCATTTCCTTCTCCCAGTATTTTGCGCGTTCTGATTATCTGCATGTATTCTTCATATTCTTGAAGGCAAACACGCTAAATGGACTGCTTCGGCTATTTTGCACATTTGACAGACGTAATCCTCGCTGCACCCTGTTAGTAGCTATCAAGTTTGCATGTGTTTTTATACACGCAAACCTTTAGCAGATCAGGCCCTATGTGAGTTTAGCAGTTAAAAGATCTGCAGGAGAGTGTTTTTATTTTTGTGTGATTTCGTTTTTTTATTTAACCAATTTTAATTTTGCGACCTGTTGGGATTAATATGTGTCCCTGGATAGGTTACATAGAAAAAAGACTTGAATAAATCATTAATGAAATGAATATTTAAAGATTAAAACAGTGGTTGTTTAATCTTAAAAGGCATTGGATGAAGGAAAAAGAATGAACAGACTACTTACAGTAATTTAACACAAGTGAGGCTGATCATAATGTATTAAGCAATCAATCAATCAATCAAAATGTATTTATATAGCACAGTTCATACAAATTAAATTGCAGCTCAAGGTGTTTTACATCAAGACAAAAAATGATTGACAAAAGATATATATATATATATATATATATATATATATATGTACACACACACATATATGTATATACACATATATATGTACATGTATATATGGTATACACATACATATACATACATACATAAATAATGATAATCATTTTCTTTATAACTACGTAAAGCATTTATAAATATATTTAACATTTAAACACTGTTATTAATATGTTTAAATCCAGTTATTAATATATTTAAACACAATTAATAAATTTGAACAAAGTTATTAATACATTAAACACAGTAATTAAAAACACATATATATTTAAAAACAGTTATGAATCTATTTAAACACAGGTATAATTATATTTAAAGACAGTTATTGCGGTAACACACCTGTCATTAGGACGTCCCTCCGTGTTGAACCACCTGACCATCTCTCTTTTCTCTCCTGATTGAACAGCTCCACTCGACCATCAAGATGGAGGCCTGCTGTCAGACTGCCTCCCCCCTCACCCCCTCCTCCTGCCCCCTCACCCTCTTGACCCCAGCCTGGGTCACGCACTCCCGGCCGGCCTGCATGCCGACCACGACCTGCTGACGTGCGGCCAGTGTCAGCTGAGCCTGCCGCTGGGCGACATCCTCCTCTTCATCGAACACAAGAAGAAGCAGTGCACCACGCCGCTGCTGCCCAACGGCTGCTACGACAAGATGATGGACCGAGGGGGAGGGGGAAGCCCCGCCCACCACGCTGTTCACCACAGCGCTCAGAGGGCGGAGCTTAAGAAGGTGGTGGAGCCCGTGGAGGTCGGCATCCAGGTGACGCCAGAGGAGGAAGAGGAAGAGGGAGGAAGAGGAGGAGGGGGCGAGAGAGGGGAGAGGAGAGAGAGGACGCCAATCAAAGGGATCTGCCCCAAACAGGAAAACCACGCACACGCAGGTATGTACACACACACAGGTATACACACAGGTACACACACGTATGTTCACACCCACAGGTATACACACAGGTATACACACACACACACACAAACACACCCCCACCCACTCATACCCCTACACACAGGTATGTACACACACACATGGGTAAACTCACACACAGGTACACATACAGGTCCACACTGTTGCTACCCTAAAACCCTTTCAGCTGGTCTTCTTCTCAGTGATCAGAGAAGTGTTAGTGAAGCACACGGAGAAAATGTAAATCTACGATAAACTCAGCAAACACAGGGGCCCTGCTGCAGACTGATGAAGCTTCGTTTATTTCTGTCCTTGTAATCAGTCAACATGTCAACACGGACAATCACAACAGTCCTCATGCTGCTACAGCGTAACACTGGAGGCTCAGCAGATATCGGACGTCAAATACTGGATCAGCTCAGAAGTAAAGTAAGAGTGAGAAGAAAAGACTGAGGATACAGAGAACAGCAGACATCATCTCATGGCCTCCTCATGGCCTCCTCATGACCTCCTCATGGCCTCCTCCATGGCCTCCTCATGGCCTCCTCATGACCTCCTCATGGCCTCCTCCATGGCCTCCTCATGGCCTCCTCATGACCTCCTCATGACCTCCTCATGGCCTCCTCATGGCCTCCTCATGACCTCCTCATGGCCTCCTCATGGCCTCCTCATGACCTCCTCATGGCCTCCTCCATGGTCTCCTCCATGGTCTCCTCATGGCCTCCTCCATGGCCTCCTCATGGCCTCCTCATGACCTCCTCATGGCCTCCTCCATGGCCTCCTCATGACCTCCTCATGACCTCCTCATGGCCTCCTCCATGGCCTCCTCATGGCCTCCTCATGACCTCCTCATGGCCTCCTCCATGGCCTCCTCATGACCTCCTCATGGCCTCCTCGTGGTCTCCTCATGGCCTCCTCCATGGCCTCCTCATGACCTCCTCATGACCTCCTCATGGCCTCCTCCATGGTCTCCTCATGGCCTCCTCCATGGTCTCCTCATGGCCTCCTCCATGGCCTCCTCATGGCCTCCCCCATGACCTTTGGTTTACTGCTGTGGCCTTGTTGTGTGCAGAATGTGGGACAGTGAGGTGTGCTGTCAGGGCCTGGACTTGTCTGATGGATGGGGACCCCAGTCCATGTAACTGTCCTGGGATGTTGGTTGTAGCCCTGTCTCCCTCTCCTCCTTGAACCCTGCCTCCTCATGTATCTGGGGTCATGAGGAGGTCCTTGGCATCCATCTGTAGAACTCTGAAACAGAGAAGACTGGACCGTGTAGGTCAGCATGGATCCAGTACACAGTAAATCTACCTGTAAACAGGTAAGGTGTGCAGTATGCTACATCACAGTGATAAAGTGCAGACCTCCACATACTCACGCCACGGCTGTTTGACCCTCTGACCTTTGCCCAAAAGGAACTCCATGAGGTAGCTTCATTTGAGCCTGAGGTCTTTTCAGGACCGTGCCCATGTGGACTGATAGACCTGATGGACATTATGGTCACTGATAATGTTGGCTTGAATTTCTCTGAGCCTGAGAGCATTGTCAGCCAAAACCATGTTTGTAATCTCTCTGTCTTGTTCTCGAATGAATCTGCACCCCCTGTCTTGTCGTTCTTGCTCATCAGTCTTCTGTAGAAGAAAATACCAGTAACCTAATAGGTCATAGGAAGGGCATCGAAAGTGCTGAAATGCTGCTTACAGTGAGCAGCTGATTACTGTAACTGTAGAAGGATTGTTTTTACCTGTGTTCTTGTATAATGTCCCCTCAGCCTCAATCCATGGTTCACCACATGGTCAACTAGTGCTTGGCAAATTTCATTTGATAAATGTGGTCCTCTTTTTCTTTGAGCACATTCTCCTCCTGCTTCAGCTCTTCCTCTCGCTCCTCCTCTGTGGATTCCCCCTGTCATCCTCACTCTTCTTCTGACTCCTTCCATTTTGGCTGAAGACAGGTGAACTCACCTGCTGCATTGTTATAGTGCTTAAACCTTAGTGGAGTGTCTACAATTACGGTGTTCTCCAAGTGCCAAAACACGCTGGTTTTATCAAAATACTCAACATAATTCACACACCCAAACTGCAAAATACCTCACCTATCCTGCAAAATAAAGCACTGCAAACAAAACTAAATGTAACAAAATGACACACACTTCATTGATATTAACAGATTTTTGTCTAACCAACTACACACTGTTGGGCATAATAAAAAACACTCTAATCTTCAGTATGCTTTGCCATAATCCTAAAAGTTCAGACTGTAGAAAATTCTTCAGATTGTTCACATGCACAGAAATATCGCAAATACACACACATGTTGTTAAAACATTTATTTTTTATTCATCACCAAACAAGTCAGTGCAGCATATGCTCAGCAGATATATTTACACTGGAGTGAACAAAAATACGCTCACACAAAACAGTCAACTGAAAAAGAAAATTGCAGGAAAATGTGCAGAAAATATATATGGCAAAAAAGGCATGAAAATTGTGTTTCGAAATGGCAAACCTGACTTTATGTCAGATTGTTGTGTCTTATGCAGAGAACTGTGTTCATTTTTGAATTGTAAAATGTGTGTAAAGCAGAAAATGTGTTTAGAGTTTTGGAGACTTGAGAAGAGGTTTTGCTGTCTGTGTGTCAGATTAAATAATTGTGCTGTGCATGTCATTTTGGTGTGTTAGCAACTGGAAAAAACTGTGAGCAGAGGTGTTTGTGCACCTGAAGTCTGTGTTTAACCCACTGACTCACAGGTGTGGTCATGTGACAGTCAGTGCTCCAGCACTGACATCGTGGCACACTCCCATATCTGATGTGTACGAGTGTGTTTAGTGTTTGTGTGTTTTGTTTTTTAAAAAGCATGAGGCTGACGGTTTGCTTATAGTGGTGCAGATTTGGGCCAGTGGTTTGCTTCTTGAGTGTAAGGTTTTGATCATTTGATTATAGTGTTTATGCAGTTTAAGAAAAAACTGTAACAGAAAATTCTAATAAGGACATTTCACCACTGAAGTTGTCCCCAGACCAGATACTTCAGTCCCTGACCTCAGTGTTTCCAGAACAGTCCGATCATGACTGCAGAGCCCGAGCCTCTGAACTCAGTGTCAGTGTTCAAGGTGCCGCTGAGCCAGTGGAGACGGGACGGTTAAGGTCCAACTAGAACTCTACAAACATCTCTACAAAACATCAGAGTATGTGTGTTTGTTCTGTGTGTTCATGTGTGTGTGTTTATATGTGTTTTTGTGTGTTTATATGTGTGTGTGCTGCTGTTAATCACTCTGCACGCTCTCATTTAAATATTAAAATGTTCTTTAATCATCAGAGCAGCAGCATGAATATTCATGTCACACACACACACACACTCTGCAGAGCCTTCGTCCTGCAGACCACAGCACGCTGGTGTGTGTGTGCACTTGTTTATGCACGTGTGTGTGCACGGTCTCATCTCCATAATGACTCTGTAGTTGTGCATTAATAACATTTGCATATGAAGCGGTGTTAATTAGTCCTGATCAGCCTCCTCTGTGTTCATGCGTGATATTCCCCTCACACACTCCAACATGGATGACCCCGCGTCACAGAGCATAAGGATGAGGATGATGAAGGAGGGCCCCGGCTCTGTCCTCATGGCCGAGCGAAACTCTGAGACCGACCACCATCTGAAAACTGAGACCAGCTTCAGGAGGAGAACGTTGATGACCCTCAGGTCAAACTAATGATAAAGATGGTATGTGTGGTCAGTAAACAGAAGGTTGCAGGTTCAAGCCCAGCTCCGGCTGTCACATGGGGATGTGTCCTTGTTCAAGACACTTAACCCTGAGTTGCTCCCACTGCTGCGTTCGTGGCGTGTAAATGGTAATGAAAGGACGTGAATGTGTTCGTGATACTGATGATAACTGATGAAGGAACTCCAGCCATCAGAGAGTGACTGTGAGAGTGAATGGGTGTGAATGTGTAGGTGTGAATCTGCTTGAGCAGGACTATTTGAGCGTAAGTCCATTTACCATTTACAGTCAGACGATTCCAGAGTTTCTCCTAACCCAGGGGTCGGCAACCCACGGCTCAGGAGCCTCATGTGGCTCTTTGGCCCTCACCAGGGTCTCTCTGGACTCAGAGACAGAACTCTGCAAAAAACTCTAATGTACTGATGGTATTTCTGCTGGTTTTAGCACTATGTGCAAGAAATGTGTGGTTTTTTTTCATTTAATCAACATTTCTTTGGTTTTACATCATGTCACCTTTAACGTGCATCCTCTGTGTGACCTCTGTGTGACCTCTGTGTGTCCTCTGTGTGACCTGCAGCAGGAGGGCAAGCAGGACGCTGCTGCATCTTTAGCTGTGAACTCACCTGTGACATTTTAAACATTTTAAAAACTTTATTTAAAGCAGACGTTGTTGACAGTGTGTTAAAACTTTTGATTACAGCAGACATTGTTGACAGAGTGTGAAAAACTTTATTTAAAGCAGATGTTGTTGACAGTGTGTGAAAAACTTTATTTAAGATAAAATAAAATAGACACAGAATATGATTTTATTGTGGCTGTTTATTAGCTCTTGTCTTTAACTCTGTTTGAACTTTTCTTTCTTTACTGTTGAGCGCTGAGCCATCTGTCCTGGACATTATTTAGAAATATTTGAAGTAACATAAGAAAAATGTTTTTTGTCAAATTTTTTAGACATCAGATTGTCTTAACAGCCATTTTTAGATGCACACAGAAATGTGATGTTTTGGTAGCATCTGATATTTAATGCTTTGGCTTTTTTTTGTGTCTTCTTAGTTTTACAAAAAAAAAACCTGGATGGATGAAAGGATGGATGGATGGATGGATAACTCATGTTTAGTGTAAAATCCAGATTTTCTCCTTAAAGTGTCCCTTTCAAACCCTGTCCCTCTGTCTTAGTGGAGGGTTTGACAGACTCAGAGGTGGTAGATGTGTCTCTGAATGTCACTGTCCCCTTGCGCCCTCGGCCCTCCGTCTGTCCCCTCTCTGTCTCTCTTGGATTGACTCTGCCGGTCGCCCCTCCACGCCGGGCTGTTAGCGGTTAGCCTGGGCCAAATGTCCTCCTGACAGCAGCAGCTCACTGGGCCTGAGGATGTTCCAGAGGATTAGCCTGCAGCTCTCTGAGGGCGAGTGTGGAGGTGTCGGTCCTTCTCTGCCTGGGCTGCGTACACCAAGAACCTCGTGTCTCTGAGGCACACATGACCACGAGGACAGGCCGCCCCCGTCTCAGGCCTCCTGCTGTCACTGAAACATCATGGTGACATCACAGCAAGGGCCAGTCTGATTGGTTGGACCGTTTGCAGACACATGTCCTCTGTGACATCTCTCAGTGGACGGCTGAAGTCCTGCTGATGTCCTCGTGCTGCACTTTAGCAGATGATGAGGTTGGACACGGTCCTGAGTGTTGACCCCTCCCTGCTCCAGGGTCATGTGTGTGTGTATGCGTGCACTGTGGCACGTACACTTTGGTTGAGTGTCTTTCCATGGTGCTGCTGTCTTTTATTGACTCTCAGGCACAAATCCAGACTCTGAGTCTCAAACTTTTCTGCTCAGGACCCAGACGAGGGGTTTACTGTCTGCTCTCGGAGGGACACATGAGTAAAACCTTGAGGTAATAAAACAATGGAAACTCGTTTAATAGGTCATTATTGGTGTGATCAGAGTATCCAGAGGTCAGGATTGAAGGAAGGATTTTATCGTGAGGGTTTTGTTTGAATGTTTTTCAGATGAGATGGAAGGATCACTCACCGGGCACTGCTGTGGAATGTAAACTGTCAAATCATCTCTTTAGCTATTAAAACATATTTAATGTTGTGCTGTAAATTACACCTGTGACCCAATTTAACTGATTTTAGCAAAAGGTGGAACCTAAGTATGTGTCCATCTCTGAGCAGATAATGCTCTGATTAATGTAAATACCTGATATTTAAAATAATCAATACCAAAGACATGAATCTGAGGAAACATCATTGAAGATGGCAGCAGAAAGCCAGGGTGTCCTGTCAGAAACCTAAGGTTTTATGACATTTGTTCATTATTGTCCAAATGTCCTGTCCTAATGTCCTGTCCCAGTGTCCTGTCCAGTGTCCTGTCCCAAAGTCCTGTCCCAATGGCCTGTCCCAAATTCTTATTCCAGTGTCCTGTCCCAATGTCCTGTCCCAATGGCCTGTCCCAAAGTCTTATTCCAATGTCCTGTCCCAATGTCCTGTCCAGTGTCCTGTCCCAATGGCCTGTCCCAAAGTCTTATTCCAATGTCCTGTCCCAATGTCCTGTCCTAATGTCCTGTCCCAGTGTCCTGTCCAGTGTCCTGTTCCAATGTCCTGTCCTAATGTCCTGTCCCAAAATCCTGTCCTAATGTCCCTCTTTAATGGACTTAATTTCTTAAAGCTGCAGTAGGTAGAAAGCCAGAAAACAGTTGATTTTTGAGTCTCATCTGAGTTAGGTTTCGTTTGTCTCCGCCCTGAGCCCCTCCTACCAGATGAGCATGCGCACACAGCATACAGCGCAGACAGAGTCGCTATCGAGCCGCAGCTGGAATTCACCGGTCCACTTAGCTCAATTTTGAGTAATGTCTGAGTCAGCCAGAGTCCAGTGGAGTGCTTTCATGAAATCTAACTACACAACACAACTATCACTGCAACACGTTAAGACAAATGTTACAAGGTTATTCATTTAGCAGCTTACCTGACCAAGAGAAGAGCGGCCAGCTCCGAATCCAACTTCAGACCTAGGCTATCCCGCAGTTCTCTCCATTTCTGGAATGCTCTGCTAATACTAACACGACTTTTGTTGCTTTTTTGGTCAGCCTCTCTTTTATATTCTTTCTTTTCTAATCCTGTCTTCTTTTTTTTGGGTTGGAATAGCAATTTTACCTGGTGCACCGTCTGCCATTGCCGCTTGCTCTCTCCTTCTGCCGGTGGCAGGGGAATGCGCATATGCAGCAGAACAGCCAATAGGAACGCAGTGGTCTGAGCTGACCTTTGATTAGTTGATGCACATTGTCCCGATACTGATTCTTTAGAGCCTGGACACAGAGCCACAGTGAGGTGCAGAACCTATTGCTTGTCTCAGACCACTTGACTTACATTATGCTTGGAGGATATTATAACATTTTTACTCAATTATGCTAAAACAATGTTGCCTACTGCAGCTTTAAATTAAATCTGATTAAAACAGTATTGGCTTATAAGGACAGATTACAGAAACAGCTTAATTCATTTGGACTCTTCTTTGTGGTCTAATATCAAACAGATCAGATTATCTCTGAGTTACAACTATGCCCGGTCTCCCCTATGAAAGGTTCTGTCTGTGTCTATGCGTCACTGAGACTCTCTCCTCAAGCGCAGGCTGCAGATTAAACTGTAACAGCTTCTTTGATGGAGCTCTTCAGTGATCAGTAAAGTTCTCCCTGGATCCTCTGGAGTCTCCAAATGTTTTGTTCACAGTGACTGTCAGAGTCGATGATTCAGAGTTAACAAACATAATGCCTGCCTGAGGTTAATTACTCTTTCACAGTCACCAAGCTGATCATTGTCTGCTTCTTTTTGCTCTAAATATTAGGATTTTCCTCAGTGCTGCAGAGGCTTTGCCTGGAGGTGTCCAGTGAGTGAAGCTGAGCTTCATGCCCTCAGAAATCATGGCCAAGCTCCTCTGCTGCATCTGAGAGATTTTTAAACTTGGACGCCACAATTTGTGGTGTCCCTCTCATTCATGTACTGCCCTCTGTTGCTCTGTCTAATCCATGCAGATAAACAGGGTCAAAGTTAAGGGAGGGGAAAGGACTGACAGCCACTCACAGTCATAGTCTTAGTGAATTGACTTCCTTATAATGAAAATTTAAAATCACAGCATTAAATGATTTTTTCAGTAAACAAACGTGTCATGAACTTAATCAAAGGAATTATCTCGACTGTCCTGATTGAGTTTTTTTTATGTAAAACTGGGCTAATTTCTTAACTTACATTTTTTCTCAATTGCTAAAACACATTTCACAAAATTTTCCTCCATTTTCCCAAAACTCTAAACACAGCACACTTTTCTAAAGCGACATAAACAAAACCACACCTTCTCTCTTCAAAATTCAAACTTGCGCTCCAAAACAGCTGCTCAAAGCCTGCAAAAATTGAAACACTATACACATCATTACACACTACAACAAAACAACTGAAAACACAATGTTCAGTGTGTGAGAATGTTCTTTTTATCACAACTGCCAAAGCACATTTTTAGAAACCTGACAGTATCTGTTCTCAGAATATATCCCTGTAGAGTATTGGGCATTCATAGATGTGTGTTTCATATGAACAGTATGTAAATCTACAGAAAATACAGTATGTACACTTCTGCACTGTATCACAACTCAATGCAAACACTACATAGGATCTATTACACACAACAATACTCATTGAAAACAATGTTCAGGGTGTGATATTTTTTATTTACAGTATTTATGCCACACACACACACAATCATTATGCGGCATCATGTCATTGCGCTGGGTGGGGCCACAGGACCTCATCTGCATTGCAGGCAATATTGTCCCTTGCCAGGCAACGTGGGAAGAATACCTTGGCATGGCGGATCCAGCCTTGGAAGGCCTCCACAGGCACGTCAGCACAGGATTCTCTCTTGTGTAAGGTTGGCGGTCATACACCTTCCACCTCCATGATGAGAAAAACTCCTCTATGGGTTGAGGAAAGGTGAGTAGGGTGGCAGACAGACATTGAGGAATTGCTGGTTGATGTTAAACCACTCTCTAATCTGGTTCGTTTGATGGAAACAAACATTGTCCCAAATGATAATTTAATTGGGATGATCTGAAGGCCCGGGATTCTGTTGCTGGCAGTCTAGGAGGATGTCTCTGAGCTCCTCTAGTAAGGTGAGGAGACGTTGGGTGTTGTAAGACCCAAGGACAGCATGCCGGTGGACAAGCCCCTCTGAACCCATGGAGACATAGAGTAATATTACTCCCCCGCTGGCCAGGAACCTCAGTGATGGCTCTTTGGCCAATGATGTTACGGCCTCTTTGCCTTCGTTTCTGCAAGTTGAAGCCTGCCTCATCCAGGAAGAGGTTCTCATGAGGTCTGGCCATCGCGTCCAACTGTTATATCCTCTGTGAAAATGTGAAAGTGCACAGGTGTTCAGAACAACAGTCAATCAGGTAGCACAGTATTGTCCAGAAGTAATGTAGGCCACTGAGCAACACAGTATGTCCACTAACTGAACTGTTAACATGGATGTATACTTACTTGCAAATACTCGTAACGTAGGTCTTTGTGTCGGGCAGAACCCTATAGACCTGTTTCATCTGCATCTTTTGGGAGAACTCGGTCTATTGTGGCCAAGCTGACAACATCAATGCTCTAAAAGTTGACATTATCGGCAATGACTTTGTCTCTGATCTCCCTGAGTCTGATGAGGTTGTTCTCACGAACCATATCCACAATGAGGGTTTCTTGTGCTGCTGTAAATATGGCAACCCTCCCACCTCCATGTGGCATTCTTTCTACTCTAGAGAAACAAACATGCATAACCGTACTGACTTGTATGTACTCTACTGTAAAAAACATGCATCTACATCAGTAGAAGCATCAATGGACATGTTTTGCAATATAGCAACTGAGATGAAACCAACTGTACTCCACTATACTGTAAACATCTATTGTAGTGACAAAGAAAGCAATAGAGTACAATACCTGTTGTGTTGTCTGAATGCCCTGATAATGTTGGCCACAGTGAACCTACTCAGGTTTGGACGGACTCTTAGTCCTGCTTCAGCCATTGTCATGCCATGGACAATGACATGGTCAATGACTGTTGCTCGCATCTCGTCCGTAATGATGGTGCGAGGTTGTCTTGCTCTCCCTCCTGGACCTTCTCCTCTCCCTCCTGGGCCTTCTCCTCTTCCTCGTTGGCCTGCTCCTCTTCTGCCATGGCCAGCTCCTCTCCCTCCTCTCACTCAAACTCCTCTTCCCCTGACTCTGCCTTCATCCATAGTCCTTAGTTTGGAATCTTCAGCAAACTGTGCACTCTGAACTTGCTTTTATACATGTGGTCACAGCAGTAGCAATATGTGTCTTCAATTTTGACTTGTTGTGTGTAATGAATGACGCCAGGTGTGTTCATTGTGTTCAAATACTGCTGACTGTGGCAAGCATTTTGCATCACATGAGCTTTCTTTTGAGAATATGAGCTGAATTCTTTTGCAACTTGTGTTTTAGCAAGGAAAAATGTGTTTAGATTTATGAGAATGGAGGATTGTGTTTTGTGAATTGTGTCTTCATGTGAAATGTGTTTATGATATTGGCAAATGATGGCTAGATTTAGTAAATGTGTTTAGACAACTGGTCATTTGGTTTAGAGGATTGGCTTTTGTGTTTTAGCATTTGAGAAAAACTGTAATTAGAGACCTAGTTATGCTGAATGACCAATCACAGGGCTGTGGGTCTGCAGCCTCTAATACTGTCTTTGTTGAGGAGGTACATGATAGTGTGGGTTCAGGGCCACAGACTAACAGTTGAAGATCTGGGATGTCAGGAGATCTTAGGTTTCAGTATCTTAATGCAGTAGCTGTTCTAAATGTGTGAAAATCAGAATGTCTGTGACGAGTGCTTATATTTTTACTTAGAGTTGAAAACCTTCTTGTATTTTTGATGATCTGTTTGGACCTGTTTTTGGCTCCTATATCTGAGGGACTTGGAGGATGATGGATCCTGGATCCATGTCTGATCATCAGGGGCAAGGCAAGCCTGGGCCCGTTCAGAAACATGATTAGACTCTAGTGACGCTCCAAACCCCTGAACCACATTTGGTTTTGTTTGTCCCGGGTCAATGTCTTCCATTGTAAACCTGAAGTTTCAAAGAAACGATGAAGGTGGAGCTGCAGCAGAAATATCTATCAAATATATATATATATATATATACATATATAAATGTCCATTGATAAAAAAACGTCACTCTAAGAACAGTTATCTGCCTACAGCTGAATCATACATCCTCATGTATCACACATGAGTAACACAACATACAGCATAAGTCCATCCGTCTGTCCCCTTGTCTATCTATCTGTCAATCCCTCTGTCCATCAGTCAATTCATCCGTCCATCAGTTCATCCTCCCATCCCTCCATCAGTCCATCTGTCCATCTGTCAGTCCCTCACTTGCCTGATTTAGGGTCCCTGCTGTGTTGGTGTGATAGTGTTGACAGTGGTGGCCCAGCCTCTGTTATCCTTACAGATGTTTAATGTCTTATTGTCTTATCGTGTCTCTGTGATCAGCGAATGGAGACACCTTCACAGGAGGACACAGAGAGACATGAGTTAACAGAGGAGCTGCTGTGGGCCTGCAGTGGGCTGACAGTGTGTTGTTGTTAAATTAGAGGGATTACAGCAGAGAGTCAGAGCGCAGCAGCTAATCCCTCACACTGACCTGCACCGCTGCACCCAGGCCGTCCCAACATGCTCCTGTCCTCTAAACACTCATCTGGATCCTTCTCAGGATTCCGGTTTACTCTGCCTTCTTTGCGTCACAAATATGTTCATTTACATATGAACATTCAAGATGTTTATGTCTTAATATCAGAGACAGGACAGTGGACAGTGTTGGACATGAGACAGAGAGCAGAGAATGACATGCAGAGAAGGAGCCACAGGCTGGATCTGGACAAGAGCTTCTACCTCAGAGCAGAGGATCCAAATCAATCAATCAGTAAACACACAAACATATACATTTCCATCCAGAGATGTGCCCATCCAGGCAGAGACAAAGAGATGTAAGAATAGATCATATAGAATAAGAATTTAGATAAGACTTTATGATAGAGACAAACTCAAGGATGCCCAGATCATAAATCTGTCCTCTTCACATTTGTCTCTGCTGAATATAGTTTTATTAAAGGTTAGTCCCTCCAGATGTGGCTCTGGTTTCAAGAGGGGCCTCATGTCTATATTTATTATGAAGGTATAATCAATGCCAGCCGTGGACAGGGAGGTCTCCTGAGGACTCCTGTGATTGGCTGTTCATGAGATCTAAACATGTGCTTATAAGGTTTTTAAAACTTCAGTAATGAACACAACATGATTAAAATAACCTAATCATCAGTGTGAAGACGTCTGAGGAGTTTATGCTGTTTAGAATCATTTATAATTAGTGAACACCTCCCAGGGCTTAGACACTTTTGGACCAGACTTCTGACTCTGAGCGCCAGAGCACATCTGGTACCTGCACTGGTGTTATGAGATAAGCAGTGACTGTGTGACTTGGTGACCCTCAGCTGCCTGTCTGAGGATGTTCCACATAAGGACAGTCGACTGAAAATGTCTGCCGATACAAGTTAAAATGGTCATAATATTGAACATTACACTGGTGGGACTTTTGGCCTAAAATCTGTTAAAGAAATGGCTTGAACATCCCTCAACACCTACGTGTAGATATGGCTGTCATGGTCCCTCAGAGTCCAGAAGGATAGATCTCACCACCCTTGGAGATACAGACACGTCACATTCATGGTTTCATTATTTCAAAGGAAGGGGACACGTGCACTTCCTAAAGCTTTCTCTGCATTTCTTCAAACATATATACAGTAATATAGGTCTCCCTCTGTTGTTCTATAGTTAATATCAAATACCAAAAATGATAAAAAAAAAATATAAAAATAATAATAATAATAATAATACATTTTATTTGGAGGCGCCTTTTAAGTCACCCAAGGTCACCTTGCAGAAAAAAAAAACATAAAAGATGGCAGGCATTATTAAAACAAAACACCAACATCAAACAAGTGAAGTGCACAGTGTCCAGTTAGAGGGAAGATGCCAGTTTGAACAGGTGAGTTTTGAGTTGGATGATGTGATGGAGTCTGACTGTCTGATGTGAGAATGAATGCTTGCACCTTTTTTTTATTATTATCTTTTGACTTATTGTCTGTTTGTACTTGCACCAAGATCACCAGAGCAAATTCCTAGTAAGTGTAAAAACCTACTTGGCAATAAATCTGATTCTGATCCTGATTCTGATTCTGAGGGAGCACCAGAGTCTGGGTGCTGAGCAGCTGAAGGCTCGGGCATCCATGGTACTGAGGCATGATGTGGGGATGGTTAGCAGTCCAGCAGAGGGAGTGTATTCAGGAAGGAGGTCGCAGAGGTAAGTGGGGGCTAGCTTGTGGAGAGCTTTGTAGGTGAAGAGAAGGTTTTTGTAGTGGATGCGGTATTGTACAGGGAGCCAGTGAAGTTGGATGAGAACAAGGGTGATGTGGTCAGATGATTTGGTGTGGGTGATGATCCGGGCAGCAGTTCTGAATGATTTGCAGTCTGTTGATGAGTTTGGTGGGGAGTCCGGTGAAGAGAGCGTTACAGTAGTCGATGTGGGATGTGACAAATGAATGGACCAGGATTTCGGTGCTGGATTGGGACAGTGATGGGCGGAGTCTGGAGATGTTGCGGAGGTGGAAGAATGCAGTCCAGATGATGTTTTGAATATGAGGTGCAAATTAGAGGGTGCTGTCCAGAATGACGCCGAGGCTCTTGACTTGGGGGAAGAAGGGTACAGGGAATCCATCGATGATGATGGGTGGAGCTGGGATGTGTTGGGATTTGGTGAGAGTGGATTTGAAGCTGATGAGCAAGGCCTCGGTTTTATTGCCATTAAGCTTCAGGAAGTTCCTGCTCATCCAGCTCCAGATGTCTTCAAGGCAGGTGGTGAGGGAGGTGGGAGGGATGACAGCGGTGGGTTTGGAGGAGACGTAGACCTGTGTGTCATTGGCGTAGCAGTGAAATTGGATCCCATGGTGACGGAGGAGTGTGCCCAGGGGGAGGAGGTAAATGATGAAAAGAAGTGGACCCAAGACTGACCCCTGGGGGACACCCAGTGAAACACCTGAACACCCAGACTTGTGGTTCCTTAGTTGCACGAATTGTTGGTGGTCAGTGAGGTATGATGTGAACCAGGAGAGTGCAGCACCAGTGATCCCAATGCCAGCCAGGTGATCCAGGAGCAGTGGGTGGGACATGGTGTCGAATGCTGCGCTGAGGTCAAGGAGGATGAGGATGGTGAGTAGTCCAGAGTCAGCTGCACGCAGGAGGTCATTGGTGATTTTGACCACGGCTGTTTCAGTGCTGTGTTTTGGGCGGAAACCAGATTGGAAGGGTTCATGGAGGTTGTTTGTGTCGAGGTGGGACTGTAGTTGTGTGGCAACCAGCCTTTCAAGTGCTTTGGAGATGAAGGGGGGGTTGGAGATGGGTCGGCAAAGATTAAGGTCAGCTGGGTCAGCACTGGGTTTTTTTTAGGATGGGTTTGATACCAGTCAGTTTGAGAGTGTGGAGTACAGTACCAGTGATGAGGGAGGTGTTAATGATGTTGGTGATCATGGGAGAGATGGATGGCAGACAGGCTTTGACGAGGGAGGTGGGAAGAGGATCAAGCTGACAGGTGGTGGATTTGGCTTTATGGATCAGTTCAGAGATGGTGTGTTCTGATACTGGGGTGAAGTCAGAGAGGGAGCTGATGAGAGGTTGGCCAGTGGTGATCATCCAGGCTGGGTCGTTTGAGGAGGTGCGAGATGAGGCCAGTTGTTGGTGGATGGTGTTGATTTTAGAGCTGAGGAAGTCCAGGAAGGCAATGCACTGATCGGTGGAGATGTCTGGAGGGACAGTATAAGAATATCAGATACAAAACAACTCTTCTTTCCCTGAATGGATGACAGTTACAGAGAACATTTTCCACTGGCTTCATCTAAATTCAAGATTTTAATAAAAGAAAAGCAATCATATTACAGCAGTTGCAAAGAAATAAATGTATCTGTCCCGGACGTCATTGTGGGCTAATAAACAACACTTTAACCTCTGTTTATAAAGCTTCATCTTACATATCAACATGGAGTCTGACTGGTGTAGTGGTTTAACTTGTGACCATGTTGATTGGTGTCATTAGGTATTCTTTGGACAGTTTCTTTGTCCGTTTCCATTGAAATCACACCTGATGAGTTTGTGCTGCCCCACACTCTCACTCCTCAACCCCCCTGTTCTGATTAAACAGAGTTGTATATTAAAGTACAGCTGACGTCAAAATTAACATAATGTGCTGTCGCCTAGGGCTGCACACTTTACTTACCATCTGGGCTGCCCCTCCCCCCACCCCCAAACACACACATACACAAACAGACACACACACACATACCACGCAACACACACCACACAACATACAAACACAAACACACTCTCACACAAGCTGCAGTTTGCTCTGCATAAAGACCCCAAATTCATCACTGCAAACATCTAAAAACAGATGATGTGGACCTGCTCAGGTGAGTGGGCAAGTAAAGAGAAAGAGAGGCAGACAGAAAAAAGACAGAGCCATATATACAAATATATATATATGTATATATATATGTGTGTGTATCTACATAGTTTTCCTTAAATATGTCATTGTATGAACATTGAAAATACTTGTGTGTTAAATATTTGAGCTGTGTGTTGAGAGTGCAAAAGCCTTGGTGCAGAGAGTTTGACCCTGGCCTGTGTTCATAAATGTATAAAAGGCAGGAGTATTCAATTAGAAGTCACCAAGGTCCAGTTAATAAAATTTCCACCAATAAAAGGTCTGAACCGAAGTCCAGTTTGTGTTTTACAGCCTTCCCCTATCTCCACATTTTTACGGTTTCAGCTACCTTTATTGTCAATTTCTAATGCAGGATATGTTTTATTGAGTGCACGGCTAGCTCTTTTACCATAAATAAAAATAGTCCAAGGCAAATTAATTTAAGGCCTTTATTTCAGGTTAAAAAAGAAAAACCTGAAATAAAATAAATAAAAAAAGTGCTAACAGAGCCATTTTTTCTCTTCAATTAAAGAGATCCCAGCCAAGAATTGAAGGCCTACACATCAAGTAAAAAAGTCAATGTCTTCAGAAAACAATAAATAAAAGGTGGCTCTTTTCAGGAAAAATCAAATGCATACAGAGTGCTGACTGAATATTATTCCTCTTCTTTTTTCTTAAATAAGAGAGGTCACAGCCTAAAAAAATGAAGACCTACACTTACAGTGGAAAAAGTCAACATCTTCATAGTACAAGAAATTAACTCTTAAAAGTGCAATCATCTGTCATCTGTAACTGCTTGCCCGCTGTGTTGTTGCAATATAATGTACGGTCATGTGACAGTAAGATAAATATTTTATTTGCGCAGGTTCCTTATTTCACACTCTCTCTCTGTCTTTCAGTCTTTCCCTCTCTTTCTTTCTAATTCTCACACACAAACAGCGCTACATGCATTGCATGAACCCATACTCACATAATAAATAATCAGAGCAGTGTTGCTAGAACTTGCAAAACGTGAAACATTCAAAAACAAACTAGTGCTAAAAACTGTAGAACTGCAACAATGAAAATACTCACGAACAAATGATCAAATCAATTAGTCAACAATTAGAAAAAGAACAGGATCAGCCCCGTGGAGAGCGCAGCGCCATTACAGCATAAAAGCTCTTAGCCTTCTCAACCTCATCAGTATTTCACACACAGGTCGGTAGCAAAGCAGGTGACAAGGGTCTTATTTTATTGCACTGACTGTTTATTTGTCTCTGCCTCCTGTCTGCTGGTGCTTGTGGCTGCTGCAGCTCGTGCTGCAAACACGATTATTGGCGGGAAAATCACCTCTGCTAAATGAATCATTATGTCTCGTTCGTCTTTAATGCTTCATTAAACAACCTTACAAGCTTCAGAAAACATACAGAACATACACTGCCTGGCCAAAAAAAAAGTCGCCACCACAAAAAAAGGTCACACACTCTAATATTTTGTTGGACCAACTTTAGCTTTTATTACAGCATGCATTCGTTGTGGCATTGTTTCAGTAAGCTTCTGCAATGTCACAAGATTTATTTCCATCCAGTGTTGTATTAATTTTTTCATCAAGATCTTGTATTGATGATGAGAGAGTCTGACCACTGCACAAAGCCTTCTCCAGCACATCCCAAAGATTCTCTATGAGGTTAAGGTCTGGACTCTGTGGTGGCCAATCCATGTGTGAAAATGTCTCATGCTCCCTGAACCACTCTTTCACAATTTGAGCCCCATGAATCCTGGCATTGTCATCTTGGAATATGCCCGTGCCATTAGGGAAGAAAAAATCCACTGATGGAATAACCTGGTCATTCAGTATATTCAGGTAGTCAGCTGACCTCATTCTTTGGGCCATAATGTTGCTGAACCTAGACCTGACCAACTGCAGCAGCCCCAGATCATAGCACTACCCCCAAAGGCTTGGACAGTAGGCACTAGGCATGATGGGTGCATCACTTCACCTGCCTCTCTTCTTACCCTGATGCTCCCATCACTCTGGAACAGGGTAAATCTGGACTCATCAGACCATATGACCTTCCTCCAGGACAGTTCTTAATCCAATTTTAGTAGTTTGTGCAATCTCCTTAGATGTTTTCTCTGCTTGATGCATGCCAATGATTTGACCCTTCTTAAACAGACTTACATCTTTTCCATGAACTCAGGATGTGTCTTTGACATGGTTGTTTAAGAAATGAGAAGCTACTCATTGCATCAGCTGGGGTTTAATAACTTGTTGCCAGCTGAAAGAAAATCGCCCATGCAGTAATTATCCAATAGGAGGCTCGAACCTATTTGCTTAGTTAAATCCAGGGATCTACTTTTTTTTTGGGCCAGGCAGTGTATACGTAGGAACACTCATGGCATGACCGGTTTGTGATCAGACCACAGTAGTGGTTCTAGTGTAACTGGAGAAGCACCGCCCACTGTAGATCCGTGGCTGTTGGAAAAAATGCTCAATTAAAATCTATTCTTGTGAATTTATCAGAGATTGGTCACAGGTCTGGACAGAACCATTGGACCGAGATCCGCCATTTGGTGATACCTGATCTAAGGTATCATACGTGTAGGTCACAGTGAGCAGCAGACATGTGCTGACTGATGTGAGTCCTCTCCAACAGTTAGAGCTGCGTGCTGAAGACAGCAGCAGATGTTTCCTCTGGTCTTTGAATGTAGAGCAGAGGGTGTAGGCGTGCATCCTCCTTTAGATGCTGTGTTTGTGTTTGTAGTCTCTGGAAATGCTCAGAGCAGACCATGATGGAGAAGGTGACAATAGTGAGTGTGCTCGTCATGTGGTCTTTCTTCTTTTCATCTAGAGAGTTGAACAAACAGCGACATGGTTGGTGTGCGATGTCACCTTTGCCTCGATATTCGAGGATTCGGTTGAACCTGGGGCTCAGTACTGGTCTTCTTACATAATCAGAGCTAAGCTCTGACTGAAGGCCCTCACTGAGGATGTGGTTGGTTACATATATATGTATATATATAAATATATATAAATATATATATATATATATATATATATAAAAAAAAAATATATATATATATATATATATATATATAAATAAAAATCTCTCTGTTGTTTTTGGGACTCATCCTTTTGCTCCCTCGTGGGCTCCTGTAGTCTACTCCCATCTTGTCTGTGATGTCAGGATCAGTTTGGTTAAACTGCTCTGGTTCACCTTAAATGTTCTTTGTAACATCTCAGATGTTCTTGTCTGATGTTCCTCCTGTTCCTCTGTGTTTCAGGTGGCAGGGACGAGCCCTCCAGCTACACCTGCACCACCTGTAAGCAGTCCTTCCCCAGCGCCTGGTTCCTGCTGCAGCACGCTCAGAACACCCACGGTATCAGGATCTACCTGGAGTCCCACCCGTCCAGCGCGGCCCTCACCCCCCGCATCTCCATGCCTCCTCCCATGGGCAGCGACTCCATCCCGCAGTCCCCCCTCACCAGCTTCCTGGGAGACAACAACCCCTTCCATCTTTTGAGGATGACAGGCCCCCTGCTCCGGGAGCCTCCCCCAGGCTTCGTGGAAAACCGCCTTCCCAACACGCCTCCGTTTGTCAGTCCGCCTCCTCGCCACCACATGGACCCCCACCGGCTGGAGCGTCTGAGCGCGGAGGAAATGGGTCTGATCTCCCAGCACCCCAGTGCCTTTGAGCGGGTGATGCGTCTGACGCCCATGGCTATGGAGTCGCAGTCCATGGACTTTTCCAGGAGGCTCCGAGAGCTGGCGGGGAACAACAACAGCACGACGCCCCCCCTGTCCCCCAGCAGGGCCAACCCTATGCACCGACTACTGAACCCCAACCCCTTCCAACCAGGGCACAAGTCGCCCTTTCTGAGCACTCCCCCCTTACCCCCCATGCCCCCAAACAGCAGCACCCCTCCTCAGAACCAAAACAAGATCAAATCCTGTGAGTTCTGTGGGAAAACCTTCAAGTTCCAGAGTAACCTTGTGGTCCATCGACGCAGCCACACCGGGGAGAAACCGTACAAGTGCCAGCTGTGTGACCACGCCTGCTCTCAGGCCAGCAAGCTCAAAAGACACATGAAGACGCACATGCACAAAGCTGGCTCTCTGACGGGGCGCTCGGACGATGGACTGTCCACCACCAGTTCCCCAGAGCCAGGAACCAGTGATGTCCCAGGGGAGGGCATGAAGAACAGAGATGGGGACTTCCAGGGGGAGGGAAATGAAGAAGAAGAGGAGGAGGAAGAGGAGGAAGAGCTGGAGAATGAAAGTCGACCTGAGTCAAACTTCAGCATGGAGTCTGAGTTCTACAGGAACCGAGAGAATGGACCCAAAGCCCCCTCAGAGGACAAGTCATCTTACGCCCTGGACAAGATGGTGGATGGAGCTGGACTCAACTCCATCCAGCAGTACAACAACCTGATCGTTGACAATCGTAAACAGATGCCATTCTCCAAGAGGTGCTCGGACAGCCAACGGGACACAGGGGATGAGGACTCAGTGGCCGGGGAGATGGACCATCAACAGGAGGAGAGGCCGACCATAAACGGCAGGAACTGTGGCTCTGGAGACTCTTTCTCAGGCCTCTTCCCCCGCAAGCCCACGCCCATCACCAGCCCCAGCCTGTCCAACTCGTCCAATAAGAGGATCAAGATCGAGAAGGACCTGGACATCCCCCCGGCCCCCCACATCCCCTCTGAGAATGTCTACTCCCAGTGGTTGGTTGGATACGCCGCCTCACGTCACTTCATCAAAGATCCTTTCCTCGGGTTTACCGACTCCAGACAATCACCCTTCGCCACTTCCTCTGAGCACTCATCTGAGAATGGCAGCCTACGCTTTTCCACGCCCCCAGGCGATCTGCTGGACGGCGGCTTGTCGGGACGCAGTGGCACCGCTAGCGGAGGTAGCACTCCTCATCTGAGCAGCGGTGGCCCAGGCCGACCCAGCTCCAAGGACAGCAGGAGGTGCGACACCTGTGAGTTCTGCGGCAAGGTGTTTAAAAACTGTAGCAACTTGACGGTGCACCGGCGCAGCCACACCGGAGAGCGGCCCTACAAGTGCGAGCTGTGCAACTACGCCTGTGCCCAGAGCTCGAAGCTCACGCGCCACATGAAGACGCACGGACAGATGGGGAAGGAGGTGTACCGCTGTGACATTTGTCAGATGCCCTTCAGCGTGTATAGCACGCTGGAGAAACACATGAAGAAGTGGCACGGAGAACATTTGATGACCAACGAGGTCAAAATTGAACAAGCGGAGCGAACCTGAAGGCTCCTCTGACTCTAGAACAAACACCACCAGGAGCTGGATACTGTTTTCTGAGACCTTCTTACGTCTTTTTTGTGTTTTTAAAAAAACTGCCATCTGAGAACAGAAGAAGAAGAAGCCGGTCTGAGTCAAGCTGTCTAACTGCCTCATTTCCAGCTCTTTTTTCAACAATCAGTCCGTTGAGTTGAACATGTGTGGAGCCTTTAACTGTGCAATAATTTCTGTATTTATTGGGTTTTGTATTTTGGCATGTGCAGGTATATTTTTATTTCCACATTTTTCGAAGTTATTTTACTTGATTTTGCATTTGTCTGTTTTTTAAAAGTCCACACGATATCCTGAGAGTTTTGTAGAGGACAAACCTTCGAGGTCTTAATCCCGTTCTGGCTGCTGCTCGTAGGAAATGTACATTAAGCTAACGTGTGATTTGTTGAAGAGCAGCTGAGTTCAATCTTCAGTGTGACGGTGGCGTTTAACTGAGAACCGTAGACTTAGATTATTGGAGTGATGACGACAATCCTTTGGCACTGTAGCATGAGCCGACTTTAAACATGTCGATATGATTGGATATGTAGCACTGACGGTCAGACGTGACCTTAAAATCAACACCATCCCGAGGTCGATAAGCCCCGCCTCCTCCTGAGCTCATCACAACCAGCCTGAATAAAAACATGTTTAACATGAAGGCAGCTGCTGATGGTACCAAGTACCACATCCAACAACGCTACCAACACCCTCCTTACACACACAACATGCAAACAACGCTACAACACACCCTCTACACACAGACAGCAACGCTACCAACACCCTCCACACACACACACGACACACAAAACAATGCTACCAACACCCTCCACACACACACACAACAATACAACCAACACACCCTCCACACGCACACGACACGCACACAACAACACAACCAACACACCCTCCACATCCACACAACATGAACACAACAATGCTACCAACACACCCTCCACACAAAGACAACAACAATACCAACACACCCTCTACCACACACAACACTCACACAACCCTACCAACTCACACGCACAAAACAATGCTAGCAACACACTCTTTACACACACAACAAAGCTATCAACACACCCTCCACACACACAAGCACACAACAACGCTACCAACACGCCCTTCACACACACACAACATGCACACAACATGCACACAACAACGCTACCAACACACCCCTTACACGCACACAACAACTCTACTAACACCCTTAACACAACACGCATACAACGCTGACCAACACACCCTCCACATGCACACAACACACAGACAACAGCTCTATCAACACACCCTCCACATGCACACAACAGACACACACATCACGAACACAACTACGCTACCAACACGCTCTCCACACCACAAACACACACAACACGCATCCACATTCAGACGGTGTCCACATGCAGACGGCATCCACGGCATCCACATGCAGACGGTGTCCACATGCAGACGACGTCCACATGCAGTCATGTTACCCTCTATATGAAGCCATCAGAGCAGGTGAGTCCTCACAAGGACACGTGTCTTCAGCTGGAGACACCCCAGAGTCTTTCTGAAGACCATGGCGGACCACAGACAGAGGGACAGATTGAAAACACTTGAGGAGGGCTCCCTTGGTTGCTGAGAGGGCCACAGTGAAATCGTCAGGATTTCTTCTTATGAGCCAAACACACAATTCAAACCAGTATTAACCACCAAAAACAGATCATCTTTTAGTTCTTAGAGTTTATTACATCCACAATTGATTTTGGATTTGAAAAATGCTTGAAAGAGTAAGGATGCAGGATGCTGGACTTTTGTCAGCCATGCCAATGTTTCTGAAGTCATTATGATTAAATCAATATTTTTTTATTGGAAGAAGATGTCACTTAATTAAACCTGACCTTTTCTCTCAGACATTTTATTGTTGTTAAAAACTGATGTAGACAAAAAAAACCTAAATTTCATTTTCTTTAAACAGTACAGTGAATATTTGCACAAATCATCATATGTACAGATATTAAGCTTCTTAATCTCTTATCTGCAGACTGAGCATCCCTACAGGAGAGGGTTTGACAGGGACAACTACAGCCAATCATAGCTCTATTTTTGGACATACTGGCTTTTTAACTGCTGTCATGGCAGATTTGTCAGTTTTTTCAGTGGGATTTTTTTATATGTTAAACTGACTGGCAGGCCAGATTAATGGAGTGGGGCGGGACCATGTGGCCCCCAGAGTGCCTGTTGCCCATCCTTGAGTCAGACCATAGTACCACTCTACGGCTGTCCTGGTATGACAGGACAATAATTCAGGGTAACTCCTGGATGAGGACACAACACGGCCTTTCAGTTTTGTTGCCATGTTTGTGGGCATTAAAAGTATGAAACATCTGCTCAGCGATGCTGGCCTGTTTGCTCATTCTCATTGGCTGTCGTTGGTATTCTGTCATAGGCAGCTCATATTTCCCAGAGGTGGTTTTGATGCTTCCGGCCCCTCAGCCCCTCCCTCTGAATCAATCTGAGAGGCGTGACCCCTTGTGAGACCTGTTGTAACTGATTATTTGTCCAAACTACTCCCCAAAATAAGGACTGTTACTCTAGGTTCATTCAGAGTCTTGTATGGGTCTGGCTGAAATGTATGACCAGCAGTTTTCAAACCCTTTTTTTGACGGAGGCACACCAAACCAAAATCTCAAAGCACACCACATTCACAAGATGGCCTTAACACATGTTTCAGCATCTTATTAGCTTCAGATACTTGTTTTTAACTGTCAATGCCCAGTAATATTTTACAAACCACTATATAACATAAAATATTTTAACAAAATGATTCAACAATTTCTTCAAAACACTGTTAAATGTGTTAAGTCCTTCAAACTTTCAAACTTTTAGAGGAGA
The DNA here is from genome assembly GCA_037902135.1 of Cetoscarus ocellatus. NCBI lineage: Eukaryota > Metazoa > Chordata > Actinopteri > Labriformes > Labridae > Cetoscarus > Cetoscarus ocellatus. Next base: position 101,163 of record JBAMNC010001540.1, on the reverse strand, counting down.
TCAAATAATATCCATGAAAACAATAGAAATAAGTTTATTTTAACAGCAACATACCAGGCAGTTTTCCCTGTAGGTCCCTGGTAGGTCCAACCACATGTGGCTGTGGAGAGGAAAAGACAGCCCTGGTCTGAAGATAATCATGATGTTAAATTAGCTGAAGCTGCTCTTCTGTTCGTGGTCTTCTGTGGTTTCAGACTAAAGACTTGAGACCATCTAGTTCAGCCAGACCTGAGACAATTCTGTGAAGCAGCTCAAAGGCTCGAGCAGAGATGGACTTTGAGACCAGAGGCATCACCCTCAACCTCATCCTGGTGCTTTCTCACATCGATTATTTTTCATATTTGAGCTGCACCTTATGATTCATCCATTGGAATGGTAAAGGAATAAGTCCTTAAACATAGATGTAAAACAGCATCACTTCCTGTCCTCTGGTCTCAGAGTCTCAGGGGATAAATGGGTTTTTGGACAGATTAAGGTCTGTGGTGAAGACATGCTGTATGGTCCTCGCACACATTTAAAGGTGGATATGACCTGAAATAGTGTCCATGATGTCTGCATACTGGGTCCAAACTGATGTCCATCACTATAGCATTCATGGCAGGTTTGATTTTTGAGTCTTAGAGGAGAGATGCTTGACTGTTCAGAGCAGCGGCTGCAGCGCCCCCTCTTGTTGGTTAGTTTGTTTATTTGTCCCCATAGGGAAATTGGGGTGTGGAAGGAATCACAGACATTGGCAACAGAATACAGTGTCAACACTGATACAGTGTTGAAAATAGAAAAATAAAAAACACATCAACTCTCACGGCCTAAACACACACTAACATACCAGACACACGTGTTACGGCTGCATCTCCTCGCTGCTATAGTCACTCATCATCTCACCTGGAGCTTCAGTGGAATGGTTTCGTTAAATCTCCCCACAGTGACCTGATTCACTGAATAAACTTCACCATTTAAGCACTGTGGGCTAGACAGCTTTTTGGAACAGGAAATAAGCACATATGACTTAGTCCAAAAGTTGTGTCCGTGACTTTTTATCTGTTTATTTTAAGTCTGATCTCAATCAAGAGATGCATGACCTGAGTGTGCATCTGCAGACTTGATTGTTTGATCATTCAGTATAATCCAGTCTGAACGTGCCCCAGTTGGGAATTCTGCAGGTTTTCATGTCTTAATAAAGAGCAGAGACAGAAGTCTGCAGATTGTCATCATGTTGAACATGTAATCATAGACAGTCAGAAATGATCTTTGTGAAGATGACAAACATGTGAGGGTCATTTATTCTCCACAGAGCTTATTTTTAGCCATATTCCATAAAACAACAAAAATCAGACTCTTTCTGACCAAACCTGCATGAAGCTAGAGGTGACCTCTATCCACTCTGGAGGTCGGATATCAGAGCCATGACCCAGCTGACTGTGATGGAGTTATGAGCTAGTGACCCTGAGGTCACTGAGGCTCCATCCAGTGTCAACTCTGACTTCTGCCTCAAGGGGGCGTTACAGGGACATGTCTGAGTGGCTTCTTTGAAATTCTGACATAAATTAATGCGATGCACCACCTTTGGGACGGCCTTTAAAAACACACTCTAACACACACACACTAACACACACCCACACACACATCCACACCCAGTCACACACTGTCACACACTGACACACACACTCCTGCACACACAGAGGGTGAAGGTCTTGGGATCTCCAGACGCCACAGTGCTCAGGGTCGCACGGCGACACTCTCCCAATGCTGGCACTATAAAATTAGATTAACAATAATTAATAATAATGAGAATATGAATATTTATTTGGGACGTTTCATACTGCCATTCGATCAGATGTGAGCGTGCCTTGACCAATGATCTTACGAGTTCTCGTCTCAGACACATGCATCACAAACAGATGAAGGATCAGGATCTGACGGTTCAGGAGCAGCCGGCACAATCTCCAAGAGTCTGTGTGTCAGTCCTGTCTGTGTGCAAATGTACATACAAAGGCACAAACCTATTTATAAGAATCTTTATGAGGATCTCGTCCCCAAGCCACAAAACGTCCACAAAGAGACAAAAATCAGGAGAGGGGGTGTAGTGCATTCAGTCTTTGATACGTTTACAGTATTGATCAAGTACAAGGGTAAAATAATATCTGTGTGTGTGTGTGTGTGTTTGAACAAACGAGTATTTTTTTCAGGTTTGCTTCCAAACTTTCTCTGATGTGTACAAATCTTTACGTTCTTTCCTTTTGGTGACGGGGTTTAGTATATATAAATATATATGAATATATATGACATTTCTCTTGTTTACTGTAAAGTATACCAGTATTTGTAATATTGGAGAATGCCTGGGCATTTTAATAAACTAGAAAAAAAGAAGGTTGTTTTTTTAATCTTTTCTTTGGCAGTTAAAGTCGTGGGTCTCTGAAGCTGTTTTTGTCACTGTAACTGTAAGAGTCTTCATTTTAGTAACTTTGATTCTGCCTTGGGTGTGATGAAATCAAAAATAAAAACATTTTAAAATCACTCTGCTGTCCAATTCACTCTGCCTAACTCACTCTGTCTAAACCACTGTCTAAATCACTCTGACTAAATCACTGTGCTGTCCAAGTCAATCTAAGTCACTCTGTCTAAATCATTCTCTCTAAGTCTCTCTGACTGAATCTCTCTGTCGAAATCACTCTGCTGTCCATATCACTCCATCTTAATCACTCTCTATGAGTCACTCTGTGTAAATCTCTCTGCTATCTAAATAACTCTGTCCAAGCCACTCTGTCTAACTCACTTTGGCTAAGTTATTGTCTAAATCACTATATGAGTCACTCTGTCTAAATATCTCTGCTGTCTAAATCAATGCGAATTTGCAACCAAGATCGCATTGCAAACCCAAGTCCTGTCGCCTGTTCATAGCTCATGTTGTCGCTGTCGCCGTTGCTCAGAGTCGCACGCCTGCTCAAGTTTCACTCCGCGATCATGTCATATATCATACAATAGGACGTATTAGCTGACATATTTCCAACTGTATCCTTTTCACTCACCTACCAAACACAAAACACTGCAACTGGCCCTGCAGCAGCATCTTCTGTGAGTTTTCTGCGGTCCGTCTAGGCTGAACCAATGTTCTCGCCAACTATTGTTCCCCCCACGGATATAGATTGTCACTTTGTGGACCGGAATAAAAACAGTCTGTCATGGGTGTCAATCACGCACCCACACAACACTGATTGGCATGACCGCCTGAAAAGTTAAAATATTTCAACTTTGGACGCTGAGCAGGCAACCTGCTAGGTCACTCTGAGTCAATCTGTTTAAGTCAATCTGTCTGAACCACTCTGCTTTCTAAGTCACTGTGTTTAAGTCGCTCTAAGTCACTCTTTTTAACACACTCTGTCTTAATCACTCTGTTTAAGTAACTGTTTGAATCACTCTGTTGTCTAAATCACACCAAGTCCCTCTTTCTAAGTCACAATGTCTAAGTTATTCTTTGTAAACCACTCAGTCTATGTCACCTTGTCTAAATCACTATGTCAAAGTCACTCTGTGTAACTCACTCTGCTGTGTATGTCATTCTGTCTAAGTCACTCTGTCTTAGTCACTGTTTAAAGGACCCTGTCTTAGTCAATGCGTCTAAGTCACTCTTTTTAAATCCCTCTAAGTCACTTCATGTAATTCCCTCTGTCTTAGTCCCTCTGTCTTACTCATTCTGTCTAACTCAATCTGTTTAAGTCACTGTCTAAATTACTCTAAGTCACTCTGTCCAAGTCACTCTGTCTAAATCCCTCTTTTTAATAACTCTGTTTAAATCATTGTTAAAATCACTCGAAGTCATTCCGTCTACGTCACTCTGTCTGAGTCTATCTGTCTCAGTCATTCTCTCTAAATCACTCTGTCTAAGTCACTCTGTCTAAATCACTCTGTTTAAGTCACTCTGTCTAGATCACTTTGTTTAAGTCACTGTTTAAATAAATCTGTTTAAGTCACTTTGTCTAAGTCACTCCATCTTACTTACACTCTCTTAGTCACTCTAAGCCACTTTGTCAAAGTCACTTTGTCAAAGTCACTCTTTTTTAGTCACTCTGTCTTAGTCATTCTGTCTAAATAACTCTGTTTAAGTCACTCCATCTTAATCACTCTTTTTAAGCTACTATGACTAAATCACTACGTTTAAGTCACTCTGTCCATATCACTTCATCCGTATCACTCTTTCTAATTCACTTTGTCTAAGTCACTTTGTCTAAATGACCCTGTTTAAGTCATTCCGTCTAAATCACTCTGTCTGAGTCACTATGTCCATGTCACTATGTCTAAATCATCCTGTCTGAGTTACTTTGTCGAGGTCACTCTATCTGAGTCTATCTGGCTGAGTCAATCTGTTTGAACCACTCTGCTTTCTAAGTCACTGTATTTAAGTCGCTCTGTCTAAGTCACTCTTTTTAAATCACTCTGTCTTGATCACTCTGTTTAAATCACTGTTAAGTCATTCTACTTTCATGATTTTATTCTCTGTGTTTGTGGGAGCTGCTTCTATATTTTTGTTTTTTCTCCATAAAGATGTTCTTTCTACATGTCACGTTTCACATGAGGCCTTTTCAGTTCACAGACACAGTTTCTTCTAACCTTTATCCAGTCAGTGCAGGCTGACACACCAGAGATTAATATCAGCTTTTATTCTTTCAGAGCAATTCGGTTTTTCATCAGGTGAGTCCACCTCTGACCAATGAGAGCACTCAGCACTTGCATTACAGTCCAGATCTCCATCATGGTGGACCTCCTGAAGGTGTTTGTCTAACAGCAGCCCAAAGTCCTCCAGATGTTGGTGATGATGGAGATGAAGATGTGTGGATGAAAATGGTGTTGGAACTGGATGACCATGGAGCTTCTGCTGCTGTGAACAGTTGGTCCTGAAGCAGCTGAGGGACAGCTTCAGCCCTTGAAGGTCTCCTCTGCTTCAACAATTACATGGACACAGTCAGATTCTGTTTTTATCAAAATAAGCAGCAGGTCACACTTGATGTTGAGTCTCTATTGACTTCAGCAGTGTGTTTTTTTCTTTTTAGAATGTATGAAGCAGATTTAAGATGGCAACTCATACAGACGAGGGCACCGGGATCAGGATCTGGGTGTGACTCCAGATCTGGACTTGGATCTGTAGTCCACACATGAAGACAGAGGATGATAATTCAACTGTTTAGTTCTTTAGTGTGAGTGCCAACACACACCAATTGACTCACTCATCAACAATCAGGGCCTCCATGCTCACAGCTCATAATCTCACGTGATCAAACGAGACTTAAGACTTAAGTAAAAAAAACATGGCGGACATTGTCAGGAGGAGCTAAAGCTAAATGCACTTAGCAGTTAGCTTCTTTTGAGATCCTTGTTGCAACTTCAGTCCAGCTCCTCTCATCATCAGTCTGTTTGATAAATCAGTTAGTTAGGCTGGAGACATGCTCTGTTTTTTGACACAAATGAACAAGTTCGTCTTCTGTTCCTGACGTCCTTCTGACTATATGCTTCACCTTCACTCTCGTTGTCATGGCTACATTTGCTTCCTGCTCCAGCCAGCTCGCTCCATGATTGGCTTCGCTCTGGTCCATGTGACAAACACAGAGGACATGCACGGCTTGTGGAGACAAACATCTGGATTTATGATACTGAAGATGTTTAATATTATTGATTTCATGTCAGGGGCGCTCTAATTTCCTGGCGCAGCGCAGGGTGGCACAGGTAAAATTTGGTAAGGGCTGCGCCAAGATGGGTATGGCGGCTCACCAGGGGGAGGTGTCGACAGATTCAGCTTGGCGCATTGACAATGTCGTGCCAAAACACTGCACAGAATGTGCGCTGAAAGCTCACTAGCTCCAACCTGGTCTATTCTCGGTGCAGGCGAAGCGTCCGGTGCAGTGGTAATTTGGCTGACAGGCGCACATGTCACCAAAACCTCACAGGCAGGTGTCCAGAGTGTCAGGCACATTTCAATGCAATAAACAATCACAACAACCACTATTTAATGTAACCGTCTGAACCAGCACATACATTTGTATCAATATTAATTGTCCCGTCACATCTGATGTCAGATCAGAGACGTTTGTCATAACTAACGAGTTCACATCTCTCAGCCAACCACAAACAGCCACATCATCTGATACGAAGTATCTGGCTTCTCTCATCTCATGAAATTCAAAAGAAAAGAAAAAAGAGAGAGACACTCACTGAATAAATGTAAGTCACTCGGTGTCTTAAGGATTTACCTGCGATTGCCCATATTTCTCTGTTTTAATCTTTATTCTTAACGTGATCTAAAAAGATGGAGTACATTATTGCAAGGAGGATGAGGAGGAGATATATTTTTACCAAAGGTTCTGCTATTTGACAGACCAGGGATGCAGGTGGATCACAAGCATGATGAATGGATTAGCCTGCTGCTGTGTTTAAATGTAATTATCACTTAATTTTGTACTCCTATTCATGACACAGGAACAGATTACATCTGTCCCGTGAGGTGGTCCACACTGTGACGCGCACCGTGGCCTCCGATGTGCAGCCTGGTGGCCCCTGCGCTCTCCCAGTTGCTGTAAAAGTGACAGCGGCTCTGACCTTCTTCTCCACCGGGTCTTTCCAGCACACTGTGTCCACGGTGGTTGGGATCAGTCAGACCGGTGTCGGTTCGGCCAATAAACAGTTAATCAAATGTATTCACATCTTTGGTTTTGTGTAATCAGGAGTTATATGCCAAATCGATCATGGTTCAATAGGGTAAAACAAGTTAATTTCACATGTAAACAATGGAAATGCATCATTTCAGCACAGGTGATTCTGACTTCATTGCCATTAAACAATTTATTCATGTTGTGATCTGTCCACACCACTCATTAGGGGCTTGGGCTTTGCAACAAGCCATTCATTTATTATTTTTTTTCTTCATCTTTCAGCCACTTTTTTGATTTGCTTCTTGTCCTAGGGCTTTGAGAAAACCCCCATAAAGTATCTATCAAAACGTGCGGCTCGGTCCTGATCGGTGTGGTATGACTTTTATAAGAATTTCACGAAATTTTGGCCGAGTTATTCGCAAAAAACTGCGAAAAAAGTCCCATTGAAAATGAATGGGGAGACTCCCCAAACACAACAAAAAAAACCACTTTTTCACAGCACTACTGTTTTGCCGTACTTTCACCTACAGAGTTCATTCAAACTCCAAAACGCAGCCGCTTTTCTCCTCTCTTATGTTGCCAAAGACAGCCACAGGACATTTGTAGACATAACATTATCACAGCTGCTAGGGAGGGTAAACACCACCAGTTATATCAAGAAGACAGCTGAAGATCAGTTGTCTGGTGATAGGCATCACATAATCAGACAAGACATGCTTAAAAAACATGAAAATGATCTCCAGTCATCTCTCCTGTGTTGCTCAACCATTTCATCATGTCATCGTCACACTACAGGCTGCTTCAGCCTGGACTCTAACATGACCTGTGATGAAAAATGCCCGTCACCTGCCCGAGCCCCTCTCACAATTTCCGTGGAAATTGTCTAGTGTTTATTATGTGGGGTTTAAATATATGTTACTAAGTGTGAGTGTCTCTATTAGTAGAAAAATGTTTTTGCCTTACCCGTAATCCCAACTTCTATCCCACCAGAGCCCTCAATACTTATCACGGAGAGTGTGGAGGAGGTGATCTCCTCTGCTGAGCTCAAAGTGAGGCTGGTGAAGGGGCCGTCCCACGTGGCCACCGTGTCTCTTCTTTGACCTGAGAGCTTTTGTTTGGCCCTTCTCCTTACATCATTGAACCGTTTTTTACATTGGGCAGTGGTTCTCAGAATATGTGGACAAACTTGATTGACAATATTAGTGACGTCCTCCCAGGCTGTTTTTGCATCACCAGCCAGTGGAGGTCTGTTCGCATTAGCATATATTCTGGTACTCGAGCTTGGACCTCTCGGACCAGCACATCAGTTTCCTCCTGGGAGAAGTTTGGCCGCCTGGAGCTGCTGCTGCTGCTGCTGCTGTCGTCGTCCATGATGAGGTGAAACTGTCACTGCGCCTCGCCCACAGCTCATTCAAAGGCGAGGAGAGGCGTTAATTTGACTGGTAAAGACTCGGCTGTGTTAAACCCACTCATGCCTTCTCTCCTCCCTCGTTGCCACTTGCGCGGGTGGGAGGGACGGAGGCGTGGGTGTCCCTCGCTGAGCCGGACTGCGCCATGCAGGAAAATTGCAAAATGCCCTGGACACAGCCCGTTGGCGCGGCACAGGCGCAGCGCACCTGGGCCTGCACCTGGTCTACAAAATTAGAGCCCAAGGTGTCCCTGATCCTCCTCCCCCTCACATCTCAGGGTGACCAGATTTGATCTTCTTCAGAACCTCCAGATAAACCAGGCCTGTGCTGATTTTAGTCTGAATCAGGGATCTGAGTTTAGCCTCTGGGACAATTACCTTGTACTGTGTGCCCCTAAAATGATAACAGTAATAAAAATGATGATAAATCAGAGTCTTCGTCCCTTTTTCCTCATCTTCATCCTCATTATAGCATGCTGTGTGTGTGTGTGTGTGTGTGTGTGTGTGTGTGTGTGTGTGTGTGTGGGATTAGCTGGAGTATAATGTGACTGGCTGTCTCCTTGCTCATTAAAAAGCAGCAGAGTTAAGCTGCAGGTCATCTAGTGGTGACAGGTACGCCAGGTCTTAAGCTTCAGCGCTAACAACCCTGAAGTTCCTTTCCAAGATGCTCTTCTCAGTGAAAGGATGGAGGAACAGGGCAGGATGGACGGACACCCTCAAGATAAAACGTGACCTTAGAAGGAAAAAACATGGAGGACGGTGTTCACTGACATCAGGTGGTTATTAAGGGATAACCACCTGAGAGATCTGCTGTGCAGGATAAGACAAAGAAACAAAGGAACAAACAAAGGACAACATGTGAGGGTTCAGGTGAAATCTGTGCTGACAAATGGACGATGATGTTTCAGTCGATTCAGTTTCTGTCTCTGAATGTCTGATCTGAAGGGCTAAGTATGATGAACAGAACGTCACGCTGAAGATACAGGAGCTTCAGACCATGGAGACCTGCATCAGGTGAGTCAATGAAAGGCCTGAGACCAGGAGGAGCACTGAGGCTCCTGGTCACAATGAGAGGGAGGGTGAATGTGAGAGTGAATGTGAGAGTGAAAGAGAGTGAATGTGAGAGTGAATGTGAGTGTGAGAGTGAGATTAAATGTGAGTGAATGTGAGAGTGAATAAGGGTGAATGTGAGAGTGAATGTGAGATTGAATGTGAGTGAATGTGAGAGTGAATGTGAGGGTGAATAGGAGGGTGAATAAGAGGGAATGTGAGAGTGAATGAGAAAGTGAATATGAGGAAGAATGTAAGAGGGAATGTGAGAGTGAATGAGACAGTGAATGTGAGGGTGGGTGTGAGGGTGAATGTGAGAGTAAATGTGAGAGTGAATGTGAGGGTGAATGTGAGGGTGAATGTGAGAATGAATGAGAGTGAATGTGAGGGTGAATAGGAGGGTGAATAAGAGGGAATGTGAGAGTGAATGAGAAAGTGAATATGAGGAAGAATGTAAGAGGGAATGTGAGAGTGAATGAGACAGTGAATGTGAGGGTGGATGTGAGGGTGAATGTAAGAGTGAATGTGAGAGTAAATGTGAGAGTGAATATGAGAGTGAATGTGAGGGTGAATAGGAGGGTGAATAAGAGGGAATGTGAGAGTGAATGAGAAAGTGAATATGAGGAAGAATGTAAGAGGGAATGTGAGAGTGAATGTGAGAGTGAATGAGACAGTGAATGTGAGGGTGGATGTGAGGGTGAATGTAAGAGTTAATGTGAGAGTAAATGTGAGAGTGAATGTGAGGGTGAATGTGAGGGTGAATGTGAGAATGAATGAGAGTGAATGTGAGTGTGAATGTGAGATTAAATGTGAGTGAATGTGAGAGTGAGTAAGGGTGAATGTGAGAGTGAATGTGAGGGTGAATAAGGGCACTAATGTGAGATTCAATGTGAAAGTGAATGTGAGGGTGAATGTGAGAATAATTGAGACTGAATGTGAGAGGGAATAAGGGTGAATGTGAGGGTGAATGTGAGAGTGAATGTGAGAAAGTATGAGAGTGAATATGAGAGTGAATGTGAGAGTGAATAAGAGTCAATCTGAAGTGAATGTGAGAGTGAATGTGAGGGTGAATGTAAGAGTGAATAGGAGAGTGAATCTGAGTGTGAATGTGAGATTAAATGAGAGTGAATCTGAGTGTGAATGTGAGATTAAATGGGAGTGAATCTGAGTGTGAATGTGAGATTAAATGGGAGTGAATCTGAGTGTGAATGTGAGATTAAATGTGAGTGAATGTGAGAGTGAATGTGAGATTGAATGTGAGTGAATGTGATAGTGAATGTGAGGGTGAATGAGAGTGAATGTGAGAATTAATATGAGGATGAATGTGAGAGTGAATTTGAGAGGGTCAGATCATCATACTAACAGAAAGCTCCTTCATAAACCTGGTCATGTGTTTCACCAGGCTCATGTCTTTGTGTTATTAGGTGAATCAATATGATTCCTGCTCCAGACTTGCGTTGTTATTCCCTGACAGCAGGCTACTTTCTTTAAAAGCACAGAGGAAGAAGGCGGCAGCGTGGAGAAGAGGTGCGTGCTGGCGTCTTTTTGATATTCAGATTTGCTGCCTACACGAGGCATTATGACACATTTGGATGATCGCATTGTAGGATTAACGGCCCGCTCTGTCATTTTCAACAACAATGCCACGATTTAGGGACGCTAGTCGTCACACGGCGCTCGCATTAACGCCTGGCCCGCAGATTTACATAAATCTTTGTCTTAAGATGAAAGCCGAGCGTGCTCAGAGACAATGAAGTTAAGCTTCAGAGAGGAAGAGGAAGGAGAGCCGTTGGTGGGGGAGGGTTGTAAAGTTTGAGGATAAATCAACCAGTCGTCATGAAGAATTTAGACCCCCCCACATCACTGTCTTCATTATAATAAAGCACACAAAACAGAAAAAAGGAGGGGAGGGGTGTTAAGGGGAGGACCCTGAATGAGTTTGTCATTTCCTGTTTGTGCCTCAAAGAATCTTCATCCTCGTCCTGTGACCTGTGGTCATTCTGGTGATTTTAGGGACCAGGTAAGGGTTCAGATTCTCCTGAGGGGCCCCAGTACGCCTGTCAGATGGTCTGAGATGGTCTGCAGGCACAAATGTGAGCACAGTGGGGAGTGGCAGGGGGGTAGTATGACAAAAAAATGACGGTGAGATTACAGTTACCTGCCTCACTTACACACCCGAGACCACACCTCAACTACTCATACCAACTTTATACCTGCTGAGTGGACTGAGACCCTCAAATCAAGTTTTGATCTGGACTCCTTCAGCATCAGCCTGAAGGACCCAAAACATTTCATTTGTTTTGAGAGTCAGCAGTGGCACCAGGTGAAGGTGATGATGTGAAAAGGTGTTCAGATGTTCAATGACAGCAGAAGACTGAGACCTGACTGGGATCAGAGCAAGCTAAGGATGCTTCACACCCCCAACTATCCTCTGCTCTAGGACAGCAATAATTCTACAGGTAAGACTTTTCATTCACAACTTCAAGCTCTGTTTCCGGATCTGTGTGAGGAACTGCTGCACAGGTGATGAAGCTGAGAGGACGATACTCCAAGTATGCATCAAACAAGCAAGACCATGCACACAGAAGATAATCTGCTGCCACCTCTCTGTGTGGACTGTGGGTGGAATGGTTTAGCCAGGCTGATGATAAAGACAGGCTTTACTCACGACCTCCAGCCCGACCTGACCCGAATGAAGGGGGACAACCAACAGCAAGATCCAACTCGAGTGAAGGGGGACAATCAAACGCAGACCTGACCCAAGTGAAGGGGGACGACCTCCAGCCCGACCTGACCCGAGTGAAGGGGGATGACCAACAGCAAGATCAAACTCGAGTGAAGGGGGACAATCAACAGCAAAACCTGACCCAAGTGAAGGGGGACGACCTCCAGCCCGACCTGACCCGAGTGAAGGGGGATGACCAACAGCAAGACCTAACCCAAGTGAAGGGGAACAACCAACACCAGGACCTGACCCAAGTGAAGGGGGTCATCCTCCAGCCCGACCTGACCTGAGTGAAGGGGGACAACCAAAAGCAAGACCTGACCCGAGTGAAGGGGGATGACCTCCAGCCTGACCTAACCCAAGTGAAGGGGGACAACTTCCAGCCTGACAGGGACGACCTCCAGCCTGACCTATCCAGAGTGAAAGGGGGACGACCAACAGCAGGGCCTGACCTGATTGAAGGGGCACAACCTCCAGCCCGACCTGACCTGAGTGAAGGGGGACAACCAAAAGCACACCTGACCCGAGTGAAGGGGGACGACCTCAAGCCTGACCTGATTTGAGTGAAGGGGGACAATCAACAGTAAGGCCTGACCTGAGTGAACGGGGACAGGCAAAAGTAAGACCTAACCCAAGTGAATGGGCACAATCAACAGCAAGACCTGACCCAAGGGAAGAAAGACGACCTCTAGCCAGACCTGACCTGAGTAAAGGGGGACAACCAAAAGCAAGACCTAAGCCAAGTGTAGGGGGAAAACCTCCAGCCTGACCTGACCTGAGTGAAGGGGAACAACGAAAAGCAAGACCTGACCCGAGTGAAGGGGGATGACCTCCAGCCTGACCTGACCTGAGTGAAGGGGGATGACCTTCAGACAGACCTGACCTGACTGAAGGGGGACAACCAACAGCAAGACCTGACATAAGAGAATGAGGATGACCTCCAGCCCCACCTGACCCAAGTGAAGGGGGGTGACCAACAGCAAGACCAAACCCCAATTGAAGGGCACAACCAATTGCAAGACCTGACCCAAGTGAAGGGGATGACCTCCAGCCTGACCTGACACGAGTGACGGGGGACAACCAACATCAAGACCTGACCCAAGGGAAGAAAGACGACCTCTAGCCAGACCTGACCTGAGTAAAGGGGGACAACCAAAAGCAAGACCTAAGCCAAGTGTAGGGGGAAAACCTCCAGCCCGACCTGACCTGAGTGAAGGGGAACAACGAAAAGCAAGACCTGACCCGAGTGAAAGGGGACGACCTCCAGCCTGACCTGACCTGAGTGAAGGGGGATGAGCTTCAGACAGACCTGACCTGAGTGAAGGGGGACAACCAACAGCAAGACCTGACATAAGTGAATGAGGATGACCTCCAGCCCGACCTGACCCAAGTGAAGGGGGACGACCAACAGCAAGACCAAACCCGAATGGAAGGGCACAACCAATTGTAAGACCTGACCCAAGTGAAGGGGACGACCTCCAGCCTGACCTGACACGAGTGACGGGGGACAACCAACATCAAGACCTGACCCAAGGGAAGAAAGACGACCTCTAGCCAGACCTGACCTGAGTAAAGGGGGACAACCAAAAGCAAGACCTAAGCCAAGTGTAGGGGGAAAACCTCCAGCCCGACCTGACCTGAGTGAAGGGGAACAACGAAAAGCAAGACCTGACCCGAGTGAAGGGGGACGACCTCCAGCCTGACCTGACCTGAGTGAAGGGGGATGACCTTCAGACAGACCTGACCTGAGTGAAGGGGGACAACCAACAGCAAGACCTGACCTAAGTGAATGAGGATGACCTCCAGCCCCACCTGACCCAAGTGAAGGGGGGTGACCAACAGCAAGACCAAACCCGAATGGAAGGGCACAACCAATTGTAAGACCTGACCCAAGTGAAGGGGACGACCTCCACCCTGACCTGACACGAGTGACGGGGGACAACCAACATCAAGACCTGACCTGAGTGAAGGGGGATGACCAACAGCAAGATCTGACCCTAGTGAAGGGGGACAACGAACAGCAAGAGTAACTTGAGTGAAGGGGGACAATCTACAGCAAAACCTGACCCAAGTAAAGGGGGACGACCTCCAGCCTGACCTGACCTGAGTAAAGAGGGACAACCAAAAGTAAGGCCTAACCCAAATGAAGGGCGACAAACAACAGCAAGACCTGACCCGAGTGAAAGGGGACAACTAACAGCAAGATCCAACTCGAGTGAAGGGGGACAATCAACAGCAAAACCTGACCCAAGTGAAGGGGGATGACCTTCAGCCCAACCTGACCTGAGTGAAGGGGGACGACCTCCAGCCTGACCTGACTTGAGTGAAGGGGGATGACCTTCAGACAGACCTGACCTCAGTGAAGGGGGAAAACCAACAGCAAGACCTGACCCAAGTGACGGGGACGACCTCCAGCCTGACCTGACCTGAGTGAAGGGGGATGACCAACAGCACTACCTGACCCGAGTTAAGGGGGACAACTAACAGCAAGGCCTGACCCAAGTGAAGGGGGACAACCAAAAGCAAGACCTGACCTGAGTGAAAGGGGACAACCAACAGAGAGATTCAACTCGAGTAAAGAGGGACAATCAACAGCAAAACCTGACCCAAGTGAAGGGGGACGACCTCCAGCCTGACCTGACCTGAGTGACGGGGGATGACCTTCAGACAGACCTGACCCGAGTGAAGGGGGACAACTAACAGCATAACCTGACCAAAGTGAATAGGGACGACCTCCAGCCTGACGTGACCCGAGTAAGGGGGACAATCAACAGCACAGACTGACCCAAGTAAAGGGGGACGACCTCCAGCCTGAACTGACCCGAGTGAAGGGGGACAACCAAAAGTAAGACCTGACCCAAGTGCAGGGGCACAATTAACAGCAAAACCTAACTCGAGTGAAGGGGGACAATCAACAGCAAAACCTGACCCAAGTAAAGGGGAGTGACCACCAGCCTGATGTGACCCGAGTGAAGGGGGATGACCAACAGCAAGACCTAACCGAAATGAATGGGTACAACCAATAGTAAGACCTGACCTGAGTTAAGGGGGACAACCTCAAGCAGGACCTGACCTGAGTCAAAGGGGACGACCTCAAGCCCAACATTACTTGAGTAAAGGGGCACAACCAACAGCAAGACCTGACCCAATTGAAGGGGCACAACCATAAACAAAACCTGACCCAAGTGAAGGGGGACATCCTCCAGCCTGACCTGACCCATGTGAAGGGGGACAACCAACAGAAAAACCTGACCCTAGTTAAGGGGGACAACCAACAGCAAGACCTGACCCGAGTGAAAGGGGACAACCAACAAAGAGATGCAACTCGAGTGAAGAGGGACAATCAACAGCAAAACCTGACCCAAGTGAAGGGGGACGACCTCCAGCCCGACCTGACCCAAGTGAAGGGGGACGACCTCCAGCCAGACCTGACCTGAGTGACGGGGGATGACCTTCAGACAGACCTGACCTGAGTGAAGGGGGACAACTAACAGCATAAGCTGACCCAAGTGAATAGGGACGACCTCCAGCCTGACGTGACCCGTTTGAAGGGGGACAACCAACAGCAAGATCTGACGCAAGTAAAGGGGTACGACCTCCAGCCTGACCTGACCCGAGTGACGGGGGACCACCAACAGAAAAAACAGGACCTGAGTGAAGAGGGACAACCAACAGCAAGGCCTTACCCGTTTGAAGGGGGACAACCAACAGCAAGACCTGACCCAAGTGAAGAGGGATGACCTCCAGCCCGACCTGACCTGAGTGAAGGGGGACAACCAAAAGCAAGACCTGACCCAAGTGCAGGGGCACAACCAACAGCAAGACCATAACCCAAGTGCAGGAGCACAACCAACAGCAAGACCTAACCCAAATGAAGGGGCACAACCAATAGTGAAACCTGACCTGAGTCAAGGGGGACAACTAACAGCATGACCTGACCCAAGTGACGGGGCCGACCTCCAGCCTGACCTGACCTGAGTGAAGGGGGATGACCAACAGCACTGGCTGACCCGAGTGCAGGGGGACAACTAACAGGAAAACCTGACCCAAGTGAAGGGGGACAACCAAAAGCAAGACCTGACCCGAGTGAAAGGGGACAACCAACAGAGAGGTTCAACTCGAGTAAAGAGGGACAATCAACAGCAAAACCTGACCCAAGTGAAGGGGGACGACCTCCAGCCTGACATGACCCGAGTAAAGGGGGATGACCACCAGCAAGATCTGACCTAAGTAAAGGGGGACGACCTCCAGCCTGACCTGACTTGAGTGAAGGGGGACAACCAATAGTAAAACCTGACCTGAGTTAAGGGGGACAACTAACAGCATGTCCTGACCCAAGTGACGGGGACGACCTCCAGCCTGACCTGACCTGAGTGAAGGGGGATGACCAACAGCACTACCTGACCCGAGTGAAGGGGGACAACTAACAGCAAGACCTGACCCAAGTGACGGGGACGACCTCCAGCCTGACCCGACCTGAGTGACGGGGGATGACCTTCAGACAGACCTGACCTGAGTGAAGGGGGACAACTAACAGCATAACCTGACCCACATGAATAGGGACGACCTCCAGCCTGACATGACTTGAGTGAAGGGGGACAACCACTAGTAAAACCTGACCTGAGTTAAGGGGGACAACTAACAGCATGACCTGACCCAAGTGACGGGGACGACCTCCAGCCTGACCTGACCTGAGTGAAGGGGGATGACCAACAGCACTACCTGACCCGAGTGAAGGGGGACAACTAACAGCACAGACTGACCCAAGTGACGGGGACGACCTCCAGCCTGACCTGACTCGAGTGAAGGGGGACAATCAACAGCACAAACTGACCCAAGTAAAGGGGGACGACCTCCAGCCTGAACTGACCCGAGTGACGGGGGACCACCAACAGCAAAAACAGGACCTGAGTGAAGGGGGACAACCAACAGCATGGCCTTACCCGTTTGAAGGGGGACAACCAACAGCAAGACCTGACCCAAGTAAAGAGGGACGACCTCCAGCCTGACCTGACCTGAGTGAAGGGGGACAACTAACAGCAAGACCTGACCTAAGTGAAGGGGATCAACCAACAGCAAGACCTGACCCAAGTGAAGAGGGATGACCTCCAGCCTGACCTGACCCAAGTGAAGGGGGACAACCGAAAGCAAGACCTGACCCAAGTGCATGGGCACAACCAACAGCAAGACCATAACCCAAGTGCAGGGGCACAACCAACAGCAAAACCTAACTCGAGTGAAGGGGGACAATCAACAGCAAAACTTGACCCAAGTAAAGGGGGACGACCACCAGCCTGACCTGAGCCGAGTGAAGGGGGATGACCAACAGCAAGACCTAACCCACATGAAGGGGCATAACCAATAGTAAGACCTGGCCTGAGTTAAGGGGGACAACCTCAAGCAGGACCTGACCTGAGTCAAAGGGGACGACCTCAAGCCCGACATTACTTGAGTGAAGGGGCACAACCAACAGCAAACCTGACCCAATTGAAGGGGCACAACCATAAACAAGACCTGAGCCAAGTGAAGGGGGACATCCTCCAGCCTGCCCTGACCCATTTGAAGGGGGAAAACCAACAGCAAAACCTGACCCAAGTTAAGGGGGACAACCAACAGCAAGAGCTGACCCGAGTGAAAGGGGACAACCAACGGAGAGATCCAACTCGAGTTAAGAGGGACAATCAACAGCAAAACCTGACCCAAGTGAAGGGGGACGACCTCCAGCCCAACCTGACCCAAGTGAAGGGGGACGACCTCCAGCCAGACCTGTCCTGAGTGACGGGGGATGACCTTCAGACAGACCTGACCTGAGTGAAGGGGGACAACTAACAGCATAAGCTGACCCAAGTGAATAGGGACAACCTCCAGCCTGATGTGACCCGTTTGAAGGGGGACAACCAACAGCAAGATCTGACCCAAGTAAAGGGGGACGACCTCCAGCCTGACCTGACCCCGAGTGACGGGGGACAACCAACAGCAAAAACAGGACCTGAGTGAAGGGGGATGACCTCCAGCCCGACCTGACCTGAGTGAAAGGGGACAACCAAAAGCAAGACCTGATCCAAGTGCAGGGGCACAACCAACAACAAGACCATAACCCAAGTGCAGGGGCACAACCAACAGCAAGACCTAACTCGAGTGAAGGGGGACAATCAACAGCAAAACCTGACCCAAGTAAAGGGGGACGACCACCAGCCTGACCTGAGCCGAGTGAAGGGGGATGACCAACAGCAAGACCTAACCCAAATGAAGGGGCACAACCAATAGTAAAACCTGACCTGAGTTAAGGGGGACAACTAACAGCATGACCTGACCCAAGTGACGGGGACGACCTCCAGCCTGACCTGACCTGAGTGAAGGGGGATGACCAACAGCACTACCTGACCCGAGTGAAGGGGGACAACTAACAACAAGACCTGACCCAAGTGACGGGGACGACCTCCAGCCTGACCTGACCTGAGTGACGGGGGATGACCTTCAGACAGACCGGACCTGAGTGAAGGGGGACAACTAACAGCATAACCTGACCTACGTGAATAGGGACGACCTCCAGCCTGACGTGACCCGAGTAAAGGGGGGTGACCACCAGCAAGATCTGACCTAAGTCAAGGGGGACGACCTCCAGCCTGACCTGACTCGAGTAAAGGGGGACAATCAACAGCACAAACTGACCCAAGTAAAGGGGGACGACCTCCAGCCTGAACTGACCCGAGTGACGGGGGACCACCAACAGCAAAAACAGGACCTGAGTGAAGGGGGACAACCAACAGCAAGGCCTTACCCATTTGAAGGGGGACAACCAACAGCAAGACCTGACCCAAGTGAAGAGGGACGACCTCCAGCCTGACCTGACCTGAGTGAAGGGGGACAACTAACAGCACTACCTGACCCGATTGAAGGGGGTCAACCAACAGCAAGACCTGACCTAAGTGAAGAGGGATGACCTCCAGCCCGACTTGACCTGAGTGAAGGGGGACAACCAAAAGCAAGACCTGACCCAAGTGCATGGGCACAACCAACAACAAGACCATAACCCAAGTGCAGGGGCACAACCAACAGCAAAACCTAACTCGAGTAAAGGGGGACAATCAACAGCAAAACTTGACCCAGGTAAAGGGGGACGACCACCAGCCTGACCTGACCCGAGTGAAGGGGGAAAACCAACAGCAAGACCTTACCCAAATGAAGGGGCACAACCAATAGTAAAACCTGACCTGAGTTAAGGGGGACAACTAAAAGCATGACCTGACCCAAGTGACGGGGACGACCTCCAGCCTGACCTGACCTGAGTGAAGGGGGATGACCAACAGCACTACCTGACCCGAGTGAAGGGGGACAACTAACAGCAATACCTGACCCAAGTGACGGGGACGACCTCCTGCCTGACCTGACCTGAGTGAAGGGGGATGACCAACAGCACTACCTGACCCGATTGAAGGGGGACAACTAACAGCAAGACCTGACCCAGGTAAAGGGGGACATCCAATAGCAAGAGCTGACCCGAGTGAAAGGGGACAACCAACAGAGAGATCCAACTCGAGTTAAGAGGGACAATCAACAGCAAAACCTGACCCAAGTGAAGGGGGACGACCTCCAGCCTGACCTGACCTGAGTGACGGGGGATGACTTTCAGACAGACCTGACCTGAGTGAAGGGGGACCACCAACAGCAAAAACAGGACCTGAGTGAAGGGGGACAACCAACAGCAAGGCCTTACCCGTTTGAGGGGGACAACCAACAGCAAGACCTGACCCAAGTGAAGAGGGACAACCTCCAGCCCGACCTGACCTGAGTGAAGGGAGACAACCAAAAGCAAGACCTGACCCAAGTGCAGGGGCACAACCAACAGCAAGACCATAACCCAAGTGCAGGGGCAAAACCAACAGCAAAACCTAACTCGAGTGAAGGGGGCCAATCAACAGCAAAACCTGACCCAAGTAAAGGGGGATGACCACCAGCCTGACCTGAGCCGAGTGAAGGGGGATGACCAACAGCCTGACCTGAGCCGAGTGAAGGGGGATGACCAACAGCCTGACCTGACCCGAGTGAAGGGGGATGACCAATAGTAAGACCTGACCCGAGTTAAGGGGGACAACCTCAAGCAGGACCTGACCTGAGTCAAAGGGGACGACGTCAAGCCCGACATTACTTGAGTGAAGGATCACAACCAACAGCAAGACCTGACCCAATTGAAGGGGCACAACCAACAACAAGACCTGACCCAAGTGAAGGGGGGCGTCCTCCAGCCTGACCTGACCCATGTGAAGAGGGACAACCAACAGCAAAACCTGACCCTAGTTAAGGGGGACAACCAACAGCAAGACCTGACCCGAGTTAAAGGTGACAACCAACAGAGAGATCCAACCCGAGTGAAGAGAGACAATCAACAGCAAAACCTGACCCAAGTGAAGGGGGACGACCTCCAGCCCAACCTGACCCAAGTGAAGGGGAACGACCTCCAGCCTGACCTGACCTGAGTGACGGGGGATGACCTTCAGACAGACCTGACCTGAGTGAAGGGGGACAACTAACAGCATTACCTGACCCAAGTGAAAAGGGACGACCTCCAGCCTGATGTGACCCGAGTAAAGGGGGTTGACCACCAGCAAGATCTGACCTAAGTCAAGGGGGACGACCTCCAGCTTGACCTGACTCGAGTGAAGGGGGACAATCAACAGCACAGACTGACCCAAGTAAAGGGGGACGACCTCCAGCCTGAACTGACTCGAGTGACGGGGGACCACCAACAGCAAATACAGGACCTGAGTGAAGGGGGACAACCAACAGCAAGGCCTTACCCGTTTGAAGGGGGACAACCAACAGCAAGACCTGACCCAAGTGAAGATGGATGACCTCCAGCCCGACCTGACCTGAGTGAAGGGGGACAACCAAAAGCAAGACCTGACCCAAGTGCAGGGGCACAACCAACAGCAAGGCCTAACCCGGATGAAGGGGGGTGACCAACATCAAGAACTTACACGAGTGAATGGGGCCGACCTCCATCACGACCTGACCTTAGTGAAGGGGGACAACCAACAGCAAGACCTGACCCAAGTGAAAGAGGACAACCTCCAGCCCTACCTGACCCGAATAAAGGGGGATGACCAACAGCAAGACCTTACCCGAGTGGAGGGGGAACCACCAACAGTAAGACCTGAAACGAATGAAGAGGCACCAAAGCCCAACCTGTCCTGAGTGAGGGGGGACAACCAACATTAAGACCTAACCCAAGTGAAGGGGGACGACCTCCAGCCCAACCTGACCTGAGTGAGGGGGGACAACCAACAGCAAGACCTAACCCAAGTGATGGGGCACAACCAACAGCAAGACCTGACCTGAGTTAAGGGGGACGACCTCAAGCAGGACCTGACCTGAGTCAAAGGGGACGACCTCAAGCCCGACATTACTTGAGTGAAGGGGCACAACCAACAGCAAGACCTGACCCAATTGAAGGGGCACAACCAACAACAAGACTTTACCCAAGTTAAGGGGGACGATCAACAGCAAAACCTGACCCAAGTAAAGGTGGACGACCTCCAGCCTGATGGGGAAGACCTCCAGCCTGACCTAACCCGACTGAAGGGGGACTACCCCCAGCCAGACCTGAAGTCTCAGGTAGACAGATCTGCTTCTGTCTGGTTTCACAGTATGACCAGAGTGACTCCAGAATATTCACTGTTTATGTGGTGCATTGATCTGAGAAAAGTTTGCATCGGGTTTTCAAATTTCTTCAGCTAAAGGCACACCTGAGATCACACCAACAGCTGAAGAAATACCTGAGACCACCTCAGCATCTGAAGGCAAACCTGAGATCACATCAGCAGCTGAAGGCACACTTGAGATCACACCAAAACCTGAAGGTACACCTGAGATCTCAAAAAACACCTTAGGGAACACCTGAGATCACACCAACACCTGAAAGCACAAATGAGGTCACACCAACACCTGAAGGCACACCTAAGATCACACCAACACCTGAGGCACATGTGAGGTCACACCAACATCTGAAGGCACACCTGAGATCACACCGTGATAAACAGCCCCCTAAGAGATACTTCATCACTGCAGAAAAGCCAATACTCAGTCATTGTTTGTTGCCTCTGCAAAGAAGGTTATGTTTTTGCCGGCATTGGTTAGTTTGTCTGTTTGTCTGTTTGTCAGGTTGTCTGTTTGTTTGTGTTCAAGATAACTTGAAAAGTTATGGACAGATTTGGATGAAAATTTCAGGAAATGTGTGGAATGGGAAAAGGAAGAAATGATTAGATTTTGGGACTGATCTGGATCACCATCAGGATCCAGGACTTTTTTAAAGGATTCTTTAACATTGCGAGACAGGACCATTTTCGCCTAAGTGGACTGAAACTGCTTGGCCGAGGTCTGCGCTCTCTGAGTGCTTTTCTAGTTGTGTTATGTTTCTAAAAATTCACCAGGAGCACACCTGGACTGGCCTCATATTTATAATCTACAATATCCCTGCTACATGGTGGTGCCACCAGTAAAGCTGTTGCATCACTGCGACATGGTTACTGGTTCAGTTCCCAGAGTTGGAGGACATGTTCTCCACCTGCATCTCCATTTTCAAAAACATGCTCGTTAGCTTGACTGGTGACTCTAAATGGCCCTCAGGTGATTTTTGGGACTCAGTTATCTTGCCTGTTGTTTTCAACTGCAGTCATATTAAATGTTCAAAATCTTGCATCTTGATAACCTGGCAGACACCAGGAGAACTACCAACAGTCACATCCCTGGTCTCCTCGTGAAGTTTGTCTCGACATGGCCGCTGTCTGAGTCCCCCCTGTCCTCGTACTTTAAAGATCTGACCTTTAATGAGCCCACCCCCCCGCCAGGTTAATCAGGTTTAGTGTCTGAAACCCGTCTTCACCATCAGAGAGCACATTAACATATGTGACATTTAATCAGAGCGCCCTCATTAGGTCAATCAGAGCAGCTTTAACACGGAGTAATCAGAGAGGTGAGGGCTCTGACTCTGGAGAAGATGACCTTCAGACTCCACAGGAGGTCTGACGGGATTTGAGTGGTCAACACGGAGACTGTTTAGTGAACAGCAGACCCCTCAAATCCATTGACTTTATTCATTTATGGAGATTAAAAGGGCCTAAGGTGATGCTCAGAGAGTTAGAACAGAGTCTTCACTAATACCCAAAATATCCGAGTCTTTTTTTAAAGAAATATGACTATGACAAAAGAAATAAAAACTCCTGCAAATGTGTCCACACTTGACCAATCAGAGGCCCTGATGCTGCTGAAAGAATCACTTTTGTTTTTCTCTTGTTTGAGGATCATGTTCACAGTTCAGCTGCACGCCGTAGACTAGAAGGCAAGAACTCCACCAGGACGAGTTATTATCAAGAATTTAAGACTGCCCGAACTCACTATGGTAATAAAATATTTACAGATCCTGGACCATGTTTCAGTCTTTCTAATTTACATATTTCTATTTTTTTATTTATTTGGATATCAGTTTATCCTGTCTGATCAGGTTAAATGAATTCTTTTATGTCACTAACCAGAACAACCCGGTCATGAAACTTTTTCATTAACCAAGACATTGATGAACCACTGACTGTGGGACATCTGGGTCTGAGGGGATGTGGGAGACGGTCAGGTGAGAGGGTCAGGTGAGATGGTCTGACATACTGAGTAAGACTGAAATCACCCACTTGTAGCTGGAGCTGAGCTCTGCATCCAGGACTGGGGGGCGGGGGGTGTTTTTCATCGAGCTTTCTAAACAGAAGGACCCCCCACCCAACCAGATCTGATACATTACAGATAAGACCTCCCTCTCCTCGCCATTCCTTGCTGTTCACCTCAGATCTTCTGCTGCTGTGGGCAGAGGTGCCCTGATCCTGTTAGAAGAAGACAGAGACAGCATGGTCCACGCCAAGCAGCCGATTCTTTGATGACAATGTGAGGAAATGTAAAATGAGCCTATCTCCCCCTATGAGTCGGGTTGAAGGTTCAAGCCCAGGTCAGACTGGAACATGCCAATGTGTCCTTGGGCAAGACCTCAGAGAAGGGAGGGTGCTGGTGGTGTGGTCAGTTTTCTCAGGGTCTGGTTGATCTGTTTGCATATCCTCATCTTAAAGGTTAAAGAATCTTTCTTGGACCTTTATTCATCCACAGGAGACCTGTTGAGATCAAAATGTCCCTCACAGAGGTGACCTGGACATGAGGTTGGCAGCACCTGGCATCCAGGTTTGATGGTACCTTCTGTGCCCACCATGTGGACCACAGTTAATATGCTTTCAGGGTTTGATCCAGAGAGGGAGCCTGACTCGGGCAGGTAGAGTTCATCTCAGAGACTGAGCGGGGGCGCTCCAACATTTTGGCTTCTTAAGAGGCGTTTGTGTGGAGCTAAGCACACCTCTGTTAAAACACTCCACCAAAGTGAAGAGCTCCACCTGAACAGGAGAGGTCATGGTCATGGGTGGAGTTCAGGCTGGAGTGGTCCTGTGGTGAAATGTCCAGAGGAAGCTCCATTGGCTGAGCTGCAGAGAAGTTTCTGTAATAGACCTGCAGGAGAGCAGAATCGTCTCATACTGACTCATGTCCCTGTGGTGAGAGGGTGTGACCTGGCTCTGCTGCAGACGTACTCTACACTGTATTCAGACCCTCACCCAGACACGTGTCAGTATTTTAGCTGCACTCTGTCACTGTCACAGGAAGTGGCTGCTGATTGGAGGATGCTCTCAGTGATCTTTTCAGAGTAAACTTCCTGTTTGTAACCGCAGAGAGAGCAGCTGAGAGAGCCGTTAGTTTCTGAACCATTTCACCTCCACAGTCTGAGTTCATGATGACAGATCACTGACCTGAGAGCTTCTCAGAGGGACCGAGTCCTCATGAGGTCACAGACAGCTGACCAATCATCATTCACTGCACCTGTGTTCACAGGAGGCTGAGGCATGTCCCACTTCACTCACTTTACCCTTCTGTCTCTGATAAACACGAATGATCGCACAGAAGCTCAGACAGCTGTGGAAACACAATGTGTTGTTCACTTGTGTATCTGCTGAGGTGTTTGTTCAGGCTGACCTCACACCTGCAGAGAGACAGGGGGTGCGTCCAAAAAGTCCTCCCTAAGTCCTTTCCTATCCACTTTACCTTAACCCCGATGGAAAACGTCACAGGGTCAAGGAAAGGAGGGAATAAGAGGAAAGGAAAGGAGAACTGCGGTAAAAGAGGAATTCGACTGCACTTTCACTTTCGTGTCATATTTACTTGACGACGATTTCTTGTGACGTAGGTAAACCATGACGAACTACAATGTTCAGAAAATAAACTACAAGAAGTGTCCTTGTCATCTACTTTACCTCACAGCATTGTTCTGTCGGCTTCACCTGTTAACATTAACAATCCATGAGTATAGTATAGTAAAATGCCTCATTTGTCCTTTTACTGATTGTTTTTTATAAACGTTATTAGAGACCCCATTGTTCTACCTTATTTTTGGCATGATTTACTTCATAAATTAAGATAGATTAAAATGTGGCGATTAATATATGATAATATAGGAAACAAGTACCACAGTTGTATGTTTAATATTCATCTACATTGTAGGCAGTTAAGGAGAAAAAGAAATGCTTTAAAGTGCTTTATAAATTATAACGTAATTGTTTATCTTTCCACCAATTTAAAAATGATTATAAAGGAAATGAACTATATTTATTTATATTTTTTAAAGCACTTACTTTAAAGCATATCTCTTTCTCTAAACCTGCCAAAAACATTCACACAGTATTATATTCATATCTTCCCACAAAACTCGTCCTTTCTCCTTAGTAAGTTTCTGGAAACCTTCGGCAGGAGCCCTATTTATACACGTCATGTGGCGCAAGGCATTATGGGGTGTTCATTTCTCCTTTCCTTTTGAAAAGGATGGTCCAGTGTTTCCTAAGCTAACAGAGATAATAAAGGAAGCAACGACCCTCCTTTCCTTAACTTTTGGAAAATTCGGACAGCACTTATCATGTCCGAAGCTGAAATGCTTCCGGTTAATTTCTTCAGTAAGAAAGGTTCCTTACGAAAAAAGGACTATTCGGACACACCCCTGATCCTCCTCCACCAGCAGCCCGCTGACCAACTCCAGCAACCTCCTAACAGCACGGAGGATTAAAAGTCTCCTTCAGCCCTGGAGTCTGGGGAGGGGGTCTGACTCTTTGTTCCTCTTTCTCTCCTCTCTTTGTCCAGACATACTGCCTGTCAGATGATGTGTAATACAGCCACTCACTGCTAGATGGGGCTGTGGCTGAGCTCTGCATCCAGACCATTGGTGCTCTTTGACCCAGACATACACTACTGGGACACAGTGCAGAGGAAAGGACCAGGAGAAGGGGGTCAGACTGAAGAACGAGGGAGAAGGGGACACAGACTTAAGGACCAGGGAGAGGGGGTAAGCCTGAAGAACGAGGGAGAGGGGGACACAGACTTAAGGACCGGGGAGAGGGGGTCAGACTGAAGAACGAGGGAGAGGGGGACAGACTTAAGAACGAGGGAGAGGGGGACAGACTGAGGAACGAGGAAGAGGGGGACACAGACTTAAGGACCAGGGAGAGGGGGACAGGTTGAAGAATGAGGGAGAGGGGGACACAGACTTAAGGACCAGGAAGAAGGGGTCAGACTTAAGAACAAGGGAGAGGGGGACAGACTTAAGGACCAGGGAGAGGGGGTCAGACTGAAGAACGAGGGAGAGGGGGACAGACTTAAGAACGAGGGAGAGGGGGACACAGACTTAAGGACCAGGGAGAGGGGGACAGGTTGAAGAATGAGGGAGAGGGGGACACAGACTTAAGGACCAGGAAGAAGGGGTCAGACTTAAGAACAAGGGAGAGGGGGACAGACTTAATGACCAGGGAGAGGGGGTCAGACTGAAGAACGAGGGAGAGGGGGACAGACTTAAGAACGAGGGAGAGGGGGACAGACTTAAGGACGAGGGGGAGGTGGACACAGACTTAAGGACCAGGGAGAGGGGGTCAGACTGAAGAACGAGGGAGAGGGGGACAGACTGAGGAACGAGGGAGAGGGGGACAGACTTAAGAACGAGGGAGAGGGGGACAGACTGAGGAATGAGGGAGATGGGGACACAGACTTCAGGACAAGGGAGAGGGGTTCAGACTTAAGGGGGAGGGGGAGGTGGACACAGACTTAAGGATGAGGGAGAGGGGGACAGACTTAAGGACGAGGGGGAGGTATACACAGACTTAAGGATGAGGGGGATAGGACATGCCCTGCAGAGTGAAGGACGAAAGAAACAGGAACACAGAACCATTACTGTTTTTATGATCATTATTGCTTTTTTATGATCATTACTGTTTGTATTCCACTACTGTTTTTATGATCATTATTGTTTTCATTCCACTACTGTTTTTATGATCATTATTGTTTTCATTCCACTACTGTTTTTATGATCATTATTGTTTTTTTATGATCATTACTGTTTTTATGATCATTATTGTTTTCATTCCACTACTGTTTTTATGATCATTATTGTTTTTTTATGATCATTACTGTTTTTATGATCATTACTGTTTCATTCCACTACTGTTTTTATGATCATTATTGCTTTTTTATGATCATTACTGTTTGTATTCCACTACGGTTTTTATGATCATTATTGTTTTTTTATGATCATTACTGTTTTTATGATCATTATTGTTTTTTTATGATCATTACTGTTTTTATGATCATTATTGTTTTCATTCCACTACTGTTTTTATGATCATTAGTTTTTTTTTATGATCATTACTGTTTTTATGATCATTATTGTTTTTATTCCATTACTGTTTGTATGATCATTACTGTTTTTATTCCATTACTGTTTTTATGATCATTACTGTTTGTATTCCACTACTGTTTTATATGATCATTATTGTTTTTTTATGATCATTACTGTTTTTATGATCATTATTGTTTTATTCCATTACTGTTTTTATGATCATTATTGTTTTTATTCCATTACTGTTTTTATGATCATTACTGTTTTTATTCCATTACTGCTTTTTTATGATCATTACTGTTTTTATGATCATTATTGTTTTTTATGATCATTATTGTTTTTATGATCATTATTGTTTTCATTCCATCACTGTTTTTTTTATGATCATTACTGTTTTTATGATCATTATTGTTTTTATTCCATTACTGTTTTTATTATCATTATTGTTTTTATTCCATTACTGTTTTTATTCCATAACTGTTTCTATTCCATTACAGTTTTTATGATCATTTTTGTTTTTATTCCATTACTGTTTTAATTCCATTACAGTTTTTATGAGTATTACTGTTTTTATTCCATTACTGTTTTTATTATCATTACTGTTTTTATGATCATAACTGTTTTTATTCCATTTCTGTTTTTATTATCATTATTGTTTTATTCCATTACTGTTTTTATGATCATTACTGTTTTTATTCCATTACAGTTTTTATGATTGTTACTGTTTTTATGATCATTATTGTTTTTATGATCATAACTGTTTTTATTCTATTACTGTTTTATGATCATTACTGCTTTTATTCCATTACTGTTTTTATGATCATAACTGTTTTTATTCTATTACTGTTTTATGATCATTACTGTTTTTATTCCATTATTGTTTTTATGATCATAACTGTTTTTATTCCATTACTGTTTTTATGATCATTACTGTTTTTATTCCATTACAGTTTTATAGATCGTTACTGTTTTTATGATCATTATTGTTTTTATGATCATAACTGTTTTTATTCTATTACTGTTTTATGATCATTACTGTTTTTATTCCATTACTGTTTTTATGATCATAACTATTTTATTCCATTACTGTTTTTATGATCATTACTGTTTTTTTGATCATTACTGTTTTTATCCCATTACTGTTTTTATGATCATGACTGTTTTATTCCATTACTGTTTTTATGATCATTACTGTTTTTATGATCATAACTGTTTTTCTTCCATTACTGTTTTTATGATCATTACTGTTTTTATGATCATAACTGTTTTTATTCCATTACTGTTTTTATGATCATTACTGCTTTTATTCCATTACTGTTTTTATGATCATAACTGTTTTATTCCACTACTGTTTTTATGATCATTACTGTTTTTATGATCATTTCTGTTTTTATCCCATTACTGTTTTTATTCCGCTACTGTTTTTATTCCTTTACTGTTTTTATGATCATTACTGTTTTAATGAGTATTACTGTTTTTATTCCACTATTGTTTTTATGATCATTACTGTTTTAATGATCATTACTGTTTTTCTTCCATTACTGTTTTTATGATCGTTACTGTTTTTATGATCATTTCTGTTTTTATGATCATTACTGTTTTAATTCATTATTTTTTTTTATTTCACTACTGTTTTTAACCATTACTGTTTTAATGATCATTACTGTTTTTATGATTATAACTGTTTTTCTTCCATTACTGTTTTTATGATCATTACTGTTTTATGATCATGACTATTTTTATTCCATTACTGTTTTTATTCCATTACTGTTTTTTTTATGATCATTACTGTTTTTATTTTCATTACTGTTTTTATTTCACTACTGTTTTTATTCCACTACTGTTTTTATTCCTTTACTGTTTTTATGATCATTACTGTTTTTATGATTGTAACTGTTTTTATGATCATAACTGTTTTTATTCCATTCCTTTTTTAATTATCATTATTGTTTTTATGAGTGTTACTGTTTTTATTCCATTACTGTTTTTATTATCATTAGTTTTTTTCCATTACTGTTTTTATAATCATTAATGTTTTTATTCCTTTCCTTTTTTTATTATCATTACTGTTTTTATGAGTATTACTGGTTTTATTCCATTACTGTTTTTATTATCATTACTGTTTTTATTCCATTACTGTTTTTTTATGATCATTAGTGTTTTTATGATCATGACTGTTTTTATTTCACTACTGTTTTTATTCCACTACTGTTTTTATTCCTTTACTTTTTTTATTTTCATTACTGTTTTTATGATCATAGCTGTTTTTATTATCATTACTGTTTTTATTCCATCACTGTTTTATGATCATTACTGTTTTTATGATCGTAACTGTTTTTATTATCATTACTGTTTTTATTCCATCACTGTTTTTATGATCATTACTGTTTTTATGATCATAACTGTTTTTATTCCATTCCTTTTTTAATTATCATTATTGTTTTTATGAGTATGACTGTTTTTATTCCATTACTGTTTTTATTATCATTACTGTTTTTATTCCATTACTGTTTTTATGATCATTAATGTTTTTATTCCTTTCCTTTTTTATTATCATTACTGTTTTTATGAGTATTACTGTTTTTATTCCATTACTGTTTTTATTATCATTACTGTTTTTATTCCATTACTGTTTTTATGATCATTATTGTTTTTATTCCATCACTGTTTTTATGATCATTACTGTTTTTATGATCATTATTGTTTTTATGATCATTACTGTTTTTATTCCATTACTGTTTTTATTCCATTACTGTTTTTATGATCATTATTGTTTTTATTCCATCACTGTTTTTATGATCATTACTGTTTTTATGATCATTATTGTTTTTATGATCATTACTGTTTTTATTCCATTACTGTTTTTATGATCATTATTGTTTTTATGATCATTACTGTTTTTATTCCATTACTGTTTTTATGATCATTACTGTTTGTATTCCACTACTGTTTTTATGATCATTATTGTTTTTTTATGATCATTACTGTTTTTATTCCATTACAGTTTTTATGATCATAACTGTTTTTATGATCATTATTGTTTTTATGATCATTACTGTTTTTATTCCATTACTGTTTTTATGATCATTACTGCTTTTATTCCATTACTGTTTTTATGATCATCACTGTTTTATTCCATTACTGTTTTTATGATCGATACTGTTTTTAATGATCATTACTGTTTTTATCCCATTACTGTTTTTATGATCATAACTGTTTTATTCCATTACTGTTTTATTCCATTACTGTTTTTATGATCATTACTGTTTTTAATGATCATTACTGTTTTTATCCCCTTACTGTTTTTATGATCATGAATGTTTTATTCCATTACTGTTTTTATGATCATTACTGTTTTTATGATCATTGTCAGGATATGACCAGGAGTTGTATGTTGGACCCAAAAGCTCAAAAGAAGCAAGCAGGAGGAGTTTTAACAGGTTTTATTGAGACCAGGCTCCAGAGTTCATCACAGGTAAGTGAAACAGTGAGAAAAAGGCTGCGGTGGTGAGGGCTCGTGGAGACCTGGAAAAGAGGGAGCAGAGGGAGATGGTTTGCCTTTCGAGGCTCAAAAACACGAGAAGCAAAACAGGCCTCGAAAGGCATAAGAGTGCCCCTGGACGGGATAAAGACAGGCCAGAAGCCTGAGCAGCAAATGCTGAGAGGAATGAGACGAGGCTTAGCACAAACCGAGGTGAAGCGTGCAATACTCCAGCGAAGAAGACATCTCAGGAGCCGTCTTATGTAGGGAGGATTGATGAGGTGAGATAGGAAGCAGGTGTGCAGCTGCCGAGCGGAGGACTCCGCCCATGCAGGAGAAAGTTGAGGGAATCCGTGAGGGAGGGGGAGAGCAGACTGCTGAGGATTCACTGAATCCTCACAGTACCCCCCCCTCGACGGACGTCTCCTGACGTCCTTCCAGGCTTTTCAGGGTGCGCTGCATGGAAGTCTCTCAGGAGGGCGTCGTCCAGGATAAGTTTCCTGGAGATCCAAGACCGTTCCTCCGGACCATACCCCTCCCAGTTGACCAGGTACTGGAAACCACGACCCCTGGGCCTGACATCCAGGATCTTAGAGACGATGAAGGCAGGATGATCATCCACCAGCAGGGGGGGTGGAGGGGGCTCGGCCGGAGGGCTCAGGTTGCTGGTGGCAACCGGTTTCAGGAGGGAGACGTGGAAGGTGGGATGGATCTTCATGGAGGCTGGCAACCTGAGTCTCACAGCGGAGTCATTAATAACCTTTTCCACAGGGAATGGACCAACAAAACGAGGAGCCAACTTACTTGAGTCGACTTGGAGGGGCAGGTCCCGAGAGGAGAGCCAAACCATCTGGCCAGGTCGATAGGAGGGAGCCGGAGAGCGATGAAGGTCCGCATTCAGCTTGTTCCGTGCCGACGACGAGGTAAGTGCTGCGCGAGCCCTCCTCCAGACCTCCTTTATGCGTCGGATGGGGGCTCCAACTGATGGGACCGAGACCGCAGATTCCTGGTCAGAGAAGAGGGGAGGCTGATAGCCATAGCAGGCTTGAAAAGGTGACATACCCGTGGCAGAGCTGGTGAGCGAGTTATGGGCATACTCCACCCATGGGAGATGGTCACTCCAGGACACGGGGTGATGTGCTGCCACGCAGCGGAGTGCGCTCTCCAGGTCTTGGTTGGCCCGCTCAGTCTGGCCGTTGGTCTGAGGGTGGTAGCCGGAGGATAAGCTGGCCGCTGCGCCCAAAGCCCGACAGAACTCCCTCCATACCCGGGATGAAAACTGTGGACCTCGATCAGAGACAATATCTGCAGGTATTCCATGTAGTTTGAACACGTGAGTAATGAGGAGGTTGGCAGTTTCCAGGGCAGAAGGCAGCTTCGCCAGAGGGATGTAGTGCACCATCTTGGAAAAACGATCCACTATAGTGAGAATGACAGAGTTACCTTGGGAGGGGGGGAGTCCGGTGATGAAGTCTACGGCGATGTGGGACCACGGTCGGTTCGGGATAGGCAGAGGGCGCAGCAGACCAGCAGGGGACTTGTGGGAGGACTTGCCCCTGGCACAGACTGGGCAGGCGGCGACAAACTCCCTGGTGTCCCGAGCCATGTTGGGCCACCAAAACCTCTGTTGGATGAGGGAAAGGGTTCTGTTAGCACCTGGATGACAAGCCAACTTAGAAGAGTGTCCCCACACTAACACTTCCGATCTCATGTCGTCCGGAACAAACAATCGATTGGGGGGCCCACCGCCAGGAGCAGGGTGATGGGTGAGAGCTTCCTTGACCTTATCCTCAATCTCCCACTGAGCGGCCCCGACCACACAGGAGGGAGGAAGAATGGTTGAGTCTGTAGGAGATTCAGAGGAGGGGTGAGAGAAGACTCGGGAGAGAGCGTCAGGTTTGGTATTTTTGGACCCAGGTCGAAAAGACAGGGAAAAATGGAAGCGACTGAGGAAAAGGGACCATCGTGCCTGTCGAGAATTAAGTCTCTTGGCAGACTTCAGGTAAGCTAGGTTTTTATGATCGGTCCAAATAATAAAAGGAATTTCCGTACCTTCCAGCCAGTGTCTCCACTCTTGAAGAGCCCCCACCACCGCTAGCAGCTCCCTGTTGCCCACGTCGTAGTTTTGTTCTGCAGGAGAAAGACGGCGTGAAAAAAAAGCGCAGGGATGAAGCTTTTGGGTCTGGGGGTCCCGTTGTGAGAGGATGGCACCTATGCCTGACTCAGAGGCGTCCACCTCCACCACAAACTGACGAGTGGGGTCCGGATGCAGGAGCAGAGGAGCAGATGAGAACAGTCCCTTGAGTGTTAAAAAGGCCTTCTCGGCCTCTTCTGACCAGACAAAGGGGAGTTTTATTGATGTGAGTTTGGTGAGAGGGGCTGCCACCTTGCTGTAGTCTCTGATGAACCTCCGGTAAAAGTTAGCGAACCCCAGGAATCGCTGCAGCTCTTTACGGAAGGCAGGTGTGGGCCAGTCAACTACTGCCCGGATCTTGCCAGGGTCCGGACGCAACTGTCCAGCCTCCACGATGTAGCCCAGAAAACTCACTGATCGGGAGTGGAATTCACACTTTTCGGGCTTGACGAACAGACGATTCTCCAGGAGACGTTGAAGCACCAGGCGAACGTGTTGATGATGTTCCTTGAGGTTTCTGGAGAAGATGAGAATATCATCGAGGTAGATGAACACGAAGCGGTTGAGCATGTCCCTGAAGATGTCTGTCATGAATGTCTGGAAAACTGCGGGGGCATTGGTGAGGCCAAACGGCATGACCAGGTATTCGAAATGGCCCAGGGGGGTGTTGAAAGCAGTCTTCCATTCGTCTCCTTCCTTGATCCTGATGAGATAAGCGTTTCTTAAATCTAATTTTGTGAAGAATTGAGCTTGGGAAAGAGGATCAAAGGAGGGGTCGATCAACGGAAGGGGGGATTTGTCTTTTACTGTGATATCATTTAATCCTCGAAAATCTATGCAGGGCCTAAGGGACGCGTCCTTCTTCTCGACAAAGAAAAACCCTGCACCGATAGGAGATGAGGAGGGACGAATGAGACCTGCAGCTAAAGACTCAGTGATATATGTTTCCATGGCCTCTTTCTCCGGACGGGAAAGGTTATAAAGCCTACTGGAGGGTAGGGGGGCGCCGGAGAGCAGGTTAATAGCACAGTCATATGGTCTATGAGGGGGTAACTCACGGGCCAAATCTTTGCTAAACACCGGAGCTAAATCATGATAAATGGGGGGTACTAGTGATAAATCCGGAGCAAGAGGCGGTGACTTAACCAGGACCGAGGACTGAGGTGAGGCTGAACGCAAACAGTTAGAGTAGCAATACGCACTCCAACTGACAATAGAGAGAGTGGCCCAATTGATGTGGGGACTGTGAACCTGAAACCAAGGGAGCCCTAGAATGAGTGCGGAGTGCGGTGAGGGAATGACAAAAAAGGTGATGGTTTCAGAATGATTACCGGAAAGGAGGAGAGTGATAGGGGTGGTGCAGCAGGTAACATTGGCTATAACACGTCCATCTAACGCATTAACTCTCTTGGGATGAGGGAGTGTGGTAACAGGGATGTTATGAATTTTAACAAAATCTTCATCAATAAAATTATCATCAGCACCAGAATCAAGGAATAGGGAGACTTGGACGGAGTTTTGGGACCACTTAAGCTGAGCTGGAAAACTGGATCTGGAGGAAGAGCTGGGGGAAGAGCAGGTCCGACTCACCACTACGCTCTTCTCTAGAGGTGAGTCCGGTCTTTTGGTTGATTAGGGCAGTTGGGCAGTGTGTGATCCTCTCCTCCACAGTAAAGACAGCGGTGTTCGGCTTGACGCCTTTGACGCTCCCTGTGGCTGAGTCGGGTTTTGCCCAGTTGCATGGGCTCCTCCACGGCAGCAGGGGGAGTTGTCGGAGGCAGAGCAGGAAGGGTGGAAGCAGGAAGTGGTGACGACCGCTCGCAGCCAGGAGAGGGAGCCACACGGCGGGTCTTAAAAAACTTCTCTCTACTCCTCTCCCTCAAACGATTGTCTAACCTGATACATAAAGAATAAAGCTCACGAAGACTGTGGGGATCATCTCGGGTTGCCAATTCATCCTTTAATTCTTCTGATAACCCATTGATAAAGAGAGCCTTGAGAGCCTGATCATCCCACCCACACTGCTTAGCCAAAATTTGAAAGTCCACTGAATAGTCAGCTACAGATTGAGACCCTTGTCTTAAAGCTAACAACCTCTTGGAAGCCACCTGCCCTTGAATGGGATGATCGAAAACTTGTCTTAATTGAGAAGAGAATAAATCAAAAGAGGAAAGTATGTCGGACTCTCCTTCCCATAATGCAGTAGCCCATTTAGCTGCCCTGCCCCGAAGTAAGTTAACCACGTAAGCAACCTTAGCTTCATCGGTGGAGTAACTGGAAGGCTGCATCTTAAACACTAAATGGCAGTTAAACAAAAAACGGCTACAAGAGCCAAAATCACCAGAATAAACCTCCGGGGGGCAAACAAATGGTTCCTTAATAGGACTAGAAACGTGAGGGAGAGGAGCAGAGGAAGACGATGGAGGTGAACTCACCGTGTTGCTCCCTCCAGCAGCCGCAGACAGGCCACTGAGCTGATTGGTGATCAGGAGCATCTGACGTGTGAGTTCCTCCAGAGATCCGGCTACTCCTCTTAGCATGTTCTCATGTTGACCCAGGAGTGTTCCTTGGGTTTGGATTGCCTCCTTAAGTTGCTCCACTTTGGCTGGTTCCATTGCTGGCGGGAGTATTTCTGTCAGGATATGACCAGGAGTTGTATTGTTGGACCCAAAAGCTCAAAAGAAGCAAGCAGGAGGAGTTTTAACAGGTTTTATTGAGACCAGGCTCCAGAGTTCATCACAGGTAAGTGAAACAGTGAGAAAAAGGCTGCGGTGGTGAGGGCTCGTGGAGACCTGGAAAAGAGGGAGCAGAGGGAGATGGTTAGTATTCTGAGGCTCAAAAACACGAGAAGCAAAACAGGCCTCGAAAGGCATAAGAGTGCCCCTGGACGGGGTAAAGACAGGCCAGAAGCCTGAGCAGCAAATGCTGAGAGGAATGAGACAAGGCTTAGCACAAACCGAGGTGAAGCGTGCAATACTCCCGCGAAAAAGACATCTCAGGAGCCGTCTTATGTAGGGAGGATTGATGAGGTGAGATAGGAAGCAGGTGTGCAGCTGCCGAGCAGAGGACTCCGCCCATGCAGGAGAAAGTTGAGGGAATCCGTGAGGGAGGGGGAGAGCAGACTGCTGAGGATTCACTGAATCCTCACAATCATTACTGTTTTTATGATCATTACTGTTTTTATCCCATTACTGTTTTTATTCCACTACTGTTTTTTTTCCTTTACTGTTTTTATGATCATTACTGTTTTAATGAGTATTAATGTTTTTATTCCACTATTGTTTTTATGATCATTACTGTTTTTCTTCCATTACTGTTTTTATGATCGTTACTGTTTTTATGATCATTTCTTTTTTTATGATCATTACTGTTTTAATTCATTATTTTTTTTATTTCACTACTGTTTTTATCCATTACTGTTTTAATGATCATTACTGTTTTTATGATCATAACTGTTTTTCTTCCATTACTGTTTTTATGATCATTACTGTTTTTATTCCATTACTGTTTTTTTTATGATCATTACTGTTTTTATGATCATGACTGTTTTTATTTCACTACTGTTTTTATTCCACTACTGTTTTTATTCCATCACTGTTTTTATTTTCATTACTGTTTTTATGATCATAACTGTTTTTATGATCATTACTGTTTTTATTCCATTACTGTTTTTTTTATGATCATTACTGTTTTTATTATCATTACTGGTTTTATTCCATTACTGTTTTTATGATCATTAATGTTTTTATTCCTTTCCTTTTTTTATTATCATTACTGTTTTTATGAGTATTACTGGTTTTATTCCATTACTGTTTTTATGATCATTACCGTTTTTATGATCATTACTGTTTTTATGATCACGACTATTCTATTCCATTACTGTTTTTTTTCCATTACAGTTGTTATGATCATAACTGTTTTTATTCCATTACTGTTTTTGTGATCATTACTGTGTTTTTAGACTTGAGTCAGATCGTTTTTCTACAACTAGCCTTCAGGAGCTAAATTCTCTTCTCTACTCCTCCAAACCATCAACCTGCCTTTTAGACCCGATCCCAACTAAACTGTTCAAGGAGGTCTTTCCCCTAGTTTGTCCATCCCTGCTGGAGACAATAAATATATCTCTATCAACAGGCTACATGCCACAGTCTTTTAAAGTAGCTGTAATCAAACCTCTCCTTAAAAAACCTAACCTCGATTCAGGAACATTAGCTAACTACAGGCCTATATCAAACCTTCCTTTTACTTCCAAGATCCTGGAGAAAGTAGTGGCTAATCAGCTATGTGACTTCCTTCAAGACAACAGCCCGTTTGAGGACTTTCAGTCAGGATTTAGAGCTCATCACAGCACAGAGACTGCTCTAGTTAAAGTAACCAATGATCTGCTCTCAGCCTCAGATGAGGGACTTCTCTCAGTACTTGTTTTGTTAGATCTTAGTGCAGCTTTTGACACCATTGATCATGATGTTCTTATACAGAGATTAGAGGTATTACTCGGGATTACAGGGACTGCCCTAAATTGGTTTAAGTCCAATTTATCTGATAGATACCAGTTTGTACACATGAACAACAAGTCCTCTGTGTACACTAAAGTAAGTTACGGAGTTCCTCAAGGCTCCGTGCTAGGTCGAATTCTCTCCTCCATATATATGCTTCCCCTCGGTGATAACATGAGGAAATACTCCGTTAATTTTCATTGTTACACTAATGATACTCAACTGTACGCATCAATGAAGCCAGGTGAGACAAATCAGTTATCTAAACTAGATGTGTGTCTAAAGGACATTAGGACATGGATGGCCAAAAAGTTTCTTCTTCTTAACTCAGACAAGACAGAAATCATTGTGCTGGGCCCTCGACACCTTAGAGAAACCTTTTCTAATGACTTAACTGCCCTAGATGGCATTAGCCTGACACAAAGCACAACTGTTAGAAATCCTGGGGTTCTATTTGATCAGGATTTATCCTTTAACTCTCACATAACGCAAATTTCAAGAACAGCCTTTTTTCATCTTCGTAACATCGCTAAAATCAGGCCTATCCTGTCCCAGAACGATGCTGAAAACCTAGTCCATGCTTTTGTTTCCTCTAGACTGGACTATTGTAATTCTCTTCTTTCAGGCTGTCCCAGTAAGTCTCTTAAGATGCTTCAGCTGGTTCAAAACGCTGCAGCACATGTGCTGACTAGAACTAGGAGAAGAGACCACATTACTCCTGTATTAGCTTCTCTGCATTGGCTTCCCATTAAATATAGAATAGAATTCAAGATTCTTCTTCTCAGCTATAAAGCTCTCAGTGGACAGGCACCAGTTTATCTCAAAGAGCTTGTAGTGCTGTACAACCCCTCTAGAACATTACACTCCCAAAATGCTGGCCTGCTCGTGGTTCCATCAGTCTCTAGAAGTAGTCTGGGAGGTAGAGCCTTCAGTTATCAGGCTCCTCTTCTCTGGAACCATTTACCGACCACGGTTCAGGAGGCAGACACCCTCTCTACCTTTAAGGCTAGACTTAAAACATTCCTCTTTGATAAGGCTTTCAGTTAGGGACCAGCTCATAGTCCATAGTTTAGACATATAGTTAAGATGCAATAGGCTTAGACTGCCGGGGGGATCTGGCACATTGGGCTCTATCCCTCTCTCTCTCACACTCTCTCTCCATATCTGCCTCTGCCCCTTTCTGTTTGCTCCTGTACTCGTCTCTGGCTCTGGTCTTTTAGGTTGCCTGGGATCCTTGGTGTAGACTGCCTGCTGCTGTGGAGTCAAGAAGCCTCAATAACTACAATTACAGACATAACACATATTTGGCCATCTCATTCCAGTTCATAATCATTATGGCTGTTAATGTAGATATTAACATGATCTTTCTATCCATGGTTGATACATCTATAGTAACTATCTTTAGCTCCACATGGACATGAGGTCCCTCTTGAAAATGAGGTGTCACATCTCAAGAGGTCTACCATTAATACATTTATACTTAACGGAGACAAATATGGTAGGGATGCACTTGTGGTCTGGGCACCCATGAGTTCGTCACTACCATAAATTCTTATTTTCAGTAAGACTTTTATTGATTATACTTCTTTAAAATTATCACCACAACCACACAGACATGAGGACCCTCCTGAAAACAAGATGAAGCATCTCAAGAGGCTAACCTCTAATAAATTTGTTTCCAGCAGAAACAAATTTGACGACGACAGGTCTATGATTGGTGCTTTGATCTGTCACTAGCTTTCGTTCTTACTTTAGTCCACTTGTCTCCACTTACCTCCCTCCCTTTGCCCACACACCCAACACAGCATCGTGTGGATTTGCTGTTCATCATGAGACTGGGGTCCACATTCAAGATTTCCTGCTGCTTAACAGAAGGTTTTTTCTTGCCGCCATGATGGAGGGATTCATGATTGGCTATATGGATTCATGTTGGGTGTTGGATGTATATATTTGTATATATATGTAAATGTGTATTTTTATATGTATATATGTATCTATGCATATATGTGTATCCATAATATGAAGAGCTTTGTGCTCTATTGTAAAGTGTCTTGAGATAACACTTGTTATGAATTGGCGCTATACAAATAAAGATTGATTGATTGATTCCATTACTGTTTTTATTCCATTACTGTTTTTATGATCATTACTGTTTTTATGAGTATTACTGTTTTTATTCCATTACTGTTTTTATTATCATTACTGTTTTTATTCCATTACTGTTTTTATGATCATTACTGTTTTTTAGGAGTATTACTGTTTTTATTATCGTTACAGTTTTTATGAGTATTACTGTTTTTATTCCATTCCTTTTTTTTATTATCATTACTGTTTTTATGAGTATTACTGTTTTTATTATCGTTACAGTTTTTATGTTCATTACTGTTTTATTCCATTCCTCTTATCATGATTATTAAGTGTACGCATGATTATATTGTACCCCTGTACAGCACTTTGGTCACCTGAGGATGTTTCTAAAGGTGCTTTAGAAATTAACTTTGACTTGATTAGACCCTTCGTCCTCAGTCGTTGGTTAAGGCCATAAACACCTTCATATCTCTCATCATGGACGCCCCCTCAGCTCATTGACGGCCATCTTTAAAGTTTGTCCAGAGAACTTTTTTCTCTCGCAGCTGCTGCTGCTGCTGGAGGATTTGTGTGAATATGCTGATAAATCGGAGATAATCTTCCGTTCCAATCTGATTCTCGGTGGGATACACCTCTCCTTGCCCTTCTCCGAGGTGACCCGGCTCCGCCTCTCGCCGTGTTCTGTTCCACTGGATCAGCGGCAAATTGGAGGGAAACGTAGCTCTGTGCGTGCCACCTCAAATTGGATTGCACGGAGCCTTAAATGAAAGCAAATAATTTCACGGCTAATGGGCTTAATTTGAGGAAATAATTCCAGATTTCCACAGTCGCATATTTTGCATGTGATTTCTGTGGAGGGGCGGGCTCTTTGGGGGGGGGGGTCATAAAAATGTTCTGGAATCAGAGAGCAGAGCAGTTAGAGACTTCATGACTGCAGCCTGCAGGTGGAGAGAGAGAGAGGTGCAGCGCTGCTTCACTTCAGGACAAAGACAAACAGAAGAGGACAGACGGACTGTGGACAAAGACGGGAAAGGTGTGACAGGGCCTTAGAGACTACAGGGCCTTAAAGACGTGACAGCGCTTTGATGACATGACGGAGCCGTAATAGTCCAGTGGCTTAGTGAAAGGATTGTGCAATTCATTTTTTGTATGATGATTCCTTAGGGTCAGTTATTGAATTTTAGCTTAGGAGCACTTGGCAAATATCTATTTGAAACATCAAGGCAAGACTATCAATATCAATGAAATATGTCAAAATCCGCCTCGTACTTTTCAGACTGATCAAATTACTTCCAAATGAGATAAAGTTGACTTACTTTGATATTATTAAAGTCACATAACAGAAATTATTATCAGTAACACTTTTAATACAATGAAAAATAAAAATGAATGTGCATCTGAGTGTGAAAACATGTTATAGAGCCGTGTATTCTGTCTATCTGTCGCAATTGCTCGGTCTCAGAGTAAAGATGGCAGTGCATTATGGGTAATTCATCACAAAAAAATAGAGCAAAAGAGGCAGAGGATAGGTATAAGAAATATAAAAATGAGCTGGTATGGATAATAAGAAAAAAAAAAAAATACTATGGTGAATTATTAAATAAATGTAGTAAAAATATTAAGGCTACATGGGGAATAATACACAGTGTAATAAAGAAAGATATAGTACAAACTGATTTTCCAAACTATTTTGTGAAAGATAATAAAAACATGAAAAATACAATAGTAAATGAATAAAAAAAAAAAAAAAAATAAAATCCAAAATCAACAGAAAATAAGGCTGAGGGCAACTCAGAGGTAATTTTAACAGTATTTTTTTAGTAAAGCAGAGAAGGAAGAAATACTGAATACTAAATAATAATAATATTGTGCAAGTAAAGGATCAGTTGATTGTGAAAGCATTGACATGACACTCATAAAGGGTATAATAGAATTGACTATTGAACCACTTCTGTATAAAAGTAATCTGTCTTTTTCAACAGGAGTATTTCCTGATGAGATGAAAACTGCTTAAGTGATTCCACAACTACAGACCAGTTTCCTTGCTTCCACAACTTTCCAAAATATTAGAAAAATTATTTGTTGCCAGGTTAGACGCATTTCTTGACGAACATAATGTTTTAGTAGCAGCAAGTTAAGATTTAGAGCAAATCATTCTATATCAATGACACTAATTGATTTAACTGAAGAAATATACATAGAAATTAACAAGAAAAATCACTTTCAG
Organism: Cetoscarus ocellatus; assembly: GCA_037902135.1. Classification (NCBI taxonomy): domain Eukaryota; kingdom Metazoa; phylum Chordata; class Actinopteri; order Labriformes; family Labridae; genus Cetoscarus; species Cetoscarus ocellatus. The sequence continues at coordinate 59,183 of JBAMNC010001540.1, read as the reverse complement.
TATCTTTGTTGATCTCAAAAAAGCATTTGACACCATGGATCAGACTATACTTTCATAAAAACTTGGTAATTTCGGTATAATGCTGCATTCACACCAAATGCGACTTGGCGACCGAGATCGCGTTGCCCAACCAAGTCGGGTCGCTTTCCCATAAATACCTCATTTTGTCACCGTTGCCGTCACTCAGTGATGTCACACCTTCTAGAGTTTCACTGCAATCATACCATATCATATAATAGGATGTATTAGCTGACATTATTCCAACTGTATCCTTTTCACTCACCTACCAACCACAAAACACTGCAGCTGATGGCCCTGCAGCAGCATCCTCTGTGAGTTCTCTGCAGTCCCTCCAGGTGGAACTAATGTCCTCACTAACTAATGTTTCCCACACGGACATGAATTGTTACTCTGTGAACTGGAATGAAAACTCTGGCAACGGTCGAATAGTCACCTCCTAAGCCCTTTCCTACCCACTTTTCCTTAACCCCGATGGAAAACGTCATGAGGTCAAGGAAAGGAGAAAAGAGAATTCAGAAGGACTTAGGAACGGAAAACTGCCATGCTGAGAGAATCCCACTACACTTTCACTACGCTACGTCATTATGCGACGGCGTGTTACTGTTGTTAATATGCTGCAGTCAAACTACAATTTTTCGAAGATGGACTACAAAAGGCACATCTTAAAAGTCCTCGTGTATCATGACAATGTTGTTGCTTGCAGACAATTTGAACATTAACAATCCGGTAAAAATTATGTCTGCATAACCAATGTTGGAAGTGAGGATTTAAATAAATTTGTCCACTCATTATCAACATGTATACCAATCAGTGCATGAAAATAAATGGTAACTGAATGAAAGAAAGGCATCAATTGTTAAGCTCACAATCTAATAGTGTACAAATTATCAATATTGAATCATGTTTAAAACATAATCAACATCAAATGTCTCATATCCTGCTCTCTTCAAGGAATCAGGCTACTGGAAAGTTAAGGCATGGTTTGGTATACTTTTGACAGGATCGAACAACAGTGGTAACTTACATGGTCTGCCTGCTTTGTTCATCTTATTCGGTTGAATTCGGAATCAGTGGGATAACGCGCTGTTAACAAATGCTGTTGCCGCGGAGAATTGTGGGACAGAATAATCTCCTTTCCTTTCATAAAGGATGGTCCGGTGTATCCTATGCTAAAGGAGATGCTAAAGGAAGCATTGAGCCACCTTTCCTAAGCATTTAGACTATTCAAACAGCTTTTATCATGAACTACCTCCAGATCATTTCACTCAGTTAGGAACCTTGCTAAGCCAAAAAGGACTATTCGACTGCAGCCTCTGTAACACACCCACACAATGCTGATTGGCTGTTACCGCACAGCCACACACAATGTCGCCTGAAGAGTTCAAATTTTTCAACTTTGGCGACCAAGCGATGAGCGACCAGGTCACCCAGAGTCGCATTTGGTGTGTAGGCTGCTTTGGAGGACTGGCACATCAATGAAGAACGTGTCATTTAGAAAACAGAAACAAGTTAGTTCAGATAAATGATATTAAACTGAACGAAAAAAAAACATCATCTGCGGGGTACCTCAAGGGTCAGTCCTAGGACCCAAACTGTTTTGTCTGTGTGTAAATGATATTGTTAATGTTTCTTAATTGCTTAACCCTTGAGGCACCCAAAAAATTAATGCATACTAAAGTCCCTCATGTACCAAAACTGTTCCTCTCATAAAAGTGTAATAAAAATGTTAAATCTTAATGTTTTTTTTTTACTTTCACTGCATCAAATGTTTTCAACAATTCCTGACTTAACCATACATATAAAATATTTTATTATTTTTTATGTAATATATGCTTTTATGCACTTTTTGTTATAAAAACCCCTGTTTTTTAAATAGGGAAAAACCTAAAATATGCAATTTTTTGAAAAATAAGTTGCAAAATGGAGTACTTGGGGTGAGGTTATTACAGCCTTAATAATAATTCATAACGAAATTGATTTTGATGCATTTGTTTTTGGAGATATCAGAATTTATTCAAAAAATTAACATTAAAGTCCCTCGTGTACCAAAACGGTTCCTCTTATTAAAGTGTTATAAAAATGTTTAATCTTAAATTTTTTTTACTTTCACTGCTTCAAATCTTTTCAACAACTTCTGACCTAGCCACAGATACAAAGTTTTCTTAATATATTTTTCTATATTTTATATGTTTTAATGCCCTTTTTGTCATAAGGACAGAGGTAGCTCTCAATTGATCAAGAAAACACAAAGACAGAGCCAATTTGACCTTTGATGACCTGAACTTGAAACACACACACGCTCACACAGAAAAACACACACACACTCAAACACACCCACACACACACACACACTCACACACACACATCATCTCAACACGCCAAGTCCATTTTTGTGGCATTCACCTTTTTTAAAGCCATGCATTTTGCCAGGTAAGGCATCCAGACCTCCATTGAAACCTTATATGATGCAGTTATGCCCCCCCTGGTGGGTTTAGGGGTTTATTAGACCTAAAACCTGTTTTCCCTTTATTTTGAAGGTAGAGGCTTAGATTTATTAGGTATTCATGGGGAAAATATTTTAAAATGTCAGGATTACAGTATATCAAAAATATATGATTATATGGGAGTCAATGGAACCAAGTCGGACACGAAGTCAAAGAGTGTACGCTCGGTGTATATCTCCTGTTCTATACAACTCACAATAGTGGGATCATGGAATTTTAAAAAATGAAAACTAAAAACACACCATGCCAAGTATCATATAATTGCATTTTAACTGACCGAGATATTGAGATACAAAAAAAGAAAGAAGGCAACCAATGTACCAATTTGGCTCCAAGGTGCCTCAAGGGTTAAATGCATTCTTTCTGCAGATGACACTACCTTGTTTTATTATGGAAGAAAATAAAAACAGGTGCTGGATGTGGTCAAAATAGACTTAATAAAATAAAAAATGGTTTGATATTAATTAATGATCACTGAATTATGAAAATACATACTTTATATGTATATATATTTTTAGTAACAAAGGGAAAAAAACTTAATGTTCCAATATACAGGGTTGGGAAGGTTACTTTAAAAATGTAATCCAGTACAATTATAAGTTACCCATTTAAAACTGTAATCAGTAACTTACTCTAAGTATCATCAAATAAAAGTAATGTACCTCATTACTTTTAGTTACTTTTGTATTACTTCAATCCCAAACATGGAAATAAAGACAATGGCGTACAGAGGATATGTCATCAACTCAGTGTATTTATTACAGAAACATAAAATCTCCTTTTACACAGCAGGAAACGCTGTTTTATTTGAAGACCAGAAGAACCTGTATCAGTCTTTTAACAACCTGGTATCCATGCACTGAATTTAAAAAAACTGACTTGACTCTGGGAGGTGCTGCATCCAAGGTCAAGTTTAATTTGTTTGGGAGGATGCAGGGCCTCCGATCTTTGTCCATGTTCAGGTTGCTCACTCATCTCGGTGTTACCGATGTTCTCATCCATCAAAAGTAGGTGACTTTGATGTTTCCCCTGGAAAACAAACAAGCAAAATTAACAACACACCTCATAAATCAAAAAGGCAGAGGATATAATATAATCTGTAATGATAATATGAAGAATGAAATTAATTCTTGTAACAAGAATATTGTATAATTAGATTAAATTAGAAAAAACAGCTGAAAGAGGTGTGCAAGTTATTAATGCGTTTCAGAGTTACCTATATGACATTAAATTGCCTGCAACATTATTTAGTTTGCTGTACAGAGGCATGGGATACACATACACAATTTCAGTACAACCACTTTTCATTCTGCAAAAAAGAGCAATCAGAGGAAACCATAATGTTGGATTTCAGGTACACACATATTGTTTATTTTATAAATCCAAAATCCTCATTTTTTTGGACTTGCTGGAGCACAAAACAACTCAACTACAGTACAAAGTGAGAAATAATATGCTCCTGAAATACATTCAGAAAATGTTTTATGAAAGAGAGGAGGGTTATAGTTTAAGAAAACTTCTAAATCTAAAGGTTAGACTTATGTGAACAACACTGACAAGTTTCTGTTTCCGTTACTGGAGTTAAATTGATTGAGTGCAGAACTACGGCGTTGGTTTGTTTGTCTGTTTGTTTGTTTGTATTCAAAATAACTTGAAAAGTTATGGAAGGATTTGGATGAAATTTTCAGGAAACATGTGGAATAGGATAAGGAACAAATGATTAGATTTTAGGACTGATCCCGATCACCATCCGGATCAGGGAATTTTTAAAGGATTCTTTAACATTGCAAGATAGGACCATTTTTGGCATTTGTGCATATAACTCCACAAAAAAATGGTCAGGGCACTTGATAAAAACCTACCTTGGTGGAGGTTTGCGCTCTCCGAGTGCTTTCTAGTTACTATTATTTTTGGTAAATTCAAGACAGTGTCATGATTTCAGTTAGATTTAAGGGGGGAGGATTAGATAAGTTCTTACTTCTTTCTACTCCTTTTCGCTCATGTAAGCTGAGAGGCTTAAAAAAAGCTGATTCAGCTACTGTCTTGTTTAATTGTCTTTTTTGTGTTTATGACTTATTTGTATCTTTAACTGATTTTGAGTTGTCATTTACATTATCGAAATAAAGATATCAATCAGCCAATAAAAGTCCAAGCTGCTGACTTGAATTAAAAGTACGCAAAACATGATCATCTGCTGCAACTGATATCCTTTGCATACAGAAGCCTTAATATCGTTGTGCCAATAGCCCTTTCTGGCTGAAATTTTGCAAACATCACTGAAGACATGTTTGATTTTCCCATCTAAACCATCCCAAGAAGGGCTTTAAAAGTGTTAAAAAGAGGTTGGATGTTATAATACACAGAGTTTGAACAAGAATGGAAAACATACAAAACACATATCGATTATCCGTACCTGTAAATGTTTCTTTAAGTTGGAAGTTAAGTCTCTTGATGAAGATAGCATTTTCTCTGCTGGGAGGCATAACTTGCACTGCTATGAGATGATGGTTTTTGATGCGGATGCAAACTCAAAGTGGTAGCGGAATTTCCACCCGGTGAATGCAGATTTCTCTTCCCTGGCCATACGCTTGTTTTGTTTTTTATTATCCCAGGCTGCTCATCGTCTGCGTAACGTGGGCACATGGGATTCACCTGCATTGGCGTGCCGTGCACAGCGTGGGAGGTCCTCGTAATTTGTTGTGGTGTGTCGCATTGCGTGTGCACTGTCGTGTCTGCCGCCGGTCGCACATTTGATTTGAAAAATGTCATCCTGTCTAGTAACCCCCGTTTGTATAAAGTATACCGGTGATCTGAAAACATTTTTTCTTTTTACTGTTATGGATTACAGTTACCATGTTTTTGTATCCTGATTATGTAGCACCGTTACATGTAATCCGTTACTCCCTAAGCCTGCCAATATATGTAGATGGTATTGAAATTCATAAAGTAAATTAAATTAGGTTTTGAGGAGTCATGATTGACTAAAATCTGAACTGGAAATCTCAAATTGTATATTTATATAAAATGTAAAAAATCAAAAACCAGAGTGAAGGGCTCATTAAATGATAAAGCACTGTGCCTTTTATAGAACTCAGTGATTGTTTCATATCTGACGTATTGAGTGGAAGTTTGGAGAAGTGCTTGTAAAACATAAACTCATTCAATATTTGTTCTACAAAAAACAGCCATTAGAGCCATCAGTAGAAGTAGATATAGAGCTCCATCAATCCTGTTATTTACAAAGTCAGAATTCTTCAAATTGTGTTTAAAGCTCATAAGAAAACTTAACTAATAAACAAACAGAAAAGATTAAAAAAAAGAGAGAGACAGTATAACTTAAAGCTGCAGTAGGTAAAAAGCCAGAAAACTGTTGATTTTTGAGTCTCATCTGAGTTAGGGTTCGTTCGGCTCTGCCCTGAGCCCCTCCTACCAGACGAGCACACGCACACAGCATTTTTTCGACAGAGTCGCTATCGAGCCGCTGCTGGAATTCACCGGTCCACTTAGCAAAATTTTGAGTAATGTCTGAGTCAAACTTCAACCGTACTCTTTACTAACGGTTAGCAGACGGCTAAACTGTTAGCAGCATTCAACTTACAGGTAGCCTGGCTCTGTCTGAGTCTGTCCCTCCGCTCCGGGGCAGCGGGCCCCTCCCGCTCCACCGTGACTGTCTCTCCCCCCTCTTCTCTCTCATCAGTATCAAGTCTGTCCCTCCGCTCCGGCTCCGTCGTGGTGCTCTCTCTCTCTCCCTCTTCCCTCTCACCGGTAGCCCGGCTCTGTCCCTCCGCTCTGGGGCAGTGGGCCCCCCCTCTACCCTGGGCCCGAAACAAAAGACCCGTTTGTCCCCCCCCTGTGGGCGGGCTAGAGGCAGTTGTAGCCAATGCTGGAATAGCTATTTTACCTGGTGAACCGTCCGCCATTGCCACATGCTCTCTCCTTCTGGTTGATGTGTGTGCACAGGCTGATTGATGTATGTGCACAGGCTGATTGATGTCTGTGCACAGGCTGATTGATGTCTGTGCACAGGCTTACTGATGTCTGTGCACAGGCTGATTGATGTTTGTGCACAGGCTTACTGATGTCTGTGCACAGGCTGATTGATGTTGGTGCACAGGCTTACTGATGTCTGTGCACAGGCTTACTGTTGTCTGTGCACAGGCTGATTGATGTATGTGCACAGGCTTACTGATGTCTGTGCACAGGCTTACTGATGTCTGTGCACAGGCTGATTGATGTCTGTGCCCAGGCTGATTGATGTCTGTGCACAGGCTTACTGATGTCTGTGCACAGGCTGATTGATGTCTGTGCACAGGCTGATTGATGTCTGTGCACAGGCTGATTGATGTTTGTGTCCAGGCTGATTGATGTCTGTGCACAGGCTGATTGATGTCTGTGCACAGGCTGATTGATGTCTGTGCACAGGCTTACTGATGTCTGTGCACAGGCTGATTGATGTTTGTGCACAGGCTGATTGATGTTTGTGCACAGGCTTACTGATGTCAGTGCACAGGCTGATTGATGTCTGTGCCCAGGCTTACAGATGTCTGTGCACAGGCTGATTGATGTTTGTGCACAGGCTGATTGATGTCTGTGCACAGGCTGATTGATGTCTGTGCACAGGCTTACTGATGTCTGTGCACAGGCTGATTGATGTCTGTGCACAGGCTTACTGATGTCTGTGCACAGGCTTACTGTTGTCTGTGCACAGGCTGATTGATGTATGTGCACAGGCTGATTGATGTCTGTGCACAGGCTGACTGATGTCTGTGCACAGGCTTACTGATGTCTGTGCACAGGCTGATTGATGTTTGTGCACAGGCTTACTGATGTCTGTGCACAGGCTGATTGATGTCTGTGCACAGGCTTACTGATGTCTGTGCACAGGCTGATTGATGTTTGTGCACAGGCTGAGTGATGTCTGTGCACAGGCTGATTGATGTATGTGCACAGGCTGAATGATGTCTGTGCACAGGCTTACTGATGTCTGTGCACAGGCTGATTGATGTTTGTGCACAGGCTTACTGATGTCTGTGCACAGGCTGATTGATGTATGTGCACAGGCTGAATGATGTCTGTGCACAGGCTTACTGATGTCTGTGCACAGGCTGATTGATGTTTGTGCACAGGCTTACTGATGTCTGTGCACAGGCTGATTGATGTTTGTGCACAGGCTTATTGATGTCTGTGCACAGGCTGATTGATGTCTGTGCACAGGCTGATTGATGTTTGTGCACAGGCTGATTGATGTTTGTGCACAGGCTTACTGATGTCTGTGCACAGGCTGATTGATGTTTGTGCACAGGCTGATTGATGTCTGTGCACAGGCTGATTGATGTATGTGCACAGGCTGATTGATGTCTGTGCACAGGCTGATTGATGTTTGTGCACAGGCTTACTGATGTCTGTGCACAGGCTGATTGATGTCTGTGCACAGGCTTATTGATGTCCGTGCACAGGCTGATTGATGTCTGTGCACAGGCTGATTGATGTTTGTGCACAGGCTGATTGATGTCTGTGCACAGGCTTATTGATGTCTGTGCACAGGCTGATTGATGTCTGTGCACAGGCTGATTGATATCCGTACATAAGCTGGGCTTGCTGATTTGTTGTGACTGGACAGGTCTCTCTTCTCCATCAAACAGAAGAACATAATAAAGACTCTGTGCTGCAGCCGTCTTCTCCTCAGCCTGCAGAATAAAGGAGGTTCAGGAGCAGCTGCTGAGTTCACTCTGCACTGATGCATCATGGGAACACACATGTACATACGGACGCTCACAGGCCGAAGCCATCTCTAAGTCTTTTTACTCACTTCAGTAAAAAGTGATTTCATAATGCTAACCTTTAGATTTCCTGCCAAACAGTCTTTTATTTCTGTAACTGTTGCCATGAGCTTCAGTCTGGTGATCATGATGGATTCATGTTCCTGAACTAAGACAATTATGATAAATTAATTTAAAAGAAGACTTTGACCTGCGCTATTGTAAAGTGTCATATAAATTACATCTGTTAGGATTTGGTTAGGCATGTGCCTGTGCTCTGCTGTGGCTGCATGTCCCTGCTGTCACAGCTCTGTTTCTTAACACACCTCAATAAAGAGCTTTAAAAAAAGGTTTTGAAAGAACCACAATGAAACTTTTACTTACTCTGACAGGCACGGACAGGAAGTGTGACTGAACTGTTTTAATCCTTTCAGGGGCGTATTCTACCAACTGATTTCTGCTTAAACGAGGTAAATATTACTTCTTTCATATTTCTGTGAGTTTTGGTTCAGGGATGTGCTCATGGAAAAGATCTCAAGGCTTCAGGAGAGAGAGATGCAGCTCTGACTGGCAGTCTGAAAGCTCACACAAACACAGCTGTGAGCAGACAGGCAGCCTCAGGTACAGCTGCTGTCTGCCTCGCAGAGGTGGAAAGACAACTGAAATATTCTACTCAAGCAAAAGCACCACTACCTGTATGAAAATTTACTTTAGTACAAGTAAAAGTACTGGTCTAAGAACGTACTCAAGTAAAAGTAAAAAGTAACTTGTTTAAAATGTACTCAGAGTAAAAGTTACTTTATGAACCGGGTTGGGGTTCTTTCTTCTGTAGTCTAAAAAGAATAACGGGCTACAAATATTAAATGAAGGTAACTGGTGTTACCTCAGGGCAAAATTTTGATGTTAACATGACATAATTACATATATCAGAGATGTCTGATGATGTATTCATAACTATTTAAATAGTGGAAGGTTTGCCTATACTACAGTCAATGTATTCCTATTAAATGGACAGTTCGGGCTAACTGTATTTATACCACTTTGAAACAACTTTATTGATAACATGGTTGATCATTTTGAAGATGGTTGTATTCCTGTAAGTTGTAGTATTTCTTACCAGAAGTAGGGCCAAGAATAGGCGTCAGTTTAGGGGGGGACAGGGGGGGTTTGTCCCCCCCACTTTTTGTCAGAGGTCATTTTGACTCCACCACACACAAATCCTTCACGTGTAAGCCATTGTAACCCCAGTTATTTTCAGTAGTATAGAAAATTCTGACGCTCCAGAACGCTCCATCCACTTTCATCCGAGCTGTAAATTTGCGTCTGTGCCAAGTTGAAGGTGCGACCCAGAGTGTGCTTTTTCTTCTGATAATACCTGTGGTGAGTTAGAAAACTTGTTTGCTTGTTTAACCCTTTGATTATCCCATGTAATAAATATATGCAAGGGGGGTGTTTGTTTTGAAAAGTGGATATGTCTTCGAATAACTTTACACTCAACATGCTAACATACCAAATTTACTAATGATACAATTTGCCATGGTTAAAACGCTGTGTCAAAAAAACATATTTTTTCCTGATATAATATGACCAAATCCAGTTAGAATATAGGATGCCAGATAAGTCTGAACACTTTTGGAACAACATTTTGAAGCTGTTTGGCCTTATCTTAGTTGTACCTCAGTCGGGATGGAGCTCTGCTGTGGTTCTCTTATATACTGAGGCTTTAAAAATTCAAAGAAGAAGACGTTGCCACTGCCGCTGCAAATTATTTGCCCTTAACTAACATCAGGAGGGCAGCCAACTCAGTTACCGGTACACTGCTGCTGATTGCCATGGCCCCGATACAGCAAAAAAAAAAAGTACGACCTTAACTTAACTACTGGTAGTTCCTTACCAGTATTAAGAGTGTTTAGAGAGCGCTGAGTTGAAAGAAGACAAAAGTATAACTATGGTGCTGAAATCTTTCCTTGAAAATGTAAAGGTGGTACTCATACTGGTGTAAATAAATAACTTGATTACATTTACCAGATTTTTTCATTTTTTTGCTAAGCAAGATTTTTGTGAGAAAGGAATTAAATGCCTTTCCCAAATAGCCACCTGGTCCCAAATAAACGCCTGGTCTGCTCAGTGATTGAAACAAATAAATGCCCCGGCTGTTATTTGGTATTTTACAGTGTAGGTACCAGATGTGCTCAGGCTGCCAGTTCATCTCAGAGCCCTGGGCCTGCCGATGACTTCACACTATGGCAACTCCACTCGGACAAACTACATTTAATAGGAGTCAGATGTGCTTGGTTAAAAGCCCCTCATGGTTTTCTTTATTTCCAAATGTGTTCGTTCAGTTCACCTCGAACCTTTGTCTCTATATAGTACAAAGAATTATAACTTACTGTACTGTAATTTTGATTCTAAATGAAAAAGAAAAAAAGATGTACTCAGGATCTCTATTCATCAATAGATATTTTGGCTTTTATCTCACATTTCCTTTTGCAACCTAAACTTCTTTTCCCCATACCAATAAAGCTCTTTTGAATGAGAAGATGTATTGATTTTTTTTCCATTTTATTGTTTATGGTGTGCATCTAGCACAATTATTTGTCAGACCAAGTATTAATTATGCTTTAGTACATCAAACAACACATCATCTTATTGATAACAGTAGTAAGATCCTACCTATGCGCTCCTCCAGAACACCTGTGTGTGACACTTCACAGGGAGAGACAGAGCTCTGTTGTCATGGTAACAACCCTCACAGACACCAGGTGCAGCAGTTTGAATGACCATCTCAGTGCAATTTCTTCCTCTGAAAAGCTCATGAACAACTGCTTCTTACTCAGAAACCGTAAATGCTATGTGAACAGTAAAATCACCGTGAGTGTCAGACAGGTCTTAGGATTCTGGATATGTAATTTGTTTTTCCGATACTGTGAGAAATGACAGAGTTATCACGAGTTAAAAACAGCCATTCCTGCAGGAGGAGTAAATTTCAGTTTACAATGGCTGTCTATGGAAGACCGTCATGGACTTTGGGTTAAACAGTGGGCTTTCAATTAATTTTAAAAGAGGTAGGTCCTCAAAAAGGGGTTTAGATGAGTCCCGGGAACCTTGGCAAACTTTCTGTGAAATATTATTCCCCTCCTATGTATCTTTTAGGTGCTATGGCAGTTTGTTTGCAGTTTTTTCAGGTTAAAAATTCAGATTACATATCGGGCTCTAAAAGGCTAAAAATGGCTGACAGGAGAATTTCCATAAAATGGATTAAACATGAAGAATTCCTGATTAGAGCATTTTTTGATCTGTTTAGATGCTTTTTCCTCTGGGCCCAGTTGTTCAAAAGGTGTAATCCAGATAAAATATATCTGGATTTTGAAATCTCTTTTTATGCAATCCAGGATCACATAATCCGTCTTATTTCTATCCCAGTTGTTCAAAGCAAAGTTGGATTGGATCAGTCTTTTTTAAGATTACCAAATCCTGATAATGAGTGCTCTAAATTAGACTTCATATGACCCTAAGTCTGCAAGGTGTGTAAAAACACTGGTAGAATAGCCAGCATGGGGTCACTCAAAGTGTATTTATTTTAAGAAGCAAAAAGAAACCACAGAAAGTAGAAATACCCCATTTGCATTATCTTTTGACCAGTCAGACCATATCTGTCCCACAAAAAATAAAAAAACAAATTTAAATTCCATGTGCTTCAAATTCAAACTTAAAATTTCAACCTTGAGATATTAAAAAAAAAAACAGACAAATTTCAACCTTTGAACATCAAAAAACAACACAGACATCCCGCCTTGTTCTTTTCATATTTTCTCTGTTTAAAACATACAAAGAAAATATGTAGAAAAGAAAAAGACCTTGCTGTGCAGGAGGGTTTGAGCAAGGTTGTGAATGGCCTTGAAGGTGAGCAGCAAGATCTTGAAGTCAGTGCTGTATAGGGAGTCAGTGGGGTGATGTGGTTAATCCTGGACAAGTAAAATTTAATAGATAAATGGTCAAATATAGATAATCAAAGTAACATTTGTGTGACGACAGTAGTTCATCAACCACAATGGAAAAAAAACAGGTATCGATCAACAATGATACATGATTCAGTTTTGGTCTTAATTTAATGATGACAGTTAGAATTCTACATTCTATGAAACCAACTTAAATTATTATCATATTCTAGTTCATCTTTTTCATTTTTATCTGAACTTTTTTCATTTTGTTATTGCTGTCATAAAGTCTGCAATGGCATAGTGATTTATGCACGAGCAACAAATTAAACATTAGAATTTATTTTAAAACATGTATTCCTCATTTCAACAATCAATTATTTCACAGACAAGGCAAATACATGAACTCAAAAGTAAAGCACAATAAGCATTTATGATCCTACTGAAATATTTGAGAATCATCAAGATTATAGTGAATTCGAGAATATTTCTTTGGTTATAAACATGGCCCAAAAAATTCCTAGTTGTCCCATCCCTACAGCACAGCACTCCCCCACTGGCTGTTAGTGCTCCGTTCTCACATAATTCATTTCTGATACTACCGCTGGAGACAGGACAAATGTGGAGGTCCACTTGTTCCCCATCCTGTTTTGAGGCATTCACAGTGAAGGCAGAATGCCATTGGAGTGTAAACATTTGGGTTTGACACAGCAATAGGAACGAGGCCCAAGCAATCCTCCATATATTGGTTAGATTATGTCTTATTATATATGTCTGTATGCTTAAGTACATTCTTAATAGAAGTTCATTCATACGTTTAGTAAAATGGAGGGCTCCATGTGGCCCCTAGGCTATCAGTTGCCCATCCCTGGTCTGATGGACACAGATTCAAAAGTAGCTTTTATTCTGTTTTGTTTATTTTCTTTATTAAAGTAATTTAAAGTACCAGCAGTTATTTGAAATGTAGCTCTGGGATTGCCAAAGTGTGGCTAAAATCGTATTAAAAACAATGCTGTCCTGCACCAAAAGCAAATGATGGCAAAGTCTAAACTGGAAAGAGGACTCTCATCTGTTTTTGTGAGTATGATGCTGTTGGTAGAACAATCGAATGTCATCAAAAATGTTTGATAATAACAACTTGAGATATGACAGGTTCAACCAGATTGGGTTGGGTACATTGGGAAGTTCTAAATTGATGAATATAAATATGGAATAAGACTACATAAGATAAGATACAGGAATGCCTGTATGTTTAATATTTCACCATGTACTGGTGTGCTGATGCCTACTGCAAACAAATTTCCCATGGGATAATAATAATGAAGTTGAAGATGAAGACATCAAAAATCACAGTATTCTTAAGTGACATGCATTGCAACGTCAGTAAGTTTGCCAGGCAGCATTTTTGTCTACAAGTGCTCTCAACCTCAGTTACAAGGTGCTTCTCATTGGCACTTAATGTTGCTCAGTTATGAGAATTGACTTCTGCTTTTCTTTTTTATCTCTGTAAGGCTGCTAAAAATAGCTTTGTGTGCTTTATTAGCCAGAAGTCATGAAAATGCCCCCCAGAACATAGTCAGTGAATTATTTCCTTCTAATGGCGGCAAAAGAAAACATGGAAATAGTTCCTTTGAGAACATGAGGCAGATCATTTTCACCTCTGCCATTACTGATTATAAAGTCAACACCAGGAGTCCCACCCCTTCTTGATTTTGATTGGACAGAAAAGTCAGGTTTGGGAGCACATGCTGAGTCAGCACTTTGCCATTATCATTCCTGACGACTTGTCTGTACCACCAGCAATCTTAACCCTACTTCAATTGTAAAAGTTTTACCAGCATCTCAAGAGCCAAATTCTAACAATCATTTCCTGAGCTTCGGGACTCCACCTGTCCATCAGCCAAAAAATCAAAGCCCTTTCCACCTTTTCCTCACTCAGGGAGCGCAGACCTCCGCCAAGCAGCTTCAGTCCACCCTAACACACATGCATACATGTATTAGACAGATACACGTATGCACATGTCTGTATTTCCTGCTTTGGAAATCCCCCAGTCTACGGTTACCATGACAACAGGAGCACTTTCTGTCCCTTGAAGTTTCACACAGAGGTGTTCTGGTCTTTGATTGGCCCTTTGGTCTTTGATGGCCTTTGATGTTTGGCCCTTTGGTTTAAAGAGATCTCTAGGTGACAAAGCTTTGGTTTAAAGAGATCTCGAGGTGACAAAGCTTTGGTTTAAAGAGATCTCGAGGTGACAGAGCTTTGGTTTAAAGAGATCTCGAGGTGACAAAGCTTTGGTTTAAAAAGATCTCGAGGTGACAGAGCTTTGGTTTAAAGAGATCTCGAGGTGACAGAGCTTTGGTTTAAAGAGATCTCTAGGTGACAAAGCTTTGGTTTAAAGAGATCTCGAGGTGACAAAGCTTTGGTTTAAAGAGATCTCGAGGTGACAAAGCTTTGGTTTAAAGAGATCTCGAGGTGACAAAGCTTTGGTTTAAAGAGATCTTGAGGTGACAGAGCTTTGGTTTAAAGAGATCTCTAGGTGACAAAGCTTTGGTTTAAAGAGATCTTGAGGTGACAAAGCTTTGGTTTAAAGAGATCTCGAGGTGACAGAGCTTTGGTTTAAAGAGATCTCGAGGTGACAAAGCTTTGGTTTAAAGAGATCTCAAGGTGTTTTATTGAGCCTATAAAAGGAGTTCTGAAGAGGTACTTTGCACTACTCAACTATTTGCGAGTGGAACCCCAAGGAGCGCGCAACATAATACTTGTTCAAATTATTCTACACAATATTTCTACACAATATTTCTAAGAATGTAAGTAATGCCATTGTCAGAAACTATTTTCTAAAAATGATTTTTTGGATGTGTCTGTAAATATCAAGTTTCCAAATAGAGTTAGAATTTAATACTCTTTTGTTTGATTTTAACTTACTGGCAACAAGATGCCAGTAAGTTACTGTAAATATCTTTACAGTAGCCATTACCTATTTTAATTTGCAACATAATTACTGTATTTTCAACTATAGGATAACTACTGTACATTTATTCAAGATGTCATTACTGTAACATGATTTACACCAGAAATACTATATTTTCATTCAAAGTATCATGCTAGATTTTACTCTACGCCTTTAAAATAATAGTGAACTTGCTGTATTTTAGTTTATATCACTATACCTTTAACTATTTTACTGGTCATTTATTAGCAAGATCTAATTTAATCTAATCAATTATCTGTTTCACCCAAAAATGAGAATCATTTGATAAATAACTCCTGTCTGCTATTGGCCAGTTTTCCTGGGCAAATTGGAATTTTCTATTGATGTATTGCCCTTTTCAGTAACTTACTATGTACACATTTTACAGTAGGTAACTGTAGATTTTATGGTAAAATGCTGTCAAGTTTATATAAATATGTATGTTTTCCCACAAAACATTGCCATTAACAGTAGTTTACTGTTTGTTTGTTTTTTACAGTAAGTAGCTGTAGATATTAGGGTAAAATACTGTCGAGTTTACAAAAATCAGTTACATATATTTACAGTTAACACATGTTAACACTCCATTTCTTTCCATCAGAACCATGTCAAAAGATAATCCCTGGATCGGGACCTGGAGGCCCCATAAGCCAATTGGACCTGTGTCTGCTGCCTGTAAAGGCCCGGGGCCTATATATGCTCTGCCTCCTCTCATAGGTACCCACAAAACAGCCTTTAAGATCAGTTATTGTTTTTTTCAGCAGCAACATGGCTTGTTATTAATCTTTGCCAATTATTTTGCATTCTTTCCTCCATAAAAGGATACAATAACCATGACCCCACAAAAAAAAGAGCACCGATGTACAGCTTTGGGATCCGACGCCCTGAGCCCAAAGTTGAGCGCAGCCCTGGACCCGCAGCATACGCGCTGCCCTACAACACCACCAGGATGGGCAAAAGCTACTCACCTATGTTTTCCATTAATGGCCGCCCAAAGGACCCAAAAGTGGAGGACACCCCAGGACCAGGTCAGTCAAACCTGATGATTCACTGTGATTGGCTCTGTGTCATCATGACATCATTATGACACAGAATAACAACAAGATCTTGTTAAAGCACATCAGAAGATATACTGCTTATTTCAGACACATGACATATATAAAATGATCAATTCTTTCGGTGTTTCAGGTGCATACTCGCCAGAGAAAGCAGAGAAGTTGGTGTTCAAGTCCATAAAATCCTGCACTATGGGTGAAAGGATTAAGGAAAGAAAGCCAGACCAGATGCCAGGTAACATGCAGCTATCAGTGTAGACACTGTATGTTTACTTTACACAGCGTTTAATAAATCAACACTAAAAACCCTCTTCTTTTCTTTTAGGCCCTACAGCTTACACTCTGCCTTCTCTGATTGGGACCAAATCTGCGACCATGCCTTCAGCTCCCAGCTTCTCCATGTACAGCCGCAGAGAACCCTTAAGCCAGGACCATAGCAAGGTATGTGTCTGCACTGGGGGTGTCACAATACCAGAATTGTAAAGCTGGTCATTGTCATTGCCAAAGTCTGCGGGTAACTCCTGTGGAAAAACACAATAGTGAAAAAGTGTTTGAGTATCATTTTTGACATTCATTTGTAGTATTAAAATAACATAAGTTTAAGTTTTAACCCTGTTGTTTCCTGTTCTTCTCTGCTTTTGTCTTTCCCCTCAGACTCCTGGCCCTGCTACCTACAACGTTGCAGATCCTAACTATATACTCTCCAAGAGACCTCCACAGTTTACCATGCGGGGCCGTACTCAGCCTCCAAGGGATCGCACACAGACGCCAGACCCTTGTGCATATTATCCTGAGAATGTGAGAACCTTGGTCTGTCATATATGATCACCAATAATCTCTTTGGATTTAACATTTTGTTAACTCACTGACATTTGTCTCCTCTCAGGTGACCATCACGAGACGCAGAGCTCCAAGCTTCAGCTTTGGTATACGACATTCTGAATACCTCGCCCCCTTTATTGAAAAACTGTCTGATGAACTATAGACCATAGGGGTCAATTTAGGGGGGGCGGGCGGGGGGGGGGGGGGGGGGGGGGGGGGGGGGGGCAATCAGAGCATCTGCAGCAGCCAATCAGAGGTGGTCAGGAGGACTCAGTACAGCCAGAAAAGGAGGTCAAAGGGAGACAGAGAGAGAGAGAGGCAAAACCCTTCACGCGGAGCAGAGGAGCAGACGGAGGAGGACGGCGGCGAAGGTTTTCCAGGACCCTGCTCCATACCTGAACAAGCAGCAGAAAATACTAGACCCAGAAGACCTCTCTGCTCAATATGACAGACCTGACAAGATGGATGTGATAGCGAGCTACATGTCAAGGTTCAACCAAGGAGAGCTCTGAACCCCTCATACTGGTCTTCTGCATCAGGAAACTCTGCTCTTATCCACTGCACCACGCAGGACGGCTGCACCACTCTGATTCTACAAATGTGGGAAATGTGTAATAAAAATGTTTAAAGTTGTGAAAGAAAGCTTAAAATGAATAAATGTGAAATAAAATCTCAGAAAGCTGCATAAATGTTTGGCCACCCTGAAGAAGTTGTTATCTATGATTAAAAGAGTTAAATTTGTCAGACCTAAAATGACAAAGATTGTAATCAGTAGCAATAAGTGAGAAATATGTCATTAAATGTGGATTCTAAAGAAAGGAAAAATTAAAGTTGTATGGAAGTGGAAGGTTGAATGACTGACAACCTGTGATGTCCAGACTGAGAAGAAAGCAGCCAGATGCATACACCAAGGAGCTGTAGTAATCGACCATCTGTATTGGACACACAGTTGAAAAGTATAACTGTCTACGCCGAGATTCAAACCCAGGCCACCAGAGGGAGAGTCAGCAACATTGCTGCTAGGCCACAGGGCAGCCACATATATGTGCAACAGGACCAGAGTACTTAATGTTCCTCATATGTGTGTAGAGAGCACAGACGTGGAGCTGGGTCTTCAGGTTGAAGGAGCTGTTGCTGTGCTAAAACACGATCCTCTTGTGCTGAGCCACAAGGTGGACATGTATCTAAGCGAGAGGAGCAGAGTATTTAATGTCACTGTAGTGTTGTGTCGTTCGTGAACGATTCATTAAAATAATGAATCTTTTAGGTGAACGTTCTGATCCGAATCACTTCCTCGTGTGGTTCCTTCGTTTCTCAGTTCAGTTGAGCTGCCAGCAGCGCTGCTGCCGCAGCAGTGTTCCCAGATGGGAAATATAGAATGATCGTACCCGAGACTCAAAATTATCGTATTTTGGGGGAAATTATCGTACACCCATCATAATCAAAATAACAGTCTTATTGTTGCATGAAAGTCACATTTGGTCACTCTGTTTAGTGTCCTACAGGCACTTTTGTGGTCATTCACCGCCCCGCCCCACATCAGCAGCTCCAGCAGCTCCAGCCTCCAATCAGGCTCCAACTCAGCTGTGTTACATTCATGCGTCCCCTTTAAACAAATAACAGGTCGGAACTAATGAGCCGAGTCATGAGACCATGAGGCTATTTTTTTGAAACAGAAGGCTATTCAGAATAACTGACAAGGAGATAAAGAGCAATCTGACTTCACTTAGTGAAATTTATTTTAGACAGTAACATTAACTTCTCTAAA
This sequence comes from Cetoscarus ocellatus, assembly GCA_037902135.1. Classification (NCBI taxonomy): domain Eukaryota; kingdom Metazoa; phylum Chordata; class Actinopteri; order Labriformes; family Labridae; genus Cetoscarus; species Cetoscarus ocellatus. The sequence continues at coordinate 40,344 of JBAMNC010001540.1, read as the reverse complement.
GAGTAGTCTTGAAATGAACATTTTTTCTTCAAGAATACTTCATAACATATTGTACAGAGCCCTTTAAGGGTCACGGTGAGAGTTTTTTAGGAAGACTTCTGTGTTCCCTTGCAAACTGCATCCCCTTAAAATACTTTTTCTCCTTCTGAGCTGATCCATTCAGCCTCTCCCAGTGCGGCTCATTGAATTTTACTTCAAACACACCTCAGGCCACTCCCACCTGCTGTTTTAACAGATTTAGTTCCCAGGTAAACAAACTTAAAACGTGAGACTCACCATCTGTAGCAGGTACTAGGCAGGTGATAGGAGTGTGTTGTGTTCAAGTGTACCTCAGAAAAATGAACTTTTTTTTTAATTCAGCTATATTGCCACCACAGCAACTCACATACAATAGGACACAGCATGTAGCAAGTAATGTATAAAACCTGCAGTGTGAGAAAATGTGTGACTGTCTGATCCTCTCATTGAGAAAATTTGCGAGGGAATGGTGCATGTTCAGTGTGAATCCTTGACTGAATGTACTGTGGTCTGACTGTTCAGTGAACGTATCACTCACTGAACGTTGTACTGCAGGAGACACTGAAACAGGAGTCAAGCCATATAAACAGAAACAAACACCTCCCCTTGTTTTAACAGATTTAGTCTCTACAACACATTATGATTAGCAGAGTAAAGAACGGCAAAAACTGAATGAAGTACAAAATAAAACAACAACAAAACAACTTTAACCTTTTACTTCGCAGGCTTTTTGATAGTTATTAAATTGTTATTATTATAGTTGCATTTTCATGTGATTTTCAAGGCATATTTTTCACTTGAAGTGTCAGTCACATCCACAGAAAGTCATGAATATGTCAATGAACTGAACTGAAGCCTGAACCGTTCAGCCGTGTATCAGTTCAGGAAGTCAGATTCACAGGCTCCTCCCGCCAAGCACTGAATGATTCGGTGAATGAATCAGTTGAACGAATCTTTTTAGTAAACTGATTCTGGTGATTCAGTTCATCTAGAAGAACTGCCGTGCCCATCACTATGTCACTGTCATGAGTGTACAGAGTGGGGAAGTTAAGCTTGGTACTTCTGGGTAAACGAGCTGTCGCTGTGCCCAAACCGTGATAGCTATCAAAAAAAGGATTGCACCGTGAGCATCCCAAGAACCAGCTGAAATGATTGATGTAAGTTTGATGTCTGTACTGTAGAAAATGTTGACACGAGAGCAGTTTAAACACAGGCTTCAAAGTGAATCGATCAGCTCTCTGGGGAGGAGTGTTATAATGGCAGCAGATGGAAGAGTCTGCGACATACCCGTGGCTCTGAAGCTTACTGAGACAAAACGATGTCAATGTAGAGTTTGAAACAAATTTCAGGTGGAAGAGGAGAAGTGTACCTTTATTTTGATGTATAAATCATCTCTGTGGAACAAAGTTTGGCGATGCTACAGCAGGAAAATTGTGAAGCTTTCTTGTCTGTCAGCAGCGGCAGCTCCACTCTAACAGGTGACTCGCTGTGAGAGCGGAGAGTTTTTGGCTCAAACCTGAAAAGTTTGTGTTGCTTAAAGAGTGATATCTCAAAAACTGTAGAAGATAGCAAAAGCTGAACACATGTAAAAATAGTTGAGAGACCAGTGAATCTGTTCAAGCAAGAATGAAGTCTGTTGGTGGAAGTATGCCGAATCTGTAGAGTGTGAAAGTTGAAACACTTTTCAGCAGAACTGCAGACATCTTCCATTAATTTCAATGGAAAAAAATCTGCAGAAAATATGTTTTACTGTAAAAACTATAACCTGAAGTGTACCCTTCAAAAATGTACCTAGCTTTGTGACAAAAACACCCTGCTCTTCCAGGGTTACAAGATCTTGCAGTAGTGGCTCAAATATTTTGTGATACCCATACGTCTTCACGTCATCAGTTTTATGTAGTAGAGCCAGGTATATTGAGGCCAAAGACGAATGGTAGCCAGGAGGCAAATTCCCCAAAATCCAATAGACAGCACACAGTTTGTGTTTTGCAAGAAGTACCGAGGGGGTTGCAAACTTCGAAACCATCTACATATAGGCAGACCGATATTCTCAATTCCTCTCCTTACTGAAAATTATTGTTCTTAAAGTACTGGCCATCTTCAAAAACTCTGTAATGCAGTCAGTCACTCACTGTCTGTTGCTGTCCTCTCCTTTCAATAACCTTGCTGAGCACATCCTTTTGACTAAGTAGCTGCTGTAAAAGCTTTATCAAAGGAACATACTGAAAACTTCTTTTAGCCTTTGCATGAAGTATAAACTGAACTGGATCAACAATGTTAAAATTGTCTTTGTAATACTGTTTCCACTTAAAACCAGAGGCTAACGGTCCTTCTTTTCCTAAGGCTTTTAACAGAGGGTTAGATGAAGAAAGGGCACATCCTATCTCTTTGATTAATAAGTGATCAACTTGCAGGTTGTGGATTTTGAAGAAGTCCAGTAGAATGTTGTCAGATACAGGCGCCAAGGCAGAACTAACTAAATACTGCAACTCATTTACCAGCTCATCAGCAGTAGAGGCTACTACATGGAAATAGTTTTCCAGCTTTAATAAGACAAATGCCAACTTCTGCTCTACAACTTTTAGCAAGTCCTCGTGTTTTGGGATCAGTGCACTGTCTTCAGGTTCAGTATCATCAAGTAACTCTCTGTCAAACATGCATCTCCTGAAGTATAATTTGCTGCTGTGTCATTTTTTATTCCTGCTCTGAAATCATTCAGTGTACATGTCTTGTGCTTTCTGTTCTTGTGAGTTTGATATGTTCCGTAAATGTTATAAAGGAACAATTATCAAACATACAACATATAGTTTCGTGTCTTTTTAGATGGCCGTTAACATAGAGAAGCAGACAGGAGTACCGGCACATAAGTTTAGCAATGTACTGCTGTGGACAGGGGTAGCAGAAAAACATTTCCGCCACATAAAGGAAGAAGCAACAACCACATGAGTCTCCATATGCTTTTCCAAATGGAGGTCATGTCGGCAGCCATCTACTGTAGGTGATACAATGATGATGGGTATGTAACTCACACAACCACATTTCAGTACTTCCAAACCATCCCTTTAATGCATCCAACAATAGTATTTATTTATGAGATAAACTTTAACCCTTCATTATGTTAACTACATCTAGTAATTAAACAGTAAGATGGTTGTTGTACTCACCATGGCTGAAGATCCATACAAACATTTCAAGCTTTCATGCTGAGAAATGTTCTTCCAGACAGAGAGGTCCTGTAATAAAATTCACCAGACTTGTGGTTAGAAAGTAACTAGAAAATATATGAAGCACACATTCAGTTTTACAGTTGTGATTACAGTAAAACATTAAAAATAAAACTTTCAATACAGGCCAAACCCAGGGTCTGGTACAGGTCTGGCTAGTGTCACTTTATTTATTTGCACACTTTTTTTTTTTTTTTTTAAGCATATTAGTTTTAATGGCTATTTATTAATAAATGAACATTGTGGGGCTTTTTGGGGACAACTTAGCAAATCCTGCAGTTTACTCATTACTTTGAAAGATTTATAATTGATATAAAAAAAGCCATTTGTTCTTATAAAGACATAAATACAGGAGTTTTTGTCATTCTATAATACTGTGAATATAGTGCATCACAAATATTGCTGTACAGTAAGAAGTGCAGCACTGATTCACAAATACTGAAAAGGGTAGATTTATTGTATGTTATATGTTGTTGCTTCAAAACTGCCCTTGTATTTTTGCTATTATGCAGGCTAAGGATAAATGGCTGTCCAAAGCATACTATAACTTTTTCGCCCAAAACAAACAGAAAACCTGTCACCTGTCACAACATTCAGTAATACCACAAGATCTGTTTCGTTCAGAACGACTGAACAGAGAATTTATCACAATATGTGGCTCATAATGCAGTTACAGGTACAACTAGATTCACTTCAGCTGGTGCTGAAGACAGAATAGTGGCCCTGGGTCTAACACCACCTGATGTGGAGGCAGAACCAGCAGATTCAGTGGAGGTGGGGGGGGCTGACAGAGACGTCACTCTCAATAAGGAGCAATGCCGCTCTTGTCAGACATCTGACAGTAATACAGTCATCGGTTGCTGAGTTTCCATGTGGTGGAGTAGATTACTACTGACCTGGAGTTGAAAGATACGTTAATTTTTTCCCCAAATATTTCACTGAGCTTTACCTTGCCTTTTGTCCCCAGAGAAGTGTATCCAAATGCTGCTACATTTCTGACTCTGGCTCATTTTCTGGGTGTTTTTCAGTCGCTATCTCTTCCTCCCTGAATTATCCGTAGATACCGGCTCCAGTCCAGCAAGTCGGACTTCGGTGGCGCTGAGCGCTTACTACTTTCTCTCCTCCACCCTGATAATGCAGCAGCAACTGTCTTCAGTCCAGTCGGCCGGCGCTGACTAATATCTCCTCCCTGAAGTTAGCCACACAATGCGCATGTGTGTAGCACACCGATGGCGCTGATCAGACGCATGCCCAGTTTGTCTGCCTGAACTGAGCCACACGTTACTCCCTCACTCTTGATTGCTCACTCACTCACTCCGCTAGCTTAAGGTTAGCTATTAGCCTGCTTATAACACATAAATGGTGGCTGTTTCTTCAGGAGTGCCGTCCTACAGAGCTGCTAAAGTTTAGCCACAGTTATCAACACAAGTTTTTACACGGTCTTCCCACATCCGCCATCCCCCACCCCCCACCAACTTCAACACCAACGCTTATTGCCATTTCATGGATTTCTAGCTCTAAAATGCAACAACACTATAACTAGGGATAATGCTGCATTCAGTTGAGGTCTAACCTCTAATACAAAAGGTAAATTGCTACTTTAATGTATTAAAGTAATCTAGCATTCTGTTGATTGGATATCTTGTTAGCTAGCTAACATTCATTCACGTGCTCAAATATTGCCCACAGTTATATATGCAGTAACACCATCAATACCATTTTCATACCATAAATCTACATTCAATCATCAAAGACAGAATCAAAAAAATAATAACTTGGATAATTATTCCGATGTTGCTTGGTTAATCCCACAATGATGTCCTTTACCTTGGCTCACCTGCCCGAGTCACTCCCGATGTTCACACTGACATGGAGTCAGCTTCTGGGCATGCGCAATAGAGATCTATGGGAACTCATCTGGGACAATCTTAGAGTGTGCGCTTTTTGATTGTGCAATTCACTTAATGTTATGTTGTCTTTACTCAATTGTCTTTTTTGGCTTGAACAAATCTTAAGTTTAAGTTATACTTGCTAAAGTGGATTAGGTTTTATAAGCCAAAATAGACATGTTAATTTAAATTGGTAAAGGTGCATTGCATTAATTCAACAACTCACTAAGTTCCCTTTTTTGAGTGCATGCACAGGAAGAACATGTAAACTCCAGACAGAAAGGCCCTGCCTGACCCCGGGATTGAACCTGCAGCACCATGCTCACGACTCACCCTAAGGGTGTTTCAAAAAATTAGCTCATGGTGATTTCAGCTCCTACAAAAACATACTTCAGTTTCTGCTCAAAATATATTTTAACAAAAAAAATTTAACTTTTAAAAAGATATTCTAGTGAAGACAAGTATGTACAATAATTAACTCCATGAACAATATTAGCACTTCAACAACAGACATCAGACTCCTGCAGATGAAGAACTGAAAAGCACTTTCACAGAAATACACAGAAGCCTCTAGAAAATATTTCATCTTCTGCAAAGACATTTTAAGTCAACAGATAGATTTCAGAAAATAACTGCAGAACTGTCTCATTTTCTAACATTCTAAAACCTCTGAGTTTCTTAAATAGAAGAATACATATATATATATATATATATATATATTCTACAGCAGATATTAAAACACCTGCAGAACTGTCTCATTTTCTAACATTCTAAAACCTCTGAGTTTCTTATATAGAAGAATACATATATATATATATATATATATATATATATATATATATATATATATATATATTCTACAGCAGATATTAAAACACCTGCAGAACTGTCTCATTTTCTAACATTCTAAAACCTCTGAGTTTCTTATATAGAAGAATACATATATATATATATATATATATATATATATATATATATATATATATATATATATATATATATATATACATATATATATATATTCTACAGCAGATATTAAAACACCTGCAGAACTATTAGGAGAAGAATTAGTTCACTTTTTCGGTTCCCCAACAAAATAACATTTTACCCTTTTTCAGAATGAAGGCTGTGGACTATGAAACCTTTTACTTTCTGGGAAGAGGTTTAATTTAGGTTTAATTTCATCCTAATATTCTTCAGCGGGGCAGCAGATGGTCCTGAAGTGTCCCTGAGTCCCTCAGACTGGATTTATTGGACCTTGAGGCTGGGCTGACCCCTCAGGAGCCAATTCCAGAGGCTGACATCTTCATCCAGACTCTCCTGATCAGTGATAAGACAGAGAGCAGGTCCTCACCCCCCCTCACCTACACCTGTACCCCTCCTCACCCCCTCCTCACCCCTATCTGTAACATGCAGCTCGTGACCTGCAGACTCTCTGTGTGACGGGTCTGGTAAATGTCCTCCAGATCATCAAGGTCCATGTTGGGATATAATGAAGGTTTGGGGGGGGGGCATGTCCAGATAAACACAGAGACGAGGTGAGTGGCTGCAGGGCCCTCTCTGGCTCCAGATGAACATGTGAGCCTTTATTGTCTCAGACTTTGTGTTTGAGATCCAGATGGAGTTGTTTCCCGGTCCTGTCAGACGCTCCTCCGTCCTCGCTGTAAATCTGCACCCATGTGGACGTCAGATTGAATATTTCTGCTCGTCCCGCCGCTCAGTGTGTGTAATTACTGCAGGAATTCAGAGCAGTCTGCCTCAGTAAGACAATGATCTGTAGAAACCCAGCAGCCATTAGCTCCTCAAGCCGCAAACTTCTGGAAACAATATGTATGAAAATGAGTGAGAGAGAGAGGAAATCCTCACTCGCCCGCTCGCGCTGTGTTGTACCATAAGCAGCCTGCTGTTCCCAAACTGATGAGGAGCTTATCCCGGGTTTGTGGGCCGATACACTGCTGTCTTTCTGCTCCTGAGAGGGGGGGTTGTTATGCAGAAATGTTTTAATAGTTTCTCTGCTGTTGGCGTGGTAACCACGGAGACATAAACCTGCAGCATGAATGTCTGGGAGAATGAGATGAACCAGAACCATCCGTCATGAACACAGAGGAGGCCTGTTCTGACAGCATCCTTCAGGGTCCCAGCTCCAACCTCTACACTGAGGGGCAGTTCCTGAAGCAGCCACTAGAGGCCGTGTCCTGCAGTGAGTCAGCCCTCATATTAAAATGTCAAACTCTTCAGCAGAAATAAACTGGATCACATCCTGACCAGAATCAGATCATGTTCTCTCTGCAGGACCGTATGGACTGTGAACCTCACGGAGCAGAACCAGTCACCTTCTCCACGGGACCCCTATCATGTTATCCATTGATCCGCTGTTTGCTTCCTCAGCTGTTTGAAATTGGACCTATATGACTGTTAGCTATGGAGCTGTAGTTTATTTTACAGTAATACTGATCTTTAAACCATATGTAGGTTTCCTTAGTTTCCAGAAAGAACCAGTTTACTGTTAAACTTAAGAAGAGTTTGAGTGTTATGGTGGGACGGGCCCTCATCCTTCTCCTACATCAACTGTGCAGCTCAGAGGTTGATAGAGCCGAGGACATACCTGGACATGTGGACCACCTCAGTGGGGTCCAGTGTAAGGTGTCCTCAGATCAGTATAGATATAAATACTTGAACACTTAATTTCTGAGGACACCATCAGCCTCTCCATCTCCTCTGCGCTGGTCCTTCTTCTTCTTGGCTCTGTGGTCCTCCCTCTGGTTGTTCCTCAGCCAGCTGTAAGGACAAAGATGGAGACACAAATGATTTTAATGACTTGAGCTCACAGAGGAAAGGAAGAAGCTCTTTGTCTGATTGGTCTTTATTCTGCTATTGTGTTCAGGTTCACCTCAGGGACGCTCTGAGAGACCACGCTGCTGCAGACCAGCAAACGCCCACGGAGACACACCTGTCTCTCTCTCTCTCTCTCTCTCTCCCCCTCTCTCTCTCTCTCTCTCTCTCTCTCTTTCTGTCTTTTTCTGCCTTGCTCGCCCAGCAGAGGCTCTGGTGAAGGCCGCTGCCAGGACCTGCTCCCTCTCTGCCAACGCTTCAGTGACAGGACAGTCAGAGTGAGTGAGCTACTTCCTAAGGTTTTCAGAGACAAACAAACAAACAAACAAACAAACAAACAAACAGAGCAGCAAGTGACCTGCAGACAAACATCAGTCCAGAAACATGTTTGGTGATTATTTGGTCCTGACCAAAAATTCAAATTGAAAGCTTTAATGGCAGAAATATGGTGCAGTATTGTCAAACCATTAAATTACAAATAATACTAATACCAATACTACTACCAAAAATAATAATAATAATAATAATTATAATAATAATAATAATAATAATTTTTCCAAATAAAAGGTGTAACACTAAAAATCAGCATAATAGTCCAGCCCCACCATAAATTTACGGTCACATATTGGATCAGCGTTCATGCTATTAATGATGGCAGTAATAATTCATATGAGCAGAAAGGTGATGGGGGGGCATTCAGTCTAAAGAAACATGCTGTTTCATTTATTTTGTGGTCCTTTTTTAACTAAAATTAAGAGTAAATGAATTTTTCCGTCAAATACTTACAGAGTATAAACTCAGTAGGCCTTATTATTCGATCTCTTTCAGGGGATGTGATGTCATATGGGTGTGACACCTGTGGACTCACTCTGACCCCTTGACCCCAGGACAGGTTACATGACTGACAGCTGTCAAAGCTGTGTTCCTGGTCTGTTTTTGAAATATGTAACCCTTTAACTCGGGCTCTGCCGTTTGTCATACTTCTGTAATTTTAGGTCAAACCGACATTTTTCCCTTTTCCAGCTCATGATGAGTGTGATGAAGTGTATACAGCTCCAGTAGCTGCCTGAGAGCCTCAGTCTCTCTCTGTGTTTTGATTGGGGCACAGCTGGGTGGTGAAAAATGATTATGTTTAATATGCCTACATCTCGTATGATCTGACAGCTGCACATCTGAATCAGGAACATCAGTTTGATTTAAAAGTGAAGAGGAGGCATCACATATAGATACACTATAGTCCTCCAGACACCATTAGATCAGGGGGATTCAAACAAAAACACAGCAGTCAAAAATGAGGCCCCTGCACGTGTTCATGCAGATACGATGCTGCGGCCTGGATGTCCTGTTGCTGTTCCTTCATCATCAGAGGGTCCAGTGAAGAGCAGAGGCATTAAAATGGATGCAGAGTCGTTGACAACATGGTGCTAGGCAGCACTGAACTGACCAATCACCACCAAACAGACCAATCAACCAATCAGAGTCTTTAAGTGACAAGAGCAGACAGACAGAGGATAGAGGAGGATCAGGGGGACTCAGTATGTCAAACCAGAAGGTTTCTGAACATCAGCGGGCGTGAACTAACTCTCAAATGTCATCAAATGTGAAGCTCTGAACCTGAAGGTCAGGTATCAGATAGATAGATCGATAGATAGATAGAAAGACAGATAGATAGAGAGATAGATAGATAGATAGATAGATAGATAGATAGATCGATAGATAGATAGAAAGATAGATAGAGAGATAGATAGATAGATAGATAGATCGATATATAGATAGATAGATAGATAGATAGATAGAGAGATAGATAGAGAGATAGATAGAGAGATAGATAGATAGATAGATAGATCGATATATAGATAGATAGATAGATAGATAGATAGAGAGATAGATAGAGAGATAGATAGATAGATAGATAGATCGATATATAGATAGATAGATAGATAGATAGATAGAGAGATAGATAGATGGATAGATAGATAGATAGATAGATCAATATATAGATAGATAGATAGATAGATAGATAGATAGATCAATATATAGATAGATAGATAGATAGATAGATAGATAGATAGATAGATAGATAGATAGAGAGATAGAGAGATAGATAAAGAGATAGATAGAGAGATAGCCTGCCCTGCGCTGCACCTGCCCTGCGCCGTGCCAACAGGGTGTGTCCAGGGTATTTTGCAAGTTTCGTGCACGGCGCAATCTGGCGCAGGCCGGCGCACCCACGCCTCCCAGTGGCGCAAATGGCAGAGAGGGAGGAGAGAAGGCGTGAGTGGGTTTAACACAGCCGAGTGTGATCTTCACCAATCAAATGAATGCCTCTCCTCACCTTTAAATGCGCCGCGGGCGAGGCGCAGTGACAATTTCACCTTGGTGGAGAAGATGGTCAGAGCCGCTGTCACTTTTGCAGCAACTGGGAGAGCGCAGGGGCCACCGGGCTGCGCATCAGAGGCCACGATGCGCGTCACCGTGTGGACCACCTCGCGGGACAGATGTAATCGGTTCCTGTGTCATAAATATGAGTACAAAATTAAGTGATAATTACATCTAAACACAGCAGCAGGCTAATCCATTCATCATTTTTGTGATCCACCTGCATTCCTGGTCTGTCATCGCCAAATAGCAGAACCTTAGGTGAAATATTCCCCCCCATATTTCCTCCTCATCCTCCTTGCAATAATGTACTCCATCTTTTTAGATCACGTTACGAATAAAGATTAAAACAGAGAAATATGGGCAATCACAGGTAAATCCTTAAGACACAGAGTGACTTACATTTATTCAGCGAGCATCTCTCTCTTTTTTCTTTTCTTTTGAATTTCATGAGATGAGAGAAGCCGGATACTCCGTATCTGATGATGTGGCTGTTTGTGGTTGGCTGAGAGATATGAACTCGTTAGTTATGACAAACGTCTCTGATCTGACATCAGATGTGACGGGACAATTAATATAGATACAAATGTATGTGCTGGTTCAGACGGTTACATTAAATAGTGGTTGCTGTGATTGTTTATTGCATTGAAATGTGCCTGACACTCTGGATACCTGCCTGTGAGGTTTTGGTGACGTGTGCGCACTGTGCGCCTGTCAGCCAAATTACCACTGCCCGGGGTGCGCCTCGTCTGCGCCAACCTGAAATAGACCAGGTTGGAGCTGGCAGGCTTTCAGAGCACATTCTGCGCAGTGTTTTAGCACGACATTGTCACTGCGCCAAGCTGAATCTGTCGACACCTCCCCCTGGTGCGCTGCAACACCCATCTCGGCTCGGCCGGTCTACCAAATGTGTCAAATTGGCTGCGCACGACGGTGCACCAGACGAAATTACCACTGCGCGGGGTGCGCCAGGCTGCGCCACCCTGAGTTGCGCCAGGAAATTAGAGCCCAATGAGTCTGGATCAGTCTATAGAGTCAGATGTCTTCTGTAGCACCCAGCTGTAGTGAGGTATGAGCCCGTCCCTGCTTCATTAAAAGTGTGGGTGCAGCTGGAGTCTGAGGAGCAGACTGACTGCTGAACAGTTCTACCCTCTTCAGTCTCGATCCAGGACTGAATCATGGTCTCTTTCATTTCTGAAGACTGATCCCTCCAGAGACATTGAAGACTTTAGATTCAGAAACAGACCTTGAAATATTAAAGCTACTCAAATATCGTTTCACTGACTGATGACTTCACTGCTCTGAGTTGAACACCTCAGACTGAAACCAATGACAAAAGCACCTTTGGATCAGAACCAGCTCTGATCAGGATCAGGAGTCAGTCTGGATCAAAATAGATCTGAATCCAGGGGTCAGGCTGAGAATAAGAGTCCGATCCAACTGAGGCAGAGGTTCAAATCTTCAGCTCAGGTTCCTGTTGTGAGGGTGTCTCTGTATTTTAAGAAGGAAACAGCTTCTTTAAATCATCCAGACTGTGCGGCGATCATTTTCTAGGTCTGATGGAGGCATCAGCGCTCATCTGCTTCAGTCTGGTCTTTTAAAACATCATTTTGGGACTGAAAGCCACAAAGACATGACTCCGTGTGCAGATTTCCCAGCAGACCATGCCCCCCCCCCCCCGATCAGCTCCTCATATCTGCGATCTTCTTATTGGGGCTGATCCCGGCTTTTATCACCTTCACAGAGAAACCACAGGGACCACTTCCCCTCCTTTCTGCCTGTTTACGGCACTGTGTTGGCGTGTTTCCGATGTGTGTGTATGTGCTTCTTTGTGCCGGTCACATTAGCATGTCATTACTACAGCGGCGGGTGTCATTACTGTGGCGGCGGGTGCCCTTGCACCGACAAACAAAGGCCACCAGCTGCACACACTCCTGCTCTTTATCCCCCTCTTCATCACACACTCGGCCGGCGTGCTGACATCCTGACTGCAGCCTGTAATTCAGAGAGTGAGCTGATATCAGGGAGGAGCTGTGAGGAGGATCATTCAGCTCCTCCATGGCTGATGATTGGAGGTTTGGATTGAAGAGGACTGAGCTGAAGATGTCTGTGGCTCCATGATCACTGGGTTTGTTCTGAGGATCAGGAGCTAATGTGGAGCTGCAAACACACACAGGAGAGACCTGTGATGGACATCAGGGGCACCCTTTACAAACTCTGAACCATCAAAGTGATCCAGTTTAGACCCAGACCTGTTCGGTCAGAGGGTTCATGGACTTGAGCTCATTCAGGTCTTTAATAGTCTCCCTGCTTTAGAGACCGGCCCAGTGGATGAAGACTGTCACATGGAGCAAAACCCTGATGTGGACTGGACTCCATTTCATGGACAGTCAGAGTTTTTAAAAAAAAATACTTTTTATTAATTTTAACATATAAACAACATTTAATATTAAAATATAAAAGGAAATCAATACATGGATGTAGAAACAGAAACAAAAAACAAGAACAAACAACAGAACGGAACTAGTGCCATGTCTCTTTTCCGATAACACTGAGCATCTGTATCTGTGTAAATATGTGTCTTCCCTCTCCCTATTGAGAACTGTCCAGCCTTATGCTGAAAAAAGGGGGTAAATAACTGCATATAATCAAAGATGAAAGGCAATATTAAAAGAAGATATGAAAAGATATACAAATGTAAGCACCCACCAATGTACCAGTGCAAGGGGAAAAAAATAAAAAATAATATAAAATATGATAATAATAATAATAATAAAAATAAATCAATCATTAATAATTATATTAAGTACACAGAATAAAAGTAATAATAATAGACACTGTCGTGGAAGTTTTTCCCTGTTTCTGGTGAAGAATGAATTAGAGAGTTCTTGCCGGCCGACATCGTTTTATTTTCTTTGCAAAGGAAAGGTCAGTCCACACACAAGTGGTTCGAATGAAGACAGACCCTGAGCACAGGGAGACTTGAACATTTAAACATTTGGAGTGCCCCCTAAGGTGGGCTTCACACCTCTCTGTCAGCTGAAACAGGAGTTCACAGGGTTTTGGATACAGGTGGGGGTCAGGTCTAGACAGGGAAAGACAAAAGACAAGATGGGTCTGGAGAGGGACACTGACTAGACATGGTAAAAACAATAGCAGACAAAAGACAGACGATTTACATGGAGATGTCATTGTTCTTTGATCAAGGATATCAGGATGGGTGGGGGTCCGTCTGAGCTGAAGGTGTCAGGAGGGGAATGCATATCTGAGGGACACCCCCCTAAGGTGCATTTCACAGGCTTCTGCTGAAGCAGTGGTGTCAGGGGTCTAGACATTGTTATTTCAAACACAAAAGGGACCTGGTCTCTCCTGGAGTCAGGAGAGACGTCACAATTTTACCATTACAATACACACACATACACACACACACACACACACAAATATACATATATATATATATATATATATATGTATATATATTTATATACGTATACATACATAGAGACTGCGCATGCAGCATGTCAGTGAGAAGTTGCCCTCAGCCTCGTTTAAACAGCTGAAAATATGGAGGATCACTCAGCTAATTCTGTGTAAAAGTTGTCTGGTGTCTTTCTGTAACATTATGACTGATCGTATCAAGCGACAAAAGGAGAAAAAAGAGGACGAAGACGGCAACATGAACGCTATTCTGGCAGAACTCAGGTCGCACCGCGAAGAGTGCAAGACGCTGAAATCACAAAGCGCTTCACTACGAGCACAAATTGGTGAGATACACTCACCCCCCGAAAGACTTCTGGATTGTTAAGTGGAACGTTACAGCAGGACAGCAGTGAGGATCTAAAAGCAGAGATGGAGTGCAAAGTAAGAGAAATCCAACAGAGTTTTGATTTAGATATTGGGCATCTCTCTCTGCTCGAATTGATGGGATGGAGACAAAGCTAGATGAAGCAAAGCACCCAGCCTTTAAATTTCAGTCTGAGGTCTCGATCATTATTGTGGGCCTTCCTTTTGAAGAAGGGGAAATCCCCCTTGAGAGAGCAAAATCCCTGTTCTCAGACGGGCTGCACTGTGACCCTATACCAGAGATTATTAACGCGGAGCGGATGAGACCACGCGGACGCGGTCCAGGTGTAATCAAGGTGGAATTCTGGAGTCAGCAGGATAAGGTGGCCGTGCTACATCGTAAGTTGTCTTTGAGAGATAACGAGAGACTTAGTCATGTATATATTCACTCTGCAAAGTCACATGCGGAGAGGCTTCTCAGCATGAACTTCAAAACTCTTCTCAACGAACTTCCTTCTAGAAAGGAATATTTCCTTTCTGGTAATGGGAGACTGCTGAGGCGTGACCAAACAGAATCAGCAAACAGGATCATCTCGAGGAACTGAAGGATACCAAGAGACAATAAGGAAACCTGATGGGTAACTGCCTAACCCATAAACCCAGACAATATCACACTCGTGCACTGGAACGTGAATGACTGGACGGTGTGGAACTGTGAGCTCAGAAAAAGGATATTACTGGACCATAATCCTGACGTGATTTCATTAAATGAGACACACTTAAAAGGAAATGAAATTATTGATTTTCAGGCTTATACCTGGTATGGACACAATAGACCAATGCATAGGAGAGCAGTTAAAGGATCTGGAGGAGTTGGTTTCTTAGTTAAGAATAAATTGTTTGATTCCGATGATGTTTTGGTTAAAGACAAATCGGTGGAAGGAGCATTCGCACTACAATTTAAAAATAAGATGTCTAGTTATTGTTTTGTTATTTTCACTTGTTACCTACCTCCAGAGGGATCAACGAGAACAATTGACTCTCAAACTTTTTTTGGTCATTTAACATTGCAGGTGTTTAGTTTGTCTGAGATGGATGCAGTTTACATATGTGAGGATTTAAATAGTCGTATTGGTAATCTCAAAGATTGTATAAAGGATGTAGATTGCATACCTGACAAACAGAATTTAGATAGCGTTATTAATAGGTATGGGGAAATCTTTGTTGATTTTTTGAGGGATTCAAAATGCTGTCTGGTTAATGGACGAATACCATTGGGTAATAATGGTAATAATAATTTTACCTCTGTCTCGGTTAAAGGTAAAGCTGTAGTGGATTATATTATCACCCCACACGAAAGCTTGGAAAACTGTGTTGCTCTGTTTTCTCTCCCAATGACCTTTTGGAGATGTTGGAAGCTGGATTAGATTTATTGGGAGATAGATGTAAATTGCCTGACCATTCTTTACTGATGCTTAAAATCCAAGTAAAGCCTATCTTTATAAAAGAAGATTCACATTTATTGTATAGGCAAGCAAGAAAAGTTAGAGCACTGAGGCGACTTCCCGATTCCTTTTTTTGCCTAGCCAATGTGATAATGCATTACTGGACCCTACTGAGCAGTTGGTTTGTTCAATAAATTATCAACAGGATATGAATAACTGGTATGAAAGATTGTGTAGCAGGATTCACACAGAACTAAGTAAGTGTATGAAAGGGAAAAGGAATAGTAATAAAGAATTTAGAAAACCCTCAAAATCATACTGGAATAAAGAACTGCAGTCACTGTGGGACAATCTGATAATAGCAGAGATAATTTTTCTTAGAAATGAGGATATCCATATGAAGGAGAGTTTGAGGAATAACTACAGAAATGCACAAACCATATTTGATAGGAGGCTGCGCTCTTTAAAACCAAAAATATAACAGAGGTTTTTCGTTACATATTGAACAATTACAAACTCACAATCCTCAACAGTTTTGGAGTGAAATTAATAGACTGGGTCCTAGAAAGTCAAGGGGAATTCCCATACAAGTAAAACTTCCGAATGGGCAATGTATGTGTGATTTGGAAACTGTGTTGAATACATGGGAAAATGATTTTTCAAATTTATTTTCTGGATGCATTAATTCATTTGATGATGTATTTTGGAATGAAATTATTTCTTTAAAAGACTCAATGGAACTTGAAATGTCATCTGATATACGTAATAGCAATTTGTTTTTGAATGCTAAGTTTTCAGCAGATGAGGTAATAAGTGTAATAGAAAAATGTAAACTGAAGAAGGCTTCTGGATTTGATGAAATCTCCTATGAAGTACTAAAGTCACCAAGGCTGTAAAGTATATTGCACAAATTATTTCAGTTCTGTTTTGATAATGGTACTATTCCAACACAGTGGCATAAAACCATTATAAAACCCATCCCAAAACCCTTAAAAAATGACCCCAAGATTCCACTTAACTACAGGGGTATTAGCCTTATTAGCTGTGTGTATAAATTATATTCATCTTCATCTATATATCATCTTCAAACTGTAGGCTGGTTGACCATCTAGAGAGAACGGGTGTATTAGTGGATGAGCAAAATGGTTTTAGAAAAGGAAGGGCCTGTATTGATCATGTCTGCGTAGTCACTTCTATTATTCGAGCTAGAATTAAAGACAGCAGATCAACTTTTGTTGGTTTCATTGATTTCAAGAAGGGTTTTGATTGGATAGACAGGGATCTTTTGTAATATAAGTTGTGAAATGTTGGTGTAAATGGGCGGCACGGTGGCACAGCAGGTAGTGCACGTGCCTCACAGCAAGAAGGTCGCTGGTTTGATTCCCGGGTCAGGCAGGGCCTTTCTGTGTGAAGTTTGCATATTCTTCCTGTGCATGCGTAGGTTCTCTCCGGGCACTCTGGCTTCCTCCCACAGACCAAAAACATGCTCATTAGGTTAATTGGTCTCTCTCTCTCTCTCTCTCTCTCTATATATATATATATATATATATATATATACATACATATAAATATATATATATATATGTATATATATACATATCCTGTGTATGGTTTAGTCTTAAAATGATACTGGTTGTGTGGTCTGCTCCTGCCTCATCAGAAGTGAGCTGGACACGAAATGCTGAATGGATTGGTTCTACTCTGCTTTTCAGTCATTCCCAGATCATTCCCAGACCACGGGTAAGTGAATTGAAAGCAAACTCAAGGGAATATAGACATTTTTTGGAAATATAATAATCCAGTTGGGCAAAAAGAACATCTTAAATCATCTTGCATTTCAACGTAAAAGTCCATTTGTCATGCTAACACGTACCTGAAACTTTCCCTCCAAAATAACAAAACATCTACGTAATACTTTACATAGTCCTCAGCTGTCATCTTACCACTCCAAATGTAAAATTGACATATGCAAATATGCAAGAATGCAATAAAAATCAAACAAGTACTTGGATATGTGATTTTATTGATGTTTACCATGAAATGTCACGATCTCCGCTGTCTGTCCCATAGAAGAACACGACAGCACGGCGTGTGTTTGGAACTATTCAGGCTTACATGAACCACGTGACCTCTCCGCGGCCAGATCATGAGTGTCGCAACTCTTCCTATCTCTAGGGCACTGGCCTTATCCATATGTTACAGTGGAGGAGCATAGAAGCATGAAAAGTCTTTTCAAAGGGACTTATTGCCCACCTGCATACTTTATCCCTCTGTTGTCTGGCACTATTAACATCCAAATGTATTTGAACAATGGAACACTCTTTCACATCTCTGAGTGGTAACATTAAAAAATTTCCACTCAGATTGGACGTGCAGACTCTTTTATGCCCACTATTCTGAGTTTATTTCTTTTTCCAAACTGTCACACTGTGCCTGTGTTGTTTTTAATTCCTGTGCCAGTCTGTGCACCTCTCTCTCCAGTGTTGTCATGTCCAAAGCGTTGTTAGCAGGTAGCTCAAGTTTGTGATTTTCCCGCTGTTTTTCTTTGTTACTGCCATTAACGAGGTATTAGCAGGACGAAACTCTTCTCTCTACTCTTAGCTTTGATTTTCTTCTCTGGCATCTGGTTGGCTTTTTGTTCAGTAAAACGTGTCTTAAAGTGAATACTCAGCTTCACATAAGCACAAATTAACAAGTCTTCAGCAAGAAGCGTTGTTGTTGCAGTTTGAATATATTTTTAAAGTTTTTATGGGGAACGTTCGGACAACACGTCAGCTGCAGATCGCACCCCCTATGGGCCTCAATGAAAGGCTCTTGAAGCTCCGAGTATTATCTTGAAGACTCCACCAACAGGACCTCAAACTCTTGGGCTCCACAGTCACATTCAGATCTCAGAGGTGACCCTGGTTGCCCCTCAGGTTCCCGTCAGCACCCTGAGGAGCAGCAGACACTT
The DNA here is from genome assembly GCA_037902135.1 of Cetoscarus ocellatus. Classification (NCBI taxonomy): domain Eukaryota; kingdom Metazoa; phylum Chordata; class Actinopteri; order Labriformes; family Labridae; genus Cetoscarus; species Cetoscarus ocellatus. Next base: position 21,821 of record JBAMNC010001540.1, on the reverse strand, counting down.
TAGGCTCAGCGTCAGAGGATGTTTCAGAGTAATAAGTGCTGCGCTCTCGTGTCAGAGGATGGTATGAAGTAATATGTGCGGCATTCCTCTGAGTGACGACCTGATCTTCATTCAGTCAGCCAGCGTTCAGCTCCACTAAGCTCCTTTGTTCAAGCCTGACAGTCCACCACTGGACCGGCTTACAGAAATCCTCCTCCACGTCTTAACCAGTCTGACCAGTCTCATCTCCATGTATGAATATGTCAGCCATAAATCCTGGGACAGGGGAGCCTTTATAATCCACTCCTTAATCCCTAATCCCTAATGTGTCCAATCCCATCACCTGGCTGACCTGCCATGTTCATACTCGGGGATGAGATCAGACGAAAAGTTAGACGTCCTCCAGGAAGTCACTTTCTCCCTTTCTTCTCCTGTGGGTGTCCTCTGCAGCTCTGAGTGAAACTCAGTCTAACGCAGCGTTAAGATGGGGAGAACAGAATTGACTGTGTGTCTGAAATATTCACATTATAGGAGATTTTTGGGAGAAAGAGGACGAGAACAACATGGGGATCTTTCCCTCTCAGCTTCACTCTTATCTTCACTCTCAGCTTCACTCTCCTTCAGCCTCCTCCTCCAGTCTCATCCTTCAGCCTCCTTCTCCATCAGCCTCCTCTTTCTTCAGCCTCCTTCTCTTTTTCTCTTTCAGCCTCCTCCTTCAGCCTCGTCCTCCTTCAGCTCTGTCCCTCATGTGGCTCGTTGGCACCTGGACACCTCCGAGCAGAACATCTCCAGAAGTCCAGACTGAGAGGGGGTGGACCTGCTGATGCTCCTGGAGCACGATTGGATGGATCACACCCCTCCTCCAGCCCTGAAGGCCTTCACGGGGTCTTTCCTGTGTCTTCTATTCAGTGATGAAGCTGGAGGTATCTTCAGAGATGATGGTGGCGCTCACATTAGTAAACATCTCTCCACAGTCTGCTGCTGTCGCTGTAATTGGATTTTAATTCTGCCTCTGATCCTGTTTCCTAATGAACAGCAGCGGCTGCCCCCCCACACCTTTGATCCAGGCCATATGGACCTGGGGTGGGGGGGTGCACCTAAATATGCTCCAATGACAGTGTGTGTGTGTGTGTGTGTTCTGGCAATTGCCACTTCATGGGGACATTGAGATGTTTACACAGTCACGGCTAGGGGACCTCTGATGGTGTGGGGACAAAAATCCAGGTCCCCTAAAAGAAAACCCTTTTAAATGAATGCAGGAGTCATTCTGAAGGTGTCCAAGTGATTTTTAGCTTTGGCCCAAAAAACACGTTTTTTGTTAGTGTGTGTGTGTGAAGTGAGCATTGTCTATCCCCCTTTAGTTTGAAGCTGGTACTGCACCTACTTCTCTCGTCACACACTTCTTCCATTTAAGGTAAACCCCGCCCATTTCCTGGTCCCCACAAAGCATGGTTATCAAAGCAACGAAATCTACAGTGTTTCAGAAAGCAGCTGTCAAGGTAGTTTATTTAAAGAGCATGACAGCAAGGACACAGAAGAGGAACTTATTCTAGAAGAAGGTAAGCATCAAATTGTTTTATTTAATACAATTATCACAGGTTTGATATACAATTGCAAGTATACAGAATCATCACTGATCAAGTAAGCTCTAACCAACTTTAATGCAAGTTATTTTATACTAGCTCTAAATAGATTTGGGGCTAATTGTAGAAGCAGCTTAACTTAATTTAGACTTGTGCCATCATTATTTAAAAGAAACTAATGATGGTAGTTTTGCCAATGATTTATGATCTTTTAAAGTAGTTTGTGATGACTGCATTTTTTTTTTTTAACTTAAGGGATACTGCTCGGATTGCTTCAGTAATCTAGAGTGGTAGTTGTATAATTTATCTTTTTAGTCATGGTCTTGCTATTACATTCTTTAATGTGGTTTGGTTAAATGCCAGTCTTTTTTATCATTTCTGTATTAACTGTTATTTATTTTCCCAGTCAACTCACAATCTAAGTCAGTGTAGGATGTAATCGCTGACAAGAATTTAACTTACAAAATTAATATCTCATAACAATGAAAGGTTTTTGAAAATAATTTCATAGAAATTTTGCAATCTGGGCACAATCTGAACAACCAAAGTTTGCAGTGTGAAGAAATTTTAAATATGTAAATTGAAAGAAATAGTGACTATTGTTGCTCAGTGATAGATATGGGTAGATATGTATGGCCTCAGGTGTTTAGCAATAAATATCAAGGTCACAACAATCCACTTATTAACTTCTCAATGTTTGACATTTTTTAAGTTAGTAGCAATAATAGAGTTCATGGAGTTGGGGGTTCTTGAATTATTTTTTTGTCTTCTATGTGTAAAGGCACTGTTTCCAAAATATTTCATTGGAACAAAAATGCTTAATTGTAACACCTGTTATTAAATTTTTTTAGAAATGTTTCAGAGCCTTTTTAATTTTCCTTTGCAGTTTGTGATGTCACCAAGGGTCAGTCCTCTAAAGGACGCTCTTCACCATGTCAGTTCAAAGACTGACAAAACCAATAAACTAGACATCAGGTTCATCAATGCTGTAAAAGGTAAGATAACTTGGCTTCACAAATGGAATTTATTAACCTTTCAATACACAATATGATTACATTGTTGAGAATTTCAGATTAATTTAAATGAGAAAAACTGCAGCTTAATAGTGTCAATAAAAACAAGCAATGAAAGTGGAAGATAATTTAATGCCATTACTCATGACAGCCAACAACAGAAATAATCTCCCTCAAATCCAAGTCTAACAATTACAAGGCAACAAGACAACTCAGTAAGAAGTATGCATTTAAATAATAATGAATGATAATGACTGCATAATTGTCACTCATTACTGAATATATTTTTCTCTCATCTTAGGAGTAGTAATGTATGTCTTGTGTGACCTGTCTGGATGAAAATGTCTGTTATCTGTTTTTGTCTTTCAGGGCGCGGTGTGTTTGCCCTAGCTTCATTCTCCAAAGGAGACTTTGTACTGGAATACAGAGGAGACCTCATAGATGATGCAGAATCCCTGAGACGACGGAGGATTTACCACGAAAAATGTGCAACATTCATGTACTCTTTCAGGTGGAGAGGGAAAACATGGTGGTAAGGTTTGATTTTTGAACTGGACTTCTTAAGAGTTCATTGCTTAATCAGTCTAATATGAATGGTCAACAGAGATATTCTTTCTCAAACAAAAGTAGCTAAGCTCAATTAGCAGTTAAAATACAAAAGAGTGTCTTTCTGATGCTCTTTGATAAAGCTTTCATAAAAAGTTTAATACCAAGAGCTAATTAAACCACCCTGTGAAATGATAGGACTAGTCCTAGAACTGTCAGTGGAAATTTGCTTATGTACTCACTCAAAAACACTAGTATCCATAAATTTAACCATAAGGCTTGTACTTTTGAACGGTATGCAGTCTGAATGATTTGGACTTACAGATGCTAATTAAATTTTGCAACAGTTAAAATAAAACCTAATGTCATTTTTTTCCCTTTTTCCATATTCTTCAAGTATTGATGCTTCAAGGGATGATGGCTCATTTGGGCGTCTAGTCAACGATGACCACAGGCGCCCAAATTGCAGAATGAAAAGAATAGACTCCGATGGGAAACCACACCTTTGCCTGTTTGCCTTGCATGACATACAACAAGGAGATGAAATAACATATGACTACGGAGGTGATTATTGTCCATGGAGATTGCAGGTATGTGAAAAAAACTACAGCTTGGAAGTTTGGAACATGTGCAAAGTAATCATACTGATAGCTGTATAAGGACATTGTGCTGAAAGGTGCAACATTTTGATAAGTACAGTGTGATGGTTTAGTGAAAGAAATTTTGAATTCATTCAAAAATCATTTTTTGCATGACAATTTCTTTTTATATATTGAAGTTAGTGAATGGAAAATTTTACAGACGCCAACAACAGCAGCTGGTGTCACTGCAGAACAAGTTTCCTTGCCTGCTCTCCAGGATGAGGCTCAGGTGGACAAAACGTTGGGCCCAGAGAACCCCGACCAACAGGTACAATAATGTTTGACATGTTAGAAAATAAGAAAAAAACAAATGATTTATCTCTAATATTGGATTGATGTGTGTCCCCACAAAACACCCAGCGACAACGTTTGAACAAAATCTGTGTGAGTAAAGTATTTAAGAGATCTCCAGAGAAATTCAGTATATTGTTAAAGTTGGTAAGATTGTGTTGTAATGTTGTGGCCTAATTCTTGCCTTGGAAGAAAACTTTATTAAATAATTTATCTTCAATATGGGATAGAAATGATGTCCTCACAAAACACTCAACGACAGTGTTTGAGCAAAATCTGTGTGTAAAGTACATATGAGCTCTGTAGAGAAGTTGAGTGTACTGTTTAAGGTGGTATAAATCTGGTGTAATATTGTGGACTGATTTTGCCTTTAAAAAAAAAACTTCATTAACTAATAATTTATCCCTACTATGGGATTTATACGATGTCCCCACAAAACACCCAACGACAGTACTTGAGCAAAATCTGTGTGTAAAGTATTTAGGAGCTCTCCAGAGAAGTTGAGGGTATTGTTTAAGTTGGGAGGATTTCTGATGTAATATTGTGGATCAATCGTTGTCTTTACAGGAACCTTGTTTAACATATAATCTATCTCTAATGTCTGATTCATACGATGTCCCCACAAAACACTTTTTTCTGTGTTTGAGTTCAAATTGTGTGAGAGTCACTGAAGAATAACAAGGGTTAAGGCTCAGGTCCCCAGGAAGAGGAACAGCATGATGTGTTTAATGTCCCCACTATGCAGGTTTTCTCAGACTGTGCAGAGTCATATATACTTTATTTTTTGACACATATATGTTTTGTTAAATCTCAGCAGATGCTGACAACAGCAGCTGGTGTCACTGCAGAACAAGTTTCCTCACCTGCTCTCCAGGATGAGATGCACATAGGCAAAGCTTTGGACCCAGAGAACCCTGACCAACAGGTACAATTGTGTTTGACGTGTTAGCTTCAATTTTAAGAAATGTGTTCATCAGTTTCCAGGCAACTTAAAATTTTCTGAGAAATTAATTTGAGTTCGTGGAGTTTGTGTAGGATGTCTACAGAGCCCCTCAATTCATCTGGTACAAATATTTGAGTAAAAACAGCATGGAAAGACCTTAGACAATTTCTCACAGTGTGTTAAGTATAGATTACTACTAATTTGAAAGTAAATCTGTCTGAAAGTGGGAAATGATCATCAAGTTCACAAAAATCACCCAATGACCCTATAAGAAAAACTGTGTGTAAATGATTAAAATCCTAAAATATGTACTGGGGTGGAACATTGGTGCGTCAGGAATTCTACACGTCTCATGGCAAGAAGTTTGCTGGTTGATCCCTGTGTTGGTCAGGGCGTTTTTGTGTGGAGTTTGTAATTTATCCCAATGCATGCAAAACACCCAACAAAAGTGTTGGAACAAAATCTTTGTTTAAAGTACGTAAGAGCTCTGCAGAAAACTTTAGTATAATGTTCAAGGTAGTATGACTCTGGTGTAATTTTTTGGTCTGATTTTTGGCCATGAAGATAAAATTTTTGACTAATAATTTATCTCTAATATTGGATTGATACAATGTCCCCACAAAACACCCAGCGAGAGTCTTTGAACAAAATCTGTGTGTAAAGTATTTAAGAGATCTCCAGAGAAGTTCAGTGTATTCTTTATGGTGGTACGATTCTTTTGTAATGTTGTGGCCTAATTTTTGCCTTTAAAGAAAACTTTATTATATAATAACTTATCTTCAATATGAGATAGGGACGATGTCCCCACAAAACACCTAACGACAGTCTTAGAGCAAAATCTGTGTATAAAGTACGTATGAGCTCTGCAGAGAAGTTGAGTGTACTGTTTAAGGTGGTAAAAAATCTGGTGTAATATTGTGGACTGATTTTTGCCTTTAAAAAATCTTTATTAACTAATAATTTATCCATAATATGGGATTGATATGACGTCCCCACAAAACACCCAATGACAGTACTTGAGCAAAATCTGTGTGTAAAGTATTTAGGAGCTCTCCAGACAAGTGGAGGGTATTGTTTAAGGTGGGAAGTTTTCTGATGTAATATTGTGGATCAATCGTTGTCCTTTACAGGAACCTTGTTTAACATATAATCTATCTCTAATGTCTGATTCATACGATGTCCCCACAAAACACTTTTTTCTGTGTTTGATTTCAAATTGTGTGAGAGTCACTGAAGAATAAGAAAGGCTCAGGTCCCCAGGAAGAGGAACAGCATGATGTGTTTAATGTCCCCACTATGCAGGTTTTCTCAGACTGTGCAGAGTCATATATACTTTATGTTTTGACACATATATGTTTTGTTAAATCTCAGCAGATGCTGACAACAGCAGCTGGTGTCACTGCAGAACAAGTTTCCTCACCTGCTCTCCAGGATGAGATGCACATAGGCAAAGCTTTGGACCCAGAGAACCCTGACCAACAGGTACAATTGTGTTTGACGTGTTAGCTTCAATTTTAAGAAATGTGTTCATCAGTTTCCAGGCAACTTAAAATTTTCTGAGAAATTAATTTGAGTTCGTGGAGTTTGTGTAGGATGTCTACAGAGCCCCTCAATTCATCTGGTACAAATATTTGAGTAAAAACAGCATGGAAACACCTTAGACAATTTCTCACAGTGTGTTAAGTATAGATTACTACTAATTTGTAAGTAAATCTGTCTGAAAGTGGGAAATGATCATCAAGTTCACAAAAATCACCCACTGACCCTATAAGAAAAACTATGTGTAAATGATTAAAATCCTAAAATATGTACTGGGGTGGAACATTGGTGCGTCAGGAATTCTACACGCCTCATGGCAAGAAGTTTGCTGGTTGATCCCTGTGTTGGTCAGGGCGTTTCTGTGTGGAGTTTGTAATTTATCCCAATGCATGCAAAACACCCAACAAAAGTGTTGGAACAAAATCTGTGTTTAAAGTACGTAAGAGCTCTGCAGAAAACTTTAGTATAATGTTCAAGGTAGTATGACTCTGGTGTAATTTTAGGTCTGATTTTTGGCTATGAAGATAAAAAATTTTGACTAATAATTTATCTCTAATATTGGATTGATACAATGTCCCCACAAAACACCCAGCGAGAGTCTTTGAACAAAATCTGTGTGTAAAGTATTTAAGAGATCTCCAGAGAAGTTCAGTGTATTCTTTGTGGTGGTACGATTCTTTTGTAATGTTGTGACCTAATTTTTGCCTTTAAAGAAAACTTTATAAAATAATAATTTATCTTCAATATGGGATAGAAATGATGTCCCCACAAAACACCCAATGAAAGTAGTTGAGCAAAATCTGTGTGTAAAGTACGTATGAGCTCTGCAGAGAAGTTGAGTGTACTGTTTAAGGTGGTATAAATCTGGTGTAATATTGTGGACTGATTTTTGCCTTTAAAAAATCTTTATTAACTAATAATTTATCCATAATATGGGATTGATATGACGTCCCCACAAAACACCCAACGACAGTACTTGAGCAAAATCTGTGTGTAAAGTATTTAGGAGCTCTCCAGACAAGTGGAGGGTATTGTTTAAGGTGGGAAGTTTTCTGATGTAATATTGTGGATCAATCGTTGTCTTTACAGGAACCTTGTTTAACATATAATCTATCTCTAATGTCTGATTCATACGATGTCCCCACAAAACACTTTTTTCTGTGTTTGAGTTCAAATTGTGTGAGAGTCACTGAAGAATAACAAGGGTTAAGGCTCAGGTCCCCAGGAAGAGGAACAGCATGATGTGTTTAATGTCCCCACTATGCAGGTTTTCTCAGACTGTGCAGAGTCATATATACTTTATGTTTTGACACATATATGTTTTGTTAAATCTCAGCAGATGCTGACAACAGCAGCTGGTGTCACTGCAGAACAAGTTTCCTCACCTGCTCTCCAGGATGAGATGCACATAGGCAAAGCTTTGGACCCAGAGAACCCTGACCAACAGGTACAATTGTGTTTGACGTGTTAGCTTCAATTTTAAGAAATGTGTTCATCAGTTTCCAGGCAACTTAAAATTTTCTGAGAAATTAATTTGAGTTCGTGGAGTTTGTGTAGGATGTCTACAGAGCCCCTCAATTCATCTGGTACAAATATTTGAGTAAAAACAGCATGGAAACACCTTAGACAATTTCTCACAGTGTGTTAAGTATAGATTACTACTAATTTGTAAGTAAATCTGTCTGAAAGTGGGAAATGATCATCAAGTTCACAAAAATCACCCACTGACCCTATAAGAAAAACTGTGTGTAAATGATTAAAATCCTAAAATATGTACTGGGGTGGAACATTGGTGCGTCAGGAATTCTACACGCCTCATGGCAAGAAGTTTGCTGGTTGATCCCTGTGTTGGTCAGGGCGTTTCTGTGTGGAGTTTGTAATTTATCCCAATGCATGCAAAACACCCAACAAAAGTGTTGGAACAAAATCTGTGTTTAAAGTATTTAAGAGCTGTACAGGGAAGTTGAGTGTATTGTTTAAGATGGTATGATTCTGTTGTAAGTTGTGGACTGTTTTTTTTTCCTTTAAAGAAAACTTTATTAACAATAAATCACCTTTAATATATGATGACATGACGTCCCCACAAAACACCCAACGACAGTGTTTGAGTAAAAATTGTGCTAAAAGTATGTAGGAGCTCTGCAGAGAATTTGAGTGTATCGTTTAAGGTAGTATGAATCTGGTGTAATATTGTGGACTGATTTTTGCCTTTATCTTTAATATAAGATTGACACGACGTCCTCACAAAACATCCAACAACAGCATTTGAGCAAAATCTGTGTGTAAAGTTTTTAGGAGCTCTGCAGAGAAGTTGAGTGTATTGTTTAAGGTGGTATGAATCTAGTATAATATTGTGGACTGATTTTTGCTTATGAAGAAAACCAATAATTCACCTTTAATATAGCATTGATGTGACGTCCCCACAAAACACCCAGCGACAGTGTTTGAGCAAAGTCTGATTGTAAAGTATTTAAGAGCTCTCCAGAGAATTTCAGTGTATTCTTTACTTCAGAGAGAAGTACATTGTATTGATTAAGATAGTATGATTATGGTGTTGTATTGTGGACTGATTTTTGTCTTTAAAAGAGGCTTTATTAACTAATAATTTATCTCCAATTTGGGGTTGATATGATGTCCCCATAAAGACACTCAGCGTCAGCGTTTGAGTAAAATCTGTGTAATTAATTAGTTAACTTATAATTTATCCCTTATTGTTAAATCTCAGCAGATGCCTACAACAGCAGCTGGAGTCACTGCCGAACAAGTTTCCCTGCCTGCTTTCCAGGTTGAGACTCAAATGAACAAAGCTTCGGACCCAGAGAACCCTGACCAACAGGTACAATTGTGTTTGACATGTTAGCTTTATTGTTTTGAAATGTGTTTATCAGTTTCCAGACATCTTAAAATATTCAAACTCAGAACTCAATTGAGTGTAAATGCTGGATTTTCATGTGATTTGATGTCAAAGGTACTTTAGCTCCAAGTGCAATTTCACAAAGATAAGCAATATTAAGATATTAATAGCAAGATATTAAGATTTTTTGATATTGTGAAGATGTTCTTTTTTAATGGGGACCTGAGCCTCTCTTTCTTTAGTTTTGCTTCACATAACTTGAACTCAAACACTACAGAAGATATTTTGTTGGGACACTGATTCAATCCCATATCAGAGACATATTCCTTTAAAATAAAGATTTATTTCCAGTTAGAAATATATCAAAATTTGACACCAGAAACAGTGCACCTTAAACAATACACAGAACTCCCTGCAGTGCTCTCAAATACTTAACACACAGTTTTTACATGATCACTGTTCTTGGGTTAGTTATGCAAACGTTGTGACTATGATCAATCAGAGACATTTTGAAATGAACATAAGGACTCTTGGAAGCTTTTATAAGCTAAGCATCATACTCATTATATTTAACTAATTTGCAAAGACTATTACTGATTTACACAGTTTTTTTATTGACACTTTTGTTGAGTGATTTTTGGGTACTGGATATTTATCAACCATTTACAGTGGATTATACTTTTATACAAAATTTATTTAAAACTTTTCCTGCTGTTTTTACTCAATTATCTGTGTTTTCATATCCTTGCCATGCTGGTTTCCATAGTTTAAGCAAAGAAATGTGGAGAACTACAAATGCTCAATTTGAAGCAGTAATAATACCAAAAGTTTTGGAGAGAAGAAAGGCTAAATATTGAAAGTGCTGCAGGAAAGTCCAATGTAATGTGCAACGTGGTTGGATTTTGTTGAAATAAATGGTAACAATTTCTGACCTAGAAGCAATGTTTATTTACTATTAGTTAACCCCTGAGAATGGGTTGGACAGATGGATGTAATAACATCAAAATATTAATTTTGAAAATGTAAAGCCTTATAATTTTTTGGGCTGTAATTTCATCAAACTAAACAGTTGTACATTCTTATCTTTTTACCCTATAATGATTTTTTTGTATTTTATCTTATGATGCATATATAATGTTGATGTAAATATTTTGTATGACATCTTCCTCTGTGATAGCATTTAACATTATTCTTTAATTGTTCTGTCTTTACATTTTAAAAATGTCTTTTCAGTTATTTCTTTTAAATTGATTGTTCTTTGACTGAATTGTTGAAAAAAAGTATGCCTCTAAAAATTAGAGTTTTCATATTTACTTCAGTTAAGTTTAAGTCCCAGTTGAATGTCGAATGTCACAGTACAATAACTACTTGCAATTTTGTTTTTCTTTTTTAGACTGGATGTGATTGCCAAGACGAAGAAGAGACTACTGCACCAAGGTTGAAGCGCACCAAAAGTATCATTGTAAGTTCAGAGGAAGAACAGTGGCTCTGTCATCATGGTATAAAATTTTATGCAATACACTCAGATTGATTTGTTTACAATTTTTTTTTTTTTTGTTCCCCGGATTCTCAGATGAAAGACACTCATTTTGAATACTTGGATGAGCTATTTTATCCTACATCAGAGAGTGATGTGTCAGCGAGTGGCGATGAGTATGTTCCAGATACAACCTCTGAAAGTGAAGACAGCGATGTTAGCCTCACACGAAGGACAACACAGCCTCTTCCTCCCCATGATCCCCCGGAATCAATGAGTCCTCCTCTTTGTGACAGCACAACACTTGACCATGTGGCCTTTGAGAGAAGCAGCATCACTTCTGATGTCACTGAAACAGAGGAACCCTGCCCAAGTAAGGACACAGTGGACACTGTGGTTGTTAATGCTTCCCAAAAGAAAAGTGGTAGTAGAGTCTATGACAAGAGACATTATTGCTTGTATTGCAGTAAGCCTTATGCAAAAATGGCAAGGCATCTAGAGAGTGCACACAAAGACAAATTAGATGTGGGCAAAGCTCTAAGTTTCCCAAAGAATTCCAGCGAGAGAAGATGCATCTTGATTACATTCGCAATAAAGGCAATTATGCTCATAATGCTGCTGTTATGGAATCCGGAAAGGGACAACTGGTACCATTCAAACGGCCATCTGAAGAGGACACAGGGAATAATTTCATGCACTGTGCATACTGCCAAGCACTTTTCAGACGGAAGGCCCTATGGCGTCACATGCGAGCATGCCGCCTGAAGCCTACATCAGCCATCCCAAAACCAGGAAAAAACCGTGGTACAGTCATTGTGCACATACACTGGGCCTGTGCCTTCACACATATCTAAACAGCTGTGGGAAGTAGTCAGTGCCATGATTCCTGATCCAATCACAGAGATCATCAAAAATGACCATATTATTACTGATGTTGGACAGCATCTGTTAAACAAAGGTGGGGTGTCAGCCAAGAATCAACAGTGCGTCCGAGAGAAGATGAGAGAACTGGGAAGGCTGATTTATAATGCCAGGAAGGTTACCACCTTAAAAAGACTGGAGGACTTCATAAATCCAAAGAATTATTTGGAGACAGTCAAAGCAGTAAAGATCACTTGTGGCTTTGACAGTGACACTAACAAGTTCTTGATTCCGTCACTGGCAAATAAACTTGGGAATGCCTTGGTCAGAGTCAGCAAACTCCTAAAAGCTCAGGGTTTGATACTGAGCAATGAAGAACTGGTAAGGAATGCCACTCAGTTTCAAGAAGTCCACAGTGAAAAGTGGAATGAGTTGATATCTGCAACAGCCCTCAGGAACCTGTCTGAGGCAAAGTGGAATGTGCCAGCTCTTATGCCCTTCACTGAAGATGTCCAAAAAATGCACCAGTTTCTAAGTCAATTGCAAGATGAGAGCAGCAGTGCACTATCTGGGGATCTTTCTGCAAAGACCTGGGCAGATCTTACCAAGGTATGCTTAGCACAGATCATTCTCTTTAACCGGCGCAGGGAAGGGGAGGTGGCAAGCATGCCTTTATCTGCATTCTTGTCAAGAGACACAACTGACCCACATGAGGATGTGGACTGGGCACTGTCCGAGGTGGAGAAAAATCTGTGCAGGCATTTTTCAAGGATTGTCATTCGGGGAAAACGAGGCAGGCCTGTCCCTGTTCTCTTGACTCCAAAAATGCTGAGTGCCCTAGAGCTCCTTGTGAAGCACAGAGAGGCTTGTGGAGTTCTGAAAGACAACATTTACATGTTTGCACGACCTGCAGCGCTCTCACATTTCCGTGGTTCAGACTGCATTCGAGAGTTTGCTAAGGCATCTGGAGCTAAGTGTCCAAAGTCACTGACATCCACCAAACTACGAAAACATGCTGCCACCCTTTCAACAGTGCTTAATATGACTGACACAGAGATGGACCAGCTGGCCAACTTTCTTGGTCATGATATTAGAATCCATCGTGAGTTCTATCGACTGCCTGAGAAGACTCTGCAGTTGGCTAAGATCAGCAAAGTTCTAATGGCACTGGAGCAAGGAAGATTAGCTGAGTTCCATGGGAAGAACTTGGATGAAATCACCATTGGTCCCACATGGTATGCTGTTGTTTTAATAGTTAAAAATGTCTATCCCTTTTATTAAAAAAATATATATACTAATAAACTTAATGTGGTGCTTCTCCAACAGATAGCATTCTGGAAACTGATGAGGAAGATGTGACCAAGAGAGGAAGGAAACCATTCACTTGCTGAAAATGGTATGCACCTCATCTCTGGTCAAGAATGTTCTTGTCAAAAGTGAAAGATAACAAATTACATGAGGCGCAGGGAGAGGTGAAAAGCCCAAAGGGCTTTTCTGAAGCCTCAGCTTAAATATATATATTTAAGTTACACAATATTATATGCACATATAACATGCAAAAAAAGAAAAACAAACAAACAACAAAATAAGTTGCTCAGAAGTTATGACAAGTTATAAAAAACTACATACAACAATTATAAATAAGAACAAAAAAATGAAAAGATCAAACGAAAATGTGAATGGTGTACTATGATCGTGTGTTAGTTCTATAGGGGAATGTATTGCCAATGACTCCAGAGATAATAGCAATAAACAAAAACAAAAAATAATTAAAATAAATGTACGCATAACTTACATGAAAGAGAGAAACTATTTCAAAGCAGTCATGAAATGATCCTTTAAACATCTTTTATAACAATTTGTTGTGGAACATTTCTTTAGCAGGTCAGAAAAGCTTTTCCATAATTTGCTACCTTTATATCTGAATGAAAATTGACCTCTGCGAGTAAGAATTTTTGGAGGATGAAGATCGGAAGAATGACGGCTAGAATAAGATTAAACCTGTGAGTTTTCTTTGAAAAACATTTTGAACTGTTAAGGAATATTCCCCACACATGAAAGTATCTTGTAAATAAATACACATATTTAAAAATATTAATGTCATAAATGGTAAAAATTTTGAGTCTCTTCATTAGAGGAACTGATGATGTACGTGACTTTGACCGGGTTGCAATCCTAACAAAACGTTTCTGGAGGACCAAATTTTTGTGAAGAGTACTAACCCTCCTTATTATACCAATAGATTTGTTTATTTTTTCTGTTAACCCAGTCAGTGTGTTCTCTCCAACTCAAAGTCTCATAAATAACAATTCCCAAGAAATTTGTATTTGACACTTTTGGGCATCTTAACAGACTCAAATGAAATTGGAGATAGGTTCTTGTTGTATGACTTTTTACCATTGAAAATAATGAAATTTGATTTTTTTTATGTTCAAAGATAGTTTATTTAATCTGAACCAATCAGCATAAGCAGTTTAAACCAATATAAGCATTCTTAATTAAAGAACTGAAATTTGAATGAGATAAAACTAAAGTTGTGTCATCGGCAAATGTTATTGTAGAAACAGTATCTGAAACACTAGATAAGTCAGAAATAGTAAAGGTCCAAGAATGGAACCTTGTGGAACCCCACAGAGTGATCGGAATAGCAACCCTGAACGCAAACAAACTGTTTTCTGTTGAAAAGGTGATTTGTTTAACCATTCATATGTAGTATCATGAAACCATATTTGTGCAGTTTGTCCATAGAATATGGTGGTCAACTGTATCAAATGATTTTGAGAGGTCTAAAAATATAATACAAACAAATTCATTATTATCAAGTGCAGAGGTGACTTTGTCAATCAGATGAAGCACAGCCATATACATGGAGTAATTTCTGCGAAATCCATACTGGGGCTTATGAAGAATTGTGTTAGAGTCTAAATGAAAAAGAATCCTTTTGTAAAAAATGTTCTCTAATATTTTTGGAAAACAAGGCAAAATAGATATGTGTCTATAATTATTAAAGCACTGTGGATCACCTGATTTAAACAACAGAAAAACTTTGGCAACTTTTAAATCATCTGGTACAACACCTGTTTTCAAAAAACACTTCTGAAATTTTCACTGAAATGTTTCTTTTTTGCAGATCTAATAGAATTCATATATTTATTTCTAATGGATTTATATTTACCATGGGTAAGAGGAGCATAATTTGAAATATATTTTCTATATAGTTTGTTCTTTTTCCTCGATAGTTTTAGTATCTTAGCTGTAAACCAAGGCTTATTGAAGTCTTGACTGTATTTCTTGTTAGAACTGTCTGTTGGAAAACATACATTGAAGCTATAACTAATAATTTCCATTAACTTTTGGTATGCAAGATCTGCATTATTTTATTTATACAAGTCATCCCATGGAATACTGGCAAGCATTTCTTTAAATATAGAAATATTTGATTTACTCATAATTCTTTTATGCTGTTTTTTCTTTGTATGTTTAACTCTATTAACCTTGTTTAAAGAGTATTGGAATATAGGAAAATGAACTGATAAGTCAGAATATAAGACCCCAGAGTTCATCCCCCTCATTCAAAGAATTAGTGAAGATGTTATCAGTTTAAGTTGCTGAGTTTTCTTTAACTCGAGTAGATTTATGAATAAGAGGAAAAAAATACTAGAATAAAGAATATTGAGAAAATCCACAGTATATGATTTATTATTGGAAAGGTTTATATTAAAGTCTCCTAAAATATAACAGTTTTTCTTCACTGTTTATATGGTCAAGAGAACAAGGCAACTTTCATCAAAAATCTTTGATGATAGTGTCGGGTGGCTGATAATAACACCAATGATAATATTCTTTCCATTAGAATGAAAAAAGTTTTATAAAAACAGATTCCATCTCAGCTTTATCTGATTTCAGAGATTTCTAATTTTAAACTCATAGTCATCATGAATAAACAGAGATACTCCACCCCCAGATCTATTCTATCTTACATAGTGAACTGAATTGTACCTTGGTAATTCAAAAATATCTTTGGAATCCTCTTTAAGCCATGTTTCTGACAGGGCAATAATAGAGAAAGCATATTTAAGTGAAGATATCTAATGAAAGAATTTGTCATAATTACTAGAAAGATTTCTTATATTCAAATGAAAAGTAGAGAATACATTAGTAGGCATAGAAACACATAAGTCGTTAAACTGGGTTTCATAATAAAAACTACAGAGGTTTGAGGTATCAACCTGATGAAAAAAAAATTAGATCTGGGTCAACATCAAGATTATAAGAAATCATGTTAGAGGTGTCAAAAGGGTTCAAGGTTTGTCCTTAGAAGTTGGATTTGTTGTAGTCCATAACGAGTATTAAAGAGAAAAAGGAAGTGAAAAGTTTGATCAAAGAATTAAAATATTATAAGAAACCTAATGGTAGAAACTAAAGAACCAAAGTCTAAGCATTTGCCTTCCTTTGTCACGGATGGTTTATGGTAGGGGGAATGGACAAAAAGTTTATCATATCTCAAATATGCAATGTCACCCTTTCTCTCAAGCTGCCCTTCATTGCTGGGAGAAGTTTCTTTTTTCTCTGCCGAACAGCTTCAGGAAAGTCCTCATTGATGAAAATGCCTGAGCCCTTCAAGTTTTTAGCTTTGTCCAGAACAGCAAGCTTGTCCTTTAGCTGTAGAAATCTGACCACAATGGGCCTGGGCTTCTCTGATGCCACTGGTTTCCCAGGCCCACTCTAACTCTATCTTTATATAATCCAGTTGAAGTTTTTCACTGAAGAGCTTTCTCACTTTTTCTTCAGATTCAGATTCCTTAATACCATCCATAACAATATTATGCAATTAGACTGGCCCTTCAGATATTCTGTCTTATCTGTGATTGAGATCAAGCTCTTGCAAATTGTGTCCATATCTGCTCTGGTATCACTGCAGTTCTTTGATTTTAAAATCCTCAAACTCCTTTTGAGTCATTTCCAGACTCACCTTGGAAATGGTAGATTTGCTTTGACAGATCATCAATCCTCTTGTTTGAAAAGTCAATAATGATCTGTACACAAGTCTTGAAGCTTTTTTCCTGTTGTTCAATCAATATTCTGTAGAAGGTCCCTTTTGCTGGTCCAACAATTCACGGACTTCAGCCATGGTGACATATTCCTAATTGGTGTTGTTTGAAGCTTTGGGTGACATGGTTAGGTCACCAACCAAGGCATACTAGGCCCAAAGTCAAACAAAAGCCAAAAAGCTCCACAGAGTGTTAAAAATGTCCACAGTTTTGCCTCAGATGGTTCATTAAGCTCCTCTTCATTTACACAGCAGCAAAAACTTTGAGTTCCATGCAGGATTCAACAGATAATTGTTGGATGAAATCCACTGTCAATTTCAGAGAACATATTTATATATACTTCAAATTCATACTGGCATTTTTTTTATGACTGGTGCTTTTAGTTCTAAAGATGACTTACTGTGCATTTTGTACTAGTTTCTTCTGCTACATTCCCTTCATCCGCTCAACAGTCTGATACTGAACTAGTACAAGAGCTATGGTATCCCACTACTGTCACAACTTGTTTTTAATTTGTCCCAGAAGATCAGTAATACTTTGCCAACAATTTTTTTCACTTTCTGGGAAAATTTGAACTAGGAAACTTTTTACAAAAGTTTATTGCTTTGTTCATTAATAATGACACATAACAGAAGAACTGCTCTGCAAGAGACAAAGCACCATTTTCAAACACTGATAATTATAGTTTATAAGCCACATTTTACATTTAGAGCCATACTGCATCTTGCCTAAGGTGGCCTTGTGTAAGTGGCATAGTCCATCTTGTTGGTGTGTCCTTAAGTCTATAGAGATATTAGAGGGAAGTGCCAACTTGTTGTTGAAGCCATAGAAAACTGTTTTAGTGGAATCAAAGTTACTTTTTTCGCTGTAATATTGTCGTTGGATAGGTTGTAATTATAGTCCAATTATAGTTCTGTATTTTCACATGGAAGTTATTAAAATCATCAAAGCAGAGATTTGTCATAGTCTGTTAGAAGAAGGTCTAACAGCTACATTTATAACCTAGTTCCTGGCCCCAAACTATCATGCAGTCCTTAATGTTGGACCCTGCCGTAGTATCCAATTACTAATAACTAGTTTCCAGTCTGTTAAGCTATGCTTTTAACAAGCAAAACTAGGTGACATTAAAAATCAACACAGAATGATAGGCAATCTCTCAGTGTATTAATGTTTTTTAAAATACGTTTGTTCACAGAACCATTACTAGGAGAGACTGTCGGACCCAGAGAGGAGTTCAGTCTCACCACCCCAAATAAATCCAGACAGCTGTCACAAGAGGAGGAGGAATCCTTTGGAGGCGGGTGCAGTAACATCATCCTCAAAAGGTATGACACAAACTGTACACACAAAATGTTTATTCTACTCGTTTACATGAATATGGGATTAGATTAGTATTAAAACCACCATTACTGAATTAATGTCTCCCTAAAGAAACCATTGGGTTATTAGACTTTATTAGACTGTCCCTTCAGTGTCATTCAAATCAAGTACGAAATCATTGCACGGCAGAATGCAATTTTCACGCAACAAGTTAATGTTGGACCCTGCCTTAGTAACCGATTACTAATAACCAGCTCCAGTCTGTTAAGCGATGCTTTTAACAAGTTATGCCTTTGTGTATCTTAGTATAACACACATCACCTAAGCATCAGCAGCAAAACTAGGTGACATTAAAATCAACACAGAAGGATAGGTAATCTCTCAGTGCATTAATATTTTTTAAAATACGTTGCTTCATAGAACCATTCCTAACAGAAACTGTTGGACCAACAGAAAAGGGTTCAGTCTCACCAACCCCAAAGAGATCCAGACAGCTGTCACAAGAGGAGGAGGAGTCCTCTGGAGGCAGTGCAGTAAGACCATCAAAAGGTAACTCTACACACAAAATGTTTATTCTACTAGTTTACATTAACCTGGGATTGACTTAGTATTAAAACAGCCATTACTGAAGCAATGTCTCCCTATGGAACCTGTGGGTTATTAGATCTAAAATTCCTTCATTGTCATTCAAATCAAGTACCAAATGATTGCACAGCAGAATGCAATTTTAACGCAACAATTAAGTTAGCTATACTTCATCGCACATATATGGTGTCTGCTATAGTTTTTTTCCTCTTCTTGTACCACTTATGTAACTGATAGGCATAAACATAAATTGGTCACCCACACATGCATAGGTATAATATGGGCATTCAATTATCTAAAGGTTGAACACATTGATCCATATATTCTCTACATCTACCATGTCCCATAATAAACAACAGAATTATGTCAAAGAAGAACCCCTGATAACACATTGTGTAATGACAGTTGTACCACACTGAAATGGCTATGGTATTCATATTATTGTATGTGCTCAAAAACTAACATAATGATGAGCCATGATCATGTTGTGGCAGTGATTTCATTGTAATGGTAATTTAGACAGTTTTAATTTGAATTCTTCCTGTTGGTCTTGTTTGATAGAGTAAACTAGTCTCAATTTTAACAAGGCTTGCTACAAAATTAAATCTCAGAAACAAATCTGACAGTATTTCAAATTTCCATAAACATGTCCTTGGGAGATTATAAAGTCTGCAAGGGATGTCTCTTTTTTTTCTGTCAAAACAAACCACACAAATTTCTCTGATTTTGTTTTTAAACACACTAATTCTGAGATTTTCTTGATACTGAATATTTGATATTGTTTCAAATATCACTCTACATTATGCAATGGTATTTAAAGGGGGATCCATGTGTTTTGAAAACTGGAAATAATTTTTTATCATTTATGCTTTTTGTTATGAAAAAAAAAAGACTTGTGCTAAAAACCCCAGGTCATTCTTTAAGTAATGACAGAGGTACTAAGACTGTCTTATTTGTCTATTAACATAATTAATATGATCATATATATGTATATATATATACAAAACCCAAAACCAGTGAAGTTGGCACGTTGTGTAAATCGTAAATAAATACAGAATACAATGATTTGCAAATCCCTTTCAACCTATATTCAATTGAATACACAGCAAAGACAAGATACTTAACGTTCGAACTGGTAAACTGTGTTATTTTTTGCAAATATTAGCTCATTTTGAATTTGATGCCTGCAACATGTTTCAAAAAGCTGGCACAAGTGGCAAAAAAAGACTGAGAAAGTTGAGGAATGCTCATCAAACACTTATTTGGAACATCCCACAGGGTGAACAGGCTAATTGAGAACAGGTGGGTGCCATGATTGGGGTATAAAATGGTAAATGTACTTGAGCTTATATAGCACCTTTCTAGTCCTTTGACTACTCAAAGCGGCTTTTACACCGCAGGTCACACTTACCCATTCACACCCATTTGCTCAGGGATGGTTCAGAGTTTCTATGTCAGTTAACCATCAGTATCAGCTAACACTTTCATGCCCTTTCATGCCCATTTACACGCCAGTGACGCAGCAGTGGGAGCAACTTGGGGTTAAGTGTCTTACCCAAGGACACATCGCCATGTGTCGCCCCGGAGCTGGGCTTGAACCTGCAACCTCCCGATCACTAACCAAGCGCACTATCCAACTGCGCCACTGACGCCCCAGCTTAGGGGCTTAAAAGCAGCAATGGTCAGTCATTCACAAACAAGGATGGGGCGAGGGTCACCACTTTGTGAACAAATGCGGTGAGCAAATTGTCGAACAGTTTTAAGAACAACATTTTTCCAACGAGCTATTGCAAGGAATTTAGGGATTTCATCATCTACGGTCCGTAATATCATCAAAAGGTTCAGAGAAGCTGGAGAAATTACTGCACGTAAGCGGCAAGGCCGAAAACCCACACTGAATGCCCGTGACCTTTCGATCCCTCAGCGGGTACTGCATCAAAACCGGCATCACTGTGTAAAGGATAGCACCACATGGGCTCAGGAACACTTCAGAAAACCATTGTCAGTAACTACAGTTCGTCGCTACATCTGTAAGTGCAAGTTAAAACTCTACTGTGCAAAGCGAAAGCCATTTATCAACAACACCCAGAAACGCCGCCGGCTTCGCTCATCTAAGATGGACTGATGCAAAGTGGAAAAGTGTTCCGTGGTCTGACGAGTCCACATTTCAAATTGTTTTTGGAAAGTGTGGTCGTCGTGTCCTCCGAACCAAAGAGGAAAAGAACCAGCCGGACTGTTATAGGCGCAAAGTTCAGAAGCCAGCATCTGTGACGGTATTAGTGGCCAAGGCATGGGTAACTTACACATCTGTCAAGGCACCATTAATGCTGAAAGGTACATACAGCTTTTGGGAGCAACATATGTTGCCATCCAAGCAACGTCTTTTCATGGACGCCCCTGCTTATTTCAGCAAGACAATGCCAAGCCACATTCTGCACATGTTACTAACAGCGTGGCTTCGTAGTAAAAGAGTGTGGGTACTAGACTGGCCTGCCTGTAGTCCAGACCTGTCCCCCATTGAAAATGTGTGGCGCATCATGAAGCGTAAAATACAACAATGAAGACCCCGGACTGTTGAACAACTTAAGCTCTACATCAAGCAAGAATGGGAAAGAATTCCACCCGAAAAGCTTCAAAAATTGTCTCCTCAGTTCCCAAACGTTTACTGAGTGTTGTTAAAAGGAAAGGCGATGTAACACAGTGGTAAAAATGCCCCTGGTGCCAACTTTTTTGCAATGTGTTGCTGCCATTAAATTCTAAGTTGATGATTATTTGCAAAGAAAATAAAGCTTCTCAGTTCGAACATTAAATATCTTGTCTTTGCAGTGTATTCAATTGAATATAAGTTGAAAAGGATTTGCAAATCATTGTATTCTGTTTTATTTACGATTTACACAAACGTGCCAAACTTCAGTGGTTTTGGGTTTTGTATGTATTTATATATATATATATATATATATATATATAATTATATATTTCTGAGTAAGTTACTCTGTTTTTTGGTTTCAGGTAAATTCTGCACCAGAAAAAGAGACCCTGGCAGCAGTGTGAGGTGACAGCTGTTGAGAAACCACATGAAGCGATTCATCATCCTCTGGTATAGTGCCAGGAAAGAGTGAGCTGCGTGAAATGTTTGAA